>JAOXYL010000045.1:8744536-8756162 GCA_028564955.1 Terapon puta
TGTGTGTGTGTGTGTGTGTGTGTGTGTGTGCCCTCTACCTCCTCTTGCATGCCACACTCCAACAGCATGGTGACACAAGCTTCGATGGGGAAGGCAATCTCTCTCCCACTAATATTCAGGTGTTCCTCCAGAGACTTGCCAAACGACGGCTTCTCCACCCACGCCTCTGCGACACAAAACAGCAGCAGCTTGAATCACACAAACACACACCCACGCGCCTCAGCCGCATCGCCTCCTCGACGAGCTTACGCCAACGACTGTACATAAAGTTCGGAGACGCTCAGTGTAAACCTTTATTGACAGCGCTGGTTAATTAAATCCTAACTGCAACTTGCTGGTAGACCACACCTCAATTTTTCACCGGTGCCACATCTCTATTCATGTATCATCAAAATCTGATGCATAAGCTTGCACGCATGTAAAGTAGCTGTAGCTTAAACATGAAGGTGGATAATTATAGCTTAATGAGATTGTTATGTGACACGTCAAGGCTATTAACTCCATTACTTCTCATCTTGATACTGCTTCAGGTGCAGAATTGGAGCAGATCTCTTTCTACATGCACACACACACACACACACACACACGTCAGGACTCACCTTGGTGAGCTTTAATCTGGGGCAGTACACTGTGAAGAATCTCTAATGACTTCCTGTGATATTCTGCCTGCGTTTCTATCAGCTATAAGAATGGGAAAATGGGAGATGAGATTAAAAACAATCCATCACAAGGGGCAGAGATCATCTACGATGCTTCCTGTGACCTGTGCTAGTACGGGAAACACCACTTTATTTGTAGAGAAGATATTTAAATACATGCGTATTTGCATATTGGGATTAATTGATGATAAAAATGTACTTACTGTCTGGAAGTAGTTTGCATAGTCTATTTCTTTGGCCACAAAACTGTACATATCTGCTGACAGCTGATCCTGAAAAAGAAAGCAGAGAGCAATCAACCCATAAGAAATGGGCTCACCTGCATAGAACTGTAACATCATCCTGGCATTGTGGTCCATTTGTGTCTGATACATGCAGGCGGGATATAAATCAAACGGAGTGCAAAAGAGCCGGAGGAGGGAATGATATCTCCAGTGGCTCTAATTGGTGACCCACCCGACAAATCTCCATCCGATTGGCTGCCTCCTCCATCTCCTCTCGGAGGGACTCGGACTTGGCGCCGGGTTGCAGCGTGCTCGGGTGACTGGATGACTTGGACGATTGCTGATATCTGTGGGCATGAGGTAAGAGGGCCACCACATTGGATATGTCATGCTTCCTGCACAGACTTTTACTTTGAAAATAAATGAAGAGAAGCTCCTGAATATAGACGTCCTTCACCTTGTCCGAGCCGAGTCCATGTCCAAGACAAGTTTTGCTAAGTGCTTCCTCTGTTTCTGAATGTTGGGAATGTCCACCTACAAAAAAGCATATTAAGTGGAGCATGAGCGTTAAATTAATCCCAGACAAAGAAAGTGTGGCACTTAAATGTAAATGAAGACCTGTAATTTTATGTTAATACCACCAGAAATAAAAAAAGCAAGGACAGAGTGCGGCTCTGTAAATCTTATCAGGAAGGTGTAATGTCTTAATTAGTGCACTAAGCAACAGCGATGTGGCCTCACCTCAGCCAGCACGTAGAGAGGCTCCACCACATCTCTCTCTATCTGGAACTCAAACTGGATGAGCTCCTGGGCCAGCTTCTCCTCCGTCTCCCCGCACAGCTTCAGCATCTTCCTGTTTGGTCACAAAGTCACAGGCAATCAAACGCAATTAGAATGCAGGCAAGGGTAATGAGGACGGAGAAGGATTCAATAGCCAAATCAATAATTAAAGACGACTCCGTGCGTGTGTGTACGATAGGTAGAAGTGTGTGAGCGCAGGCGTGTTAAGTACAGTGACTTACCCCAGGAGGGAGTCATCCCCCAGCACCGCAGCCCCTTCCACCATACACTGTGCCAGGATCGTGAGCGGCAGTTTCTTCTGATGGCAGAGAGAAGTAACATTAGGAGCGTTTCTTACGGATTCTGAACAGCGCCGGGTGTTGGATCGCATCGTGTCTGCAGAGTGACGCATGCAGGTACTCACGGAGGGCGACTTGACGGATCTCTTCTCCATGTCAGTCCCCTGCTGACCCTGCAGGCAGGCGGTCAGCTTCTTGTGGGTGCTGTGCGTCACCTGCTTGACCAGATCCAGACGCTTCTCCACCTGGGACAACACACACACACACACATCAGTTATCTCATCATACCTGCACGGCCGTACATTACCAGAGACGACGCTGTGCTCTATCATCTCTAGTGCAGCATCATAAATCAAGCACCTGCTGCTGTCTTTGAGGTTATCTAGACACGCGTAAAGATTGTATTCTTCACGGCACAGCATGCCAGGTCTTGCTATGACTCATTCACTTGTGCGTAAAAAAAACTCCTTTTGCATAAACATGCTGGTCCCTCATATCAAACCATTTAAATGCATCGTTTTGGGTTGCGCCACGTTATGTTGGTCATTTGTCACTATGTTAGACAGCTGATAACCTTTCACCAAAAAATACTGGACAAACAAAATACTACTTTGACTCAGACCAAGTGTGCCCGGGAGAATTTGTTACTGTGTGTTTACCAATGAAATAGGGAAGAGAGGGGAAAAAACTCCTTTGCTACAAAACTTTCTGACTTTCTCTTGAGAAGGAAATAAATGTGTTTAACTTGATCAGACATATTTAAGCTGGGATGAGACCTCGCTTCACTTAAAAGGATCACAAGACAGGAAAATGTTGGAACCCCTGATCTCCATTATGGTCAGACAGCCATCATAATCACATCATTTACACCTGCTAGTGTAACACAGCGTGAATAATGACGGGACTAACTGCTAAGAGGCCGTCATTTAATCAAGCCCTCCCTGCTTGCACACACACACGCACACTTACACACACTGCTCACCTGCAGAAGGTCCTCGCTTAACACCTCTGTTTTTTCTGCCCTGTAAAGATAAAAGTGTAAAATGGTTATGATATCCAGGGGAGACAATATGAGAGATTTGTGCACTGTAAAGTCAGGAGAAACAAAACACTGCTTTGAAGTCAGAGATATTAAACCCAAGTCACTCAACAAGTTACACAGCCGGTGATGATGAGTATTACAAAGGGGTTTCATTCATGTTCCTCGCTACAAACACACAAAAGAAATGAGGAGTCTGAAACATCCGCAACCCACACATGGGAGAAAAGGGAAAGATTTGCACAGAATAAAACACTTTTGATAAGCTCACGGTGACATGTTAGTTGTATTCTGTCGCTGTGGTTTGAGGCTCTCTGCAAGTCTCACGTGTATCCACGCGTATTTCAAAAGTGGTGTTTTCTTTGCCGAAACGTTTCACAGTTGCGCAATCAAGTCCCAGCTGTCATGCACTGGATGTGTACTCATTCATTGAAATTTCTTGCACATCATCAACGTGGCAGCGCTCCAAAAATGGGTGTGCACTCATTCGCACACCTGTCCCCTCGATGCATGCGTGGGCGTGCATTTTAGTGCCTGGGTTTCGCCTGGCTGTCTCTCTCGCCCATGATCATATGTGACACATGAGAGCAAACATATACCAATTAAAAAACTACTCAAGCTGAAAACTGAGACCTGCGCAAGTGAAACGAGCGGGACAGGGGCGGGCAAAGGCCACCGATTCAAATATGCCAGTTCCCACTGAGGAGCATCACATCCCGCTGTGAATCCAGTGGACTGGGGACTTAGCCAAAGACTGAAGGAAAGGGCAGAGCTGCACCGCCGCTGAAGCAGATAAAACTACTCATCCGAAGCACTGAATGAGCCATAAGCTCGGGAAAGAGCAAACCACTGGATTTCATACATATATGGTGCCAGCTTGGTTCAGACAGCTTATATTTTAAGATTTAAGTCGTTTTTCAGAAAGCAGATTTCCCCGCAGAGCTCAATATGTCTTCTATAGTCCTTCAAGACAAATTATCTCATAGGAGCATGTACTCTATATTACATATCACTTTGGGTTGTTTTCCAGAATTATCTTAAACAGACTTGTAGATCTACAACAATGCACACATCTAATGCAACAATGCAGCGCCTATCAGGACCACCATCAGAGTGGAGGACAACACGGACTTCCTGCTCAGAGGCACTGTAGGCCGACAAGGGAGGGACGGCTTGGGCAGGCGGTCTGGCCTCCTGAATTGAGCCGAAACTAGACCTGCAGACCCCCAGCAGCCACCCAGTGGTGCACATACTCTCTTCCTCTTCCTGTCTGCACAGCCTCTTCCTGCCATTGTGCCCCAACCATGCCAATGCCAATTTGCGAATAATGGCCTTTTTGTATCATTTATTTAAAAAACAAAATCTGGATTTATCTCACTGTTGACCAAAAGAATGGGGAAAAAAAGACCTCGCTTTGTGCTCTATTATTCATAACCCAGACAAAAATACATCAGCAGCACGCAACTAAAATGCTCTTTTCATGTATGATGCCTCCTCACCACGTCTGTCAAATGCACAGCTTGGTGGCTCTTTGTTGCTCAGTGCCTGGTCCTTTGTGTTGGAGAAAATCACAGTGTAAAAATGGACAAGGAGGAAAGGGCCTGGTGCTTGTATGTTAGGCGCTGACACAGAGTCGTGTGTAAATGATCCATACATTGTCGTCAACACTAGAAAGCAGAGTCCTAATGATGTCAGTTATTAGCATCTCTGATCCCAGTGCCAAGATGTGAACATGGAGCCATGGGAACTGGGTCAAACCCTGTACCGATGGATCTAATCACAGTCAGCCTCTTGGAAAACCGCTCTGCTGACTGATCTAGGAGGACAAATACACGACGTGTGTGTGTGTGTGTGTGTGCTCGCCCAAGAAAGAGGGAAAGAGAATGATAGCGGAGCGAGAGATTTCTGGCGTGATTTGTGAGGATAAGTGTGATCGCAGATTGCTGATTACATGACAAAGGGGGGATAAAAATAACCCGAGCAGCGGGCCGAAGTTTGGCTCAGTTTCGCTGCGACACTCCAACAGCCTCTAAAAATCTCTAAAACGCCACGTTCTATAAAAGACCTTGCAGGCAGGACTGTAACATGTATTCCGTGCTGAGTGTGTCGCCCGGAGGTCTGCAATGCAGCTGAGAGCCTGTCACTGTCTTTCGGGCCTCAGATTGGCTGGTCCAGTTGTCCCTTGGGAGAATTTGGCAGCTGAGGGACCGTAATGGGGGCCCAACAGCACAGATGGGACAGGAGCTCCAGCAGCGACAGGGGACGTGGAGGAAGCGTGTCTGCTTGGCGACGTTTGGCAGCAATACGTGGACAACCTGTGAGTGTCTCTGGCTGTCTGTGCCCAGGAGCTCGGCTGATAAGCTAAACCATCAAAAGCTCTCCACGGCGTGACAGCTGCATATGCTGGGGAGTTTTCCAAGAGTATTCCTAGCCGCTCTTTCTCCTCGTCTCCAGTGTGTGTGTTTTAGCGCGTGTGGGAGTGTTTTTTCCTGAAGGCCCGACTGAGGGAACGCAGATACAGCGCAAAGCGAAAAAAAAGGGAGGGTAAAATTTGCATTTGCTGTTCAAAAGAATGGAATGAACGCGCGGACATCTGCCGCTCTCACCGACTGCAACCGATGTGGCCATTATGACCCAGACTTCAAACAGTTTGGAGTCTATCTTCAAAGACAGCGGACCGTCTTGTTCTTTGAGCTTGTTTGTTTTCAGATCGTGGTATTTCCTCTTAGGAAAGCAGTATCGCACATAATCATCCTGCGAGGACACAGAGACAAAGCGCCGTTGCCTAGGCTGGATTACGGGGTGTGTGTGTGTGGGGTCGCTTGGCCCTGTACAACCTGACGTGAAGCGAAGCCGTGGCAGATTTTGGAGGTGAGGAGAGAAATTCCTCTCAGCAAACAGTGTGCAGAATGAGTCCTGGGAGGAAAGTAAACACGTGGGAGAGCTGGCAGCCATGTGGGCGGTGTGCTCATGGAGAAGGGAGGAAGACTTTGCCAGTTTTATGCCAACCATCTGCCACTTCGCAGGCATTCCTTTACCTGGAGCTGCTGATGACTCAATACAAACACGTGCACACACACACACACACACATGCACACGCTCACACAGACACATCTAGAAATATGCAGATTAATTAACTGAAATCAAAATGCTGAAATATATCACAAGCTCACAGACCAACAGACAATAAAATGTCAAAAGCAGACCACAGAAATCTCGCTCCCTTCTTTGAAACATCAGTGGAATAAGCTGAGCAATGCAAACATGGACAATGACAATATTTACAGAGAGGGAACAACTGCCAGACTCTGAACAACCCTCTCTCCTCTGGTGGCAACATTTACAAAGAGCTGATAAGAAGGAGGGTCTGAATCTGTTAAGGACATCTGGGCTTTTGTATTTACAGCTGGCCAAAGAGAAATGTAATTTTATTGTGCATATTTTCCCAGGGACCTTCGACATTCCAAGTTATTGTAATTCCAGAAAAAGTTGGAAATGCAACGTTTGCACCAAATACCCAGCTGACCATTTCAGCTGCACATTCCATGCAAACATGTCGTATATAATAAATATCTCTATCTCCAGATATGTTAATGTTGGAAATGCACACACTCGGCCCTGCAGCGCCGTGCATGGTTAATAAAAGCATGAATAATCCATGTTGACATAATCAAAATGTAAATAAAATAACATCCGTAGTCTTGAGCATGTTGCCTTGGTAGGCAGCCAACTGTCTGCTGCAGCACCTGATCTGTCTGAACAAGGAGAAAGTGGTCATGCTCTGGTTTGCTCACACTGCGAGCCTGCTGGTCTAACAAAAGTGCTTACTCTGAGGCCTGGAAGAGCTGTGCTAGATGCTAGGTCCTGTGCTGCAAGGGGAGGGTAGTGGAGCAGAATGGTGGCCCTGGGCCTCAGCAGGGCACCACACAGCCTGGAGCGCTGGCATGAGCTCCACAGACACACACACACAAACACACACACACAGTAGTGTTCATGCTAGAGATGCTCTGTGAATATTTCTCCATTTAATGCTCTTTTTTTCCCTCTCTGCAGACTGTTGCAGCACAAGCGCATCTAGAGGCCCACTTCCTCCCAAATGACAAGGCGGAGGGGCTGATGGGATACAAGGTTACTAAAACAGAAAAACCCACTTACTGTAGTTGTCCAGCAAACTAGGTCACAGTTCTGTTAAGTATGCAAGAATAACTGTGAGAGAGGAGTACACACACATGCACATGGGCAGCGTGCACACGCGCACACATGAAACACACACATGTCCAGTGAGGGAGTGAACAAGCGGGAGAGAGACATAGAGAGAGAGAGGGAGAGAGAGAGGGGGGGGGGATAGAGATAGAAAGAGAGACAGAGAGAGAGAGAAAGAGAGAGAGGAAGCCTGCAGCATTCAGCAACGTTTCACTGGAAACACAAGCAGTGAGTTATCTCTAATAACTTTATTCATGGTGAATAATCTCCAGAAGAAGCACTCTGCTCTGTGACTTAACTGCGTTTTTACGCTGTCCGAGCACACATACACATATATACACACACACACACACACACACACGGCACCTAAATGATGCCAAAAGTCCAGCAGAGAGGATCAAACAGACAATGAGGTCCAATGAGTGCTGTATTGACGCTGTAAATAAAAAAATATATATTACAAGCCATCATTCTTTGCTAATTCCACATAAAAAGCCATTTTTGAAAATGTAACATGTGGGCTGGCAGAGTCAAACGAATGTGATGAAACAGCTAATACCAAATGAGTGTTTCTAGGCAACCAAATGTAAGAATTCATATCAACTGTATGGGTGTGAGAGATGGGGAATTGTCTTCTTTAATCACAGAGCCAATTTTAACATGAATAAAATGCAACTCTAGTAATGGTTATGATAGGTAAACAAAACAGGAAATTGTTATTAGTGGACTAGTGCTTCCTGTTTTGAGCCTACTGACATTCCTGAATGGAAGGAAGTGGGCATGTTGATAGGGAGTCTCCCGTCTCCTTTGAAAAACTTATTTCTAACAACAAAGCTACTGTACTGTAGCTACACTCACTTACAGCAGTTTATTACTTTGAGTAATGCAGCAGCTAACTGAATGGACAGTAGCTAAGGCATTGGGTTGTACCACTAAACCTTAGATAGAGCAAAGAACTCTTCTGGAGAAAAATATATAGTATGTTATAACTTTATAGCACTAACTTTATATTACACTGCTGTTAACTAAATAAAAATGTGTCTTTTTTATGAAGAACAAAGATAAAGTCACACCAGGGAGTGTATTATTTACATAATCTGCAGTTTATTGCAAAGAAAATGCAATCTAATAAACAAAAATTAAACCTAATGACAAACAAAAATGTTTCTTGAAGTTATTGAAAAAGAGGATTGTGCTATTATGTTACCTTATTGGTCCCACTTGGAAAGTTATTTGTCAAAAGCAAGTCTCACAGTATCTATGTGTGGTAAATTAAATCCTCTTTCAACCCTGACTTGTTCCTGAATGCCTCGCAGCTCGAGGTACATCTGACTCTTTTGCTGTATTTCAGTTAGGCCCTGAGGTCACTTCCTGCTGGAGATGAGCTCCTGGGTCAACCCCGGCACCCGTGACACATCGTGGCTGTGATCGAACCCACTTTGATATGCAGCAGGTCAGCGGGGACAAAAAGTAAATTAAAGTGCAAATGAGAGCATGTTGTGATTGGGCGGTTTGTGTGCCATGGTCTCTCTCGCACACATGCTTATGTGATACACTCACAATGGTTTGTAGTGCACTACCAGTACGGGGGCTCTTTAAGGGGTTAGTCTTTTGAGGGAATCGGCAACATAGAAAGGGAGAAACAGCACTTGTGTCTGATATTACATCATCTCTCTTTTGATGGCCAATATGGCCCTTTGACAAAGGCTCTTTATCACTTTCTCTACCCAGTAGTATTCTGTCTCTGAGAGGCACTGATGAGGCTATAGGAGGGTTATCAACCCGGACCTCTGACACTCTGGCACTGAATGGCACTATACAACTACAGCGGTTACTCTTGCTTTCCATAAAGATACATGATCTGGAACACAAGTAATGACTCATTTCTGATTGCTGATGACTACTGCCTCAAAACCACATGAAGTTGTTGCCATGAAAAGGCCTTGACTTGTTAAATAACATGCTGAGAGTCAGTGTGATCATCTAGAAACCACTCAAAAGTGAACCCAGAAGAGCAGTGAATCCACAGCCTTGTGAAGGCCACTCTCTCTGAGCGTCTCCACAGCGTTGTCCTCATAGGGCCACTCAGTAAACTGAGGCAGCGAGGCAGAGGAGGGCCCTACATCTCATGTTACCTGTCAGCTACCATATGCTCTTTCAGACTCGCGCACATGTGCTAATGCTGCACTGAATATGAGAAACAGGACAGTTATTTTTTATGTTAACAAAAATAGACATTAATACCAGCAACACATAATCTGCATAATCTTTCCTTTTCCGTTCTTTTGTCAGAGGACAGGAGTTCTACAAGCATGCATGCAAATTGGCATGGCAACTTCTCACTAAAATATACATAAACACCTTTTATCTTGTGCCCTTTTCCTCTCCTGTGACCCACTGGTATAAATTTCAATGCACACTGAAAATCTACGCTTGGCCAGCAGGCCTACTGCGTCACATTATCAGATGGAGGAGAAACAGGAAGAGTGAGACTATGCGGGAGAGAGAAAGCATCTACAACTCATCTGCCAGCCCACAAATGGCTGCCATTTTCTGATAATTGCATCGTGGAGTGGTGAGCTAAAGTGTACCCTAAAGGCACGAGGAAGAAAAATGCAATTACCACACACATACACATATTGGGGAAAATCATACAGGTGAGTGATGGTGAGGTGGGAGGGAGGTGGAAGGCAATTTGTCTGGTTAGGGTGGAGACAGTGGTGCCCTTTTCAAGTGTAAAATGGAAAAATGGCATTTTTTTCCTTTTACTTATTGTATGGCAGGACAGACTTGAATCATGGGATCTTTTACCAGGCTGTCCTAGACCTAGATTGGCCAGTGAGCTGGGAATAGAGAAATAGGTCAAGAGAAATGGAGGGTGGGAACTGTCTGAACCAAACTCATCTTTTCCTGGCTTGTTCGGTGTGTGTGAGGGCATAAAATAAATTACAGACAAACACAAATACTGGAATAAATGGATTTTAGCAGCCTGGAGAGGCTCTTGCGAGGCACTGAAGCCTCGATTCAGGCTGAATGAGAGAGAAAATTACGGCTTGCGTCGACAAAATCATAACAAGATGGAAACAAACAGAAATTCAGGCGCAGTTCCTCGCAATTTGCAGAGCTGTGACGCCCTTTTGTTCCTCACACTGTACCATAACACATTTCTTTCAGCTATAGAGTATGCATGGCTGCACATGCTCCCGTATGAAGCCTTTGCTCCACCGAGTTGATTGGTCAAGCCAGCGATCACATGACGTGCATCTCACCCAGGCAGGCGGCAGCTGCAGCAGCAGCAGCAGCAGCCTCGGAGAGCTGGAGGGATGCTGACACAGCACACCTGATCACCAACCCCCCACTGAAAAGGAAGACCTTCAATCTCCATCACATAAAAGACACGTTAAAAAAAGGGAGACTCATGGCAATGCAGAAAGACTCACCATCACAGGCTTGATCATTTATGCCAGAAAGAGGAACAGTCTTAACACTTATTATATCTTAACAGACACACTCCTGCTGATACACACATTGTCACCAAAGTCATAGTTTCCAACTCGGCAGTCTGCTTCTGCTCGGTTTGTTGAGTTGCTTTGCAGAGACCAAGGACTGGTCAGCGGTATTAACGGCTCCTCAGAGACTGCTGAGGTTCAAGAAGGTCAAACGCTCAAACCGCCGGAGAAGCCCCGTTCCACTCTGACGATGGGCGAATCTTGAGTCAGCAGAACAACGCATCAGAATCCTCGTCGAGTACAAGATGGAGGGAAACTGTCGTCTGTGAACTCGCAAATAGACGTTTACCCTGATTCGCTCATTTATTCCTGCATTTAGCATTTTACGCTGCACTGGGGAGCCTTGTAATTCTTCTCACAATGGGAAACCAGTGGAAATGAAACGAAGAGGCAGCTAGAGTTTAAAACCGGAGCGTCTCCATTGCAGTCGACACAGCGCAGTTACTCTCCGTGGGGGTGTGTTCAGTGACCATTAAAATTGTGATTCTCTCCCTTGAAGAAAATGAGCGAAGTGCTGTCTGAAGCGAAGGCAGCCAGAGTGGTAGAAATGCAGCTTGACGGGAGTCTTCGGCCTGCAAATGTTTACATTCAGGTGCCTCAATAATCTGTACGCGCACACATTTGTCTGACCTCACCTGCTGATCCTGCACTAACACGCCAAGGCACGTGCGTGTGCAAGGACATATGGATTCAAACAGACGCGCACACTCACGCACCTTCTCTATGGGGGGAAATATCGAGGGACACCATCGCCCTTCATGGTAAGAAGGAGACGTTCGACGTTCGAATACAGGAGCCGTGTCTCAGCACAACGCCTCTTTAACTCAGGCGGAGGCGGAGAAGGTCTTTGAGTCCATGTGGGACCAGGTGGCAGTAAACAAGAACAGTATGCCGACCTTTACGAGGCACATCT
>JAOXYL010000045.1:8765657-8786145 GCA_028564955.1 Terapon puta
TTGCAAGTGCCTCTTTACTTCTGCTTAGTTAACTGTTTGTGCTATTTTATGTTAGATTATGTGATCATACTGGACTTAGTCTTCAAAGGTTTTATTTGTTTGGAGGTTTAACATTGTCCATGAATACACGTCGATGCCCATGGCAGTCTTTAGCCATGTGGCCCCCACCCTGCGTTCGCGCCCTGGCAGAGTGAAGATCGTGTGTGTGTTACCTCTGCCCTCCCCTGAGTGACCTTGTCATATTCTGCCTGTGGTGACAGAGGTGGCCCCGGGGCGTTGGGACCACACAGCCTTGTCATCTCAGCCCAGATCAAAGGGGCCTTGCTTTGGTCTGACAGGAGCCAAGCAACCCCCCCCCTACCCCACCCGATGACGGCTGAAGCAAGCATGGAGCTAGAGACCGGAGCTTGATCCACACCATGGGTGAAGGTAGTTCACCCTGGGCGAGGAGGCTTTGGGAGCCCTACCCGCTTCTCCTGACTCCGCTTAGGGGATGCTCAAGATTTCCGAGTAGGGAAGTGAGATTCGTAAGTAGTTATAATCTGAAGAGATGAGCGAAATGAAAGAGAACCAAAAGAAGAAGCACGTCAGGAATGTTGAAACAAAAGCACGGGGAAGGAGAATTGGTGGAAATGTGGAGCATTAACGCGTCTTTAGAGGACCTCCGCCCACACGGAGCTTCGGTGAGAGATTTTTCTTGGCCTCCGCCCTGCTTTCTTGTGACCTCAGAGTATTGCTGACATGCACGGCACTCTCCATCGAACAATAAACACTGGCTGAGAAAAAAGCTCGAGTAATTAAGACGCGGACCTGAAGTAAATGATTTATGAACTGTGCTACAGTGTGTTTGACTGTCTTTGTTTTGTGCTTCTAAGTGGAATAAAGAAAGAAGATGAAAAGATTTAGAGACCTTGGACTGAGCTCCAATAGTCATAAAAGTGTTATTTATACATAATAAGGCTTAGATGTTAAAATATAAAATGATTGCGCAATGTTTTATGTGTTTATGTGTCATCCAGTGATACATGATGATTGAAATAATGAATACAGTCCATCATACACGGCAGATTCAAAATAACTCGATTTTCATGTGTGTGTCCAATTAACCTGCTCTCTGCCGGTTAAGAAAACTCTCCTCCATTCCTGCTTAATCTCGGGGAGGCTTTCCTTGTTTTTCCATCTTTATTCTATAAATGACTCCGCTGGTTTGACTCACAACCTGGGCATCTGATCTGCTTTGCTTTCAGAAGGCCACATCGTAAATTCCTGGACCTTGATATTTTCCCTCATTTCCCACAGGGCCATAATGATGCAGGGTTCTTTGTTGAAAGCACCTGTTCTCAGCTCGAATAATGGGCCACATTTTCATCCAGGATATACTCCCTGAGGGCCGCCCAGCCTCCAAGCCTCCGACTCGAGGGTATCTAGTTGCCGCCGTTGCCCATGAGTGTTCACAGCGCAGCCTTTTGAACACCGCAAGTCGACATGTGTTCTTTGACTGGCGGGGATCTGTTTTTGGAAATGGTCAAATGGCAAGGCTGCGCAATCTTTTGAAGTTATTATGTGTGTATATGATAATGAGGAGGTGGTGTGGGGTTTATAAAACACACCGACTGCGTGTGAGTGGTTGTCTTTCTGCATAGGCACATAAGAAAAGAAGAGGAAGCGATAATTAAAACGTTAACGGATATTTCTGGGGTTAAGAAAATTCCAAGATATCAAATTGTCACTGTTACCCACGTGCTCCAAGGTGAGGCACTTTTACAGACAGTTTAATTATTTGAATGTACCATAAAAAAAAAAAAGAATCACCAGAAAGTTTCTTTTAAGCCTGAGCAGACTAATTAAAATAGACCTGAAAATGAGGTGATAACGTTGTATCATCATCCCTGATACCTTACACTTGTGAACCATCTGGATATTGTGAAAATTATTACGTGGAGCTGTTTTGATGCCTTTGGAACAACTTAGAAACTATTCTATGCAACTAATTACTTTTTTTTGCTAAGTGCTCGTCAGTAGAGTTAGCCAGGCTGGAGCAGATCAGTGCCACAGAAAAAATATGGTCTTTATGCAGTGCAATACAAGAAACGACCTTTTAGGGTAAAAGAATAGCAAAAACAAATGCCAGCATGAGGTCATTTTCTTTAACCAGAACAATTGCGTGTGTTTGAAAAGGTTGTAATTATCTAACCGAATAAGTGCTTTTAAAGTGAACTGATGTCTCACGTGGGGATGGTCGTGAGCTTTTTAAGGAAGTGGATCCTTCTTCTGAAAGCCCTGCACGCAGATGACCTAATATCGCAAAGGCTCATTTCCTCGGAAACTCTCTTCATCTTTACGTCTGTTCATTTGATAGAGCCACTATTTTACACTCACCTGCGGTAGAAGCGTTAACAGCATTACGGGACTTCTTAGGCTGCACAGGACTTGGCAGGACCAAGAACACGTAAGCCTGCCTGAGCCCTCCAACCTGCCACAGGGCTGCCTCCATGTCCAGGAGGACAGCAGCGAGGGATAAGACCTTTTCTACAGGATCAAGTGAGGAAATCCGCTCAGGCTACTCCTTAACAGAAGATAAGATGGTCTCCAGCCTGGCTCCAAAGAATTTATAGACATTTTAAATGGCCTCAGCCAGTGCCGAAGACCTTGAAGCAGGACTTAAAGAGCAAGAGTAGCGTCTTGATCTGCCTCTTGGCTCACCTAATAACCCCGTCATTAGGCCGAGGGCTTTGCATGGAGAAAACCTCGGCAGGTCCAACTGTTGTTTGCGCTTGTTTGTTCTTTCTGCGATGGATGGGGCAGGGGAGATCATCCATCAGTCCACTTTACCCTCTAATGGGCTCAGATCTCTGACATCTGGAGGTTGCTCCAGCAGTGACGCCAGCGTGGAATGGTGTTTATTCGTTAATGAGACATATGCACACACACACACATAGCGCACCTTTTTCACACAACTGCAGGAAAGTGAATTTTGAAAGTGTGTTGAGAGGACAAGGTGACAAGCAGGCGCACATTGTTAGCAGCCATTAAAGCTATATTGTGCAGGCAGATGTGTGGGGTAGAAAGACAGCCCGAGGCTTTCTTCTGCAGCAGCAGCAGTCCTCTGTGGCGTGAGCATTAAATTAAAAAAGATGGCACCTTAATGGCAGACTGACAACCCAAATACACAGAGGTTAGATCGGGTTGCATCTGTTTACACTGTATCTTCACGGTAGGGCAGACAATACGCGCCGACATGCCTGAATATCCCGATGCTGGGTTTTATTTAACTGTCTGGCTTTCATGTAGGAGCTGCGTGCTGTTTATGTCATCTGTTTAGGCTGCAGAAGAGGAGTGTGTTAACACGGTTCAGTTCGTGTAATCGCGTTGAGGATGTGGAGAAGAAGTCAAGCACATAGTGTGTCCGGTTTACTTCTCCCGAGTCCTTGTGAGATGACACAGAGTGCACCTGCGCGCGTGCGTGTGTGCGTGCGTGGGGGATTGTCTCTGTGCACCATGAAGCATAGCAGATGGAGCGAATTGGCGCGCACAGTTTTACAGCGCCCTGGAAAAAGTGTGTCTGCTGTGTGTGTGTGTGTGTGTGTGTGTGCGTGTGTGTTTCCTCCCTCAGGTGTCTTTTGTTCTTACTCTAAATCTCATCCCTCCATGACTTTGCTCTACTTTGAAGTCTGTCAATCCCTTCCACCTCAGAAAGAGGGAAAAATAAGGCCCATGTCCCCTTTTTGAAGCATGGCTTTAGTCAACATTATTAAAGTAAGTAAATTGAACATCATCCTTCAAATCACCAATACATTTATATATTACATTCAATGAATTCTTTCAAGTGATTTAACAATGACTTTAACCTTAATTTATTAACCGTTTTTCATATTCGTGTTCTTTATTCTGAAATATCACTGAATATTTCATTCAGTATAGAGAGAACTAACTATATTATACATACTGACACCTTTCATTGATAGTGGACTACACACTTTTGCTGTTTTCAGCTGACTTGCTCTATCCCATCAAAAAACAGCATGCCAAAATGATAACGTCTCAATGTAAAAAAAGAAATCTTGCTGGTGTGTCTTCTCACAAAAAACTGCCTGCTCTGGAACATTTTTAAGACATTTTTATTTCAGAGTTAAATTCAAAGCTCTTCTGTCGGGCGCTAAATTTCCAGACATCATCTATTAAGGACACATTACTTGTTCGTACTGTTATTAACTCTGTCCATCTGTCTGCACTCCCTAAGAGTGCTCCACTGTGCTTACACTTGGCAAGAACCGACCGAATTTGTCAGAGAAACTTTGCTTGTGACTGATGCTGTGTCATAAAAAGGCCAAGTTAGACAAACATGCAACACAGCCGCGGAGCGATTTCCTCATAGTTACATTTACTGACACATACTTGGAGCTCTGCATGTGGAATAAAGACTATCTATCTAAGTAGAGGTAGAGCCACCTGTGTGTGTCTTTATCTTTGTCCATTTGCGTGTTGCAGGAGACCATTTTTTTTTACTTCAGAGTGCACGTATAGTTAATACTCCAACAACACTTGAACCTTTCAACTTCTACCCAGAGAGTTTCAAGTACACGGTGCAAAAACAAACACGGTCTCTCCGCGTAGCAGAGAGGGCTGAGTGCGGCCGTGCAGCCCTAACCAAACCCCTCGACGCGCACGTTTTCCCAAACAGGTTATCTGGTGCTATTAGGATTAGAAAGCATACACACACACACCTCACATATATATCATATATAGCAGTGTCTGAGAGATGAGATAAGGGGCTTAGATGAAGGGGGCAGGGTTGTCTCTGGTGAAACTCTGACTGACATGGCAGCTCTGGGGTAATCCTGCTAATCCTCTGCTAGCTCAGGGGTGCGGTGGGACCGGAGGCCTTTGACCCCGCGTCAAGAGGAGACACACACACACACATTCATATACACACACACAGGCCAGACTTTTGGTGGCATTTGAGAATTCATAGCCACACGTCTTTATCATGACAGACTGCACCACTGCGCACCTCCGGAGTGAATTATTAACTTTTATGGATCCCTAAAATGCCCTGATAAGGTTTGTTATGCAGAAACCACATGTACACATTGTTTAGAGTGACTGCGAAAGGCAATTAGGGCCAATTAACTCTGACTCACCAGGCAATTCCTCCCACATTACCAGGGAAAAGTGTGAAGCCCTTAAAGAAACAGCTGATGACACCGTGACACCTATTTCCAGACGTGTCAAAAGCTGATGTTTGAATACAGGTCAAGTGGCAGAAGTGCAGATCTGAACATGCAAACAAGTAAACATGTCAAAGCTGCAAATCAAGCCTCAAATGACTCTCCTAGCACAGGAAGAGTTCATGTAAGCAGCCTGAAGAGCGGCAACCACACTTTGTGCAAGATACCACATAAAGGGAGACTCATTCATTTCAAATTGTTGCACCATAAAAAGTAAATATTTTGACCTTTTTTGTCATTTGTGCTCCTTGTCTAACGCTTATTCCATCGCAGTTGAAAATAATAACGAGACACACTGACACTCGGCCTGTAATGCCAGCCAGTGTTTGACATTAAAGAAAAGGCTGTAATCTGTTCAGGATGGAGGGACTGTTCAGCTCCACTGGCAGCCATCCGCCCTCCAGTGTGTGTGTGTGTGTGTGTGTGCGTGTGTGTGCGAGAGTTGCGTCAAAGAAGACACAGAGAGACAGGACAAGGTCCGGAACTTTCACCGCTTTCAAAATAAAAGCCGTGTGAGTGAGTATTTTCGGTCGAACATCCATTTTTAATGTAGATAATTAGAAGAAATCTAATATCCGAAATCCAGGGTCGAAAGGTGACGGCGTGTCTGTGTGTGTCGGAGTACATATTTGAAATGTATAAATAATTATGAATAAGTTATACTGATGGAGCAGCTGTGACATATTAACTCAATTTGCTGAGATTATTTACATAGAGTACTTTAAAAAGTAAAACATATTGCTATAAGTTATAACTTATATAAATAAGTACAAATAATAAATAAATCACTGACATCGTGCTGGTAAAGATATGGGATGACTGTAAATACTGTAAAAATGTATATAAAAAGGGGTGATATACGCACAGACATATTCATTAACCAGGTTTTAAACTTTTTGTTTTGGGTCTTATTTCGCTGCCTTACCCAAGACACAAATTTTGAAAGGGTGTGCCGGAAGCAGCGTTATCACGTTGCGTTCGGTTGACGCTGGTGCCCGCTGTAGATAACTTGGAGCTGCGGTGTGAGCGCTCACACACCGAGAGCCGGTGATGGGGGACAAACTCGGAGCCTGACGCGCGCAACGCTCCGCTCACCTGGAGAGATTTTTGTCCTTTCTTTTTGTTTGTCTTTAACTTTATTTCACATTTTATTTTTTTTTTACTCGTTATTGAGAATAATAATAATAATAAAAAAAAATCCTATCCTCAAGGCAGGAGGCGGACGCACGTTTCGCTCTGGCTCCAGTTTCGCGTTTTGGGAAAATTGCGCACCAGGATCCGAGTCATGGCACGGGAGTGAGGCGCCTCTGCCAAAATGCCTGTTGACTGGGATATAACTTTTCCACGGCGGTCCTATGGAATATAGTCCGATCCTACACAGCCTACATGTTGTGCCATCATCCCACGTGAAAAACAAACTCTTCGTCTTCTGCATCATGCTGTCCCTGTGGGTCTACATGATCTACTGCTGCGTCGGGTACTGCTCCACGGTGCCGAACCTGGCGTACGGGCGCGAGGGCGACGCGGGGGCCGAGCGCCGGGAGACCTCGCTGGGGGCCTCCAGGGACTTGCTGAATAACGAGAACGACTTGGACAGCCGGGGAGAGGAGTGGGACGAGATGAGAGGCGAGGCGAAGGCGCTGGATGATAATGCCATGTCAGGCTCCCTCAACGAGTCGGAGAGTAAAAAGTTGCCGCAGGCCATCATCATCGGGGTGAAGAAAGGAGGGACCCGGGCGCTGCTGGAGTTTCTGCGCCTGCATCCGGACATCCGGGCGGTGGGAGCCGAGCCGCACTTCTTCGACCGCAACTACGACAAGGGGCTGGAGTGGTACAGGTACCTCAGCTGCTTTTAAAAACCCTGGGTCCAGGCTTTATTTAACACAAAGTGGGCCTCTGCTGCCTTCCTTGCTAAAGGGATGCTGGTGTGGTTGTGGAGCCTGTTCATCAAGCATCACTCAAAGTCCACAGTAAAATCTTCCTCCTCAAAAAAGGCAACTTTTTCTATCTACTTAGATCCAAAATCTGAATAAGAAATGTATATAAATCACAACACACTTGGTAAGCCTAAGGCAATACATTTAAACAGTACAGTATAACATCAGATTTTTAAACTCTATGACCTCTGCCCCTTTAAAAGTCTACCCCCTCTCCAACCTTTAACTTGTATTTCCCCATAGCTACTATATTGCATTGCCCTGACAGTGAAAAGAGCACAAGATGTGATAATCGGCTGTGAAATCAACTGATATCTCGCTGCTTCCAGGGAAGGTATCATGTGCGTAAGGTGATAAGAACAGAGAGGGTGAGGAAATATAATAATGATGCTGTGCAGAGCAATTAAAGAAGGTTCTTTTTTACTGACAGGGGAGAGCAACGTGATCCTTTTGGTAAAGCTTTTAAGCGCTAAAAGACTTCTCATTGAATAAGAGGTTAAGGGTTTTTTTTGGTGAGTGAGGTTTGTATGTGCCTTTATTTGACTTCATACTCCGTTTATGAAAGGACACTGAGGTGAAGGTGGCTTGAACTCAATAAATAGATGCTGTTTTTATTAAGCTGGATGCTAAAGATGTTCACAGTCTCACATGTTGCATCCACTGCTGAGGCTCCAGGTCACTGAAACAACAAAAACCTGAGGGAGGCATTTTCAATAACAAAGGCCTAACACAGCAAACGGTGACAGTATCGGCGCCTGATTATTGACAGAAAGGAAAATGAAACCCAACCAATAAAAACACTGCAGATACGGTGATAAGAGGTGACCTCAGGCGATATCATAAAGTGTTGATAGAGAGCGGGAACGGGCCGGGAACAGGTGCGATCAGGCCTCGGATGTTTGCAGCAACTCACTGTTCATTTCCAAAGCACAATCGATCATCGGCTTGTTTGCTTGTTTGCTTGTTTGCGTGGCCTTCGCTCAGAGTTCCTGGAATTTTTTTTTCTTTACATCCGTACGCGCTGTGGCTGTCTGACAAGGAAAAAAAAAAGGGTGGGGGGGGGGGCTACCATTTATAAAAATTATCCAGCAGAGCGCCCTTTCAGTTTTTTGAATTCTGGAAGCATTTCAAAAGAAACGGTAGCTTTACGGTTAAGAGTCGGGGAGTTACATCACGCCGTCGTCCTTGAGCAGCCAGGAGCATGATTCAGGATTTTGAGTTCCCGGGTATTGATTCTGCGGCAGCAATTTGTTCTGATGTTCAATCCGAATAAACATCAACGTCAAAAGCGGCAGTCTGAGGGCCGCTTACACCTTCAACATCGTGTAGCGTAATATATTTCATTGTACTCTCTGCCATGGCAACTGTTGTCCTTGCACCCTGCCTCATATCTGAATATGCCAGCTCTTTACTATTGACTGAGCGGCACAATTACACAACTTGCTCCTCTTAGTGGAAACAGACGACCAACAGGCTTTATTTGAGGAAATTATTGATCTTTTATGTCCCCAAAATGTCCCCGGAAGACGAGCACGGCACTGAATGCTTTACATCAGAGCGACCCCATTGTTAATAGGAGATAATAAGAGATGCTGCTGTTTCAAGTGTCCATTTGACTGAGCCGAGGGATTAACAGGCAATGTCAAAGGATCTAGACACTGTTTCAAAGCTGCCTCTATAGAGCGACAATAGGGGAAGCGAAGCATTGTTCAAAGGGCTTCTCGCTTAAGCTCCTTTAAGAATTTCCGGACAGGTTTAGGACATTTTTGGATGATCAGTCTGTGAAGACTGGTCTTTTGTCCAGATCTACAGACTGAGCAGCAAGAACAAGATTTTTGACTTATTGCGCCCGAGTCCTCCCGCTGTTTGGCACATTCTACAAGTGATGCACGAGGGGCCAGCGCACGTAAAGGACGAGCAAACCTCCAAAGCCATCATTAAAAATGGATAAAGTGAAATGTTATGCAAGTAATAGCCGAAGAAGCAGCTGTGTATAATTGAGACGTGCCGTCTACTTTCCTCGCAGTGGCAGCTGCATACCAAACACGAAGCCGGTGCATGTGGGAAACTGTTTCATCTCGAGACATGTATAATGAAGGCGTCTTTTCCCAGAGAGGTGATGGGGCTAATTAAAACAACTTGGCTTGAGTTGTCACAGTCGGAGCGCCGTGCTGCAGATTGACCCCATAGCAGAGCGCCGTGACTTCGAGTCCACCCGTAATGATCATTTAGTAGAGCTTAGAGAACACCTCGTCTGGTTTTCTGGTGGCGCATCATTGTTGGGCGAATTTATCTCTTCCACAGAACACTGTGCGTGTTTTACCACTTAATGAATTTGCATTTTTACATACTTTAGCTGCTTGCCCCCACCCCTCTGACACCTGTTGAAACCCTTCATCACGCAGTCACGGGTCCCGCTCGAAGGCTTGAAGACGAGCTGAGAGCACGAAGCTTAGGCGAAGGTGTGTGTTGATGTGTTTCCCCATATGTTTCACTCCATTGCCCCCGGACTAATGGTGTGCAGTAGTGTGGGGAGAGGAGCGAGAGTCCTCTGGGTGGGCTTATCTGCCCCTGTGGTGGCATTGAGTTGCACCCACACCATTTATCTGTTGTGATTGGTGTGTCCATCCCGCTGGAGGTCCGCTGTGTCCATCCTGCCGGAGCCCCTCATAGAGGAGGGGCCCCCCGCGCAGCATGACGCCAGCCACAATACGGCAAATTCTCACCCATGGGCAGAAAGAGAGCGGCAGAAAGGACAATTGTGCATGCTCACACACACACACACACACACAGCATAGAAGGCGACTCCTTGGCTCCGCCTTTCTTTAATAACTTCCTCCCTTATGTCTCATCTTGGCAGGTTAACTACTCATCTACTGAATGCATGCTCAGATCAGACTCTTCCATACAGTAGATGTGAATTAACTGCTGAAATTGTGTGTTTCCTCTCGGGGCTCCGTATATAGAACAATGAGCAGCCGTCTTACTAACTCACCGAGGGCGTCAGAGAAGACGTTCTAATCCTCCTCAGAGCCCCAGGGAAGCTTACTGCAGCCCAGTGGCAGATAGAGGGCAGTAAATTTAAAGTGAGTCTTTAGAAAAGCGCAACAGTATTATGGAGCTGAATGAAAGGGGATGCTGGAGAACCCCCGAGGTCTGCATTAACCCTGACAATAAAAGAGCAGACAATTAGTGTGAAACATGTTTTCTCTGCCTTCACTTTGTATGCAAATGTGCTCAGAGGGGTGAAAGTGCCCTTTGACGAAGCCCAGCAGGAGTTCATCAGAGGGAGCATTCACTGGAACCTGCCCAAGAAAAGACTCAAACACAACACTTCAGCTTTTTAGCCTAAAAGTTGACTTTCAGAGATCTCTGTGTGGAAAGTTGTGTTTCCCAAGAGTCGGTTCACTCGAGTCCGCCGGTGGCTTTTTTGCTTGCTTCACACTTTTAGCTCTTTTTTTTTTTTTTCTCGCAAGGACACAGGGGGATTGGCGCGAGTGAGAGAGCTCTCGATATAGGTATCCCTCGGCCTAAACTAATGTGTCAGCACACTGACAGGAAAAGGAGGGAAAACTGCGTTGATAATGAGATGCTTCAAAGGAACAATTCACACACGCTGGCTGTTGTTTCAAGCATTCCTAAGATATTTCCAGAAACCAGAAAAACCCTTGCACTTAAAAACTTCATGTCTTACACCAGACTCTTGTTAGACGTCTCCTTCCGACGGACTAAAATGATGCTAGCATTCCTAGAATAAGATTGTCAATACTGGTAATGTGTACCTTCCCTCCCCATTCTGGAGACTGAAGATTTAATTTTCTCCAACAACCCCCTGGGCTTTATCTTGAGGCAATTTGTCAAACCACAGCACTTATTACAGCACTTTAGAAACACTGAAACAAAACAAGTTCACTCCATTATATCCCCTGGAGTTGTTGACTTCCTCATCTCTCTCTTTTGTAGGATCTTCAGAGAGAATGTGTTGTTTCCTGCCTCTGTCTCTCTCTCTCTCCTTCCACTGCTGAGACTCCCTGACAGCAAGTCAGCGCAACTTTAGAAAGCACCAATCTGCCTCAGCCATCTTTGTTTTGGCTCTTTGAAGTCTTGTTTGCTTTTGCCGAAGCTCTCAGACCGGCATGAGTGGGGAATTATCTAAATTGCGCCAACCGTGACATAAGTTGGGAATGTACATTATATGCAAAGATTCAGGTTTCTTGCGATTAAAAGGAACGTTTTGACAAATGAAATAATGCTCAAAGTGAAAGCATTTAAGTTTTTTTTTTTTTTTTTTTTTTCTGACAGCTGTATTCTGATCGCACCTATGCTGTTATTGATTCACTGTTCGCTCATGTTTCTGTAGCTGGTTTGTAAGTTCCTGGTCAGGGTAAATAACCATCATACAAGTGAACTGTATTTCTGCTGTTGTTTCATATTATAAAGTCAGAGTCACACCTGTTGATTAGTATCTGCACAGTTTCTCTGTCACGTGCGTTATTTGTAGTTAAAGCAGCAGCTGCAAATGATACAGATGCTGCACATCGTGATATTGATTTTCATTATGCATTAAGGATTCTGATGACTGCGTACTACTCTCCTCTGTGACTGGCTCAGCAGTGCTGGTTTACGTCTCCGCAGCACCACCACCACTGATAAAAAAGTGCCTGCTGGTACTATAAACAACCGTGCATCAGAATTGTTATGTGTTAATGCAAGGCTGACAGTTGTGTGAAGGAAGCCAGAATGGCTCTCGCACTCCTCCTCCTCTTCTCCTCCTCCTCTTCCCTTCAAACTGGGCTTGTCTCCATCAGACAGCCAGGTGGCCTTGAGTTCTGCATGCTGACAGTAATAATGGAGGATGGGAAAGAGGTATTTACTGCATTATCATTGTGCTTTAGGAATGCTGTTGAGATACTGAATGCTGTTCAGTGTCATCCAAGAAGGTCCAGAGTGCAGTGCCCACTGACGTCACCTTTCGTATGTGCGTTAAAGTGGGCTGCAGTGACCAAAGAGCACCGTCCCTGCTCTCCTCTTTGAACCCATCACACCGTATATTGGTCCGATTATTATAAGTGGCTGCATACCACCACCTCTCATCCTGTCTTTGAGAGGGGGAACGATTCCCACAGTAGCCCGGCCCCTCTCAGAGCTGCTGTGCAAGATTAGACCCCATCGTGACATGAGATAACGCTGTGGGTTTTTTCTGGAGCTGTCCCTTGTCGCAGTGGTCTGAAAAGCTGAAATATGGATGCCAATTAGAGTCAGTCAAGCAGAACACTGCAGGATACGAAAAAAAAAGTAAAGCTTGTTGGAGTTTTGTGCACCATGCTTTTTCCCCACTCTGGTGAACTCGTCGCTGAGGGCACCATCCAGCAGCTGGGCACGAAGCCGCACGAGGTAACATTGTAAATTCCTACCTTTGAACCTGCTTCCTGATAACAGTGAATGTAAACAAGGCACCAGCTTTCCCCAACCAGCCAGTTTAATGGACACACCTGGCTGCCCGGCAGACAAAACACAGGGAAACTGTGCAACACTTGGATTAATATCTGTCTGAAGGTTGTGCTGTTGCTGCAGGAAAATGCCAACGCTGCATCTCAAGCGGCCTTTGACTCAAAACTTTGACTTTGTCTTCTCGGTCAGAGGTGGTCGACCTCTGCAGTCTCCATCCTCCAAGAGCACACTTGATTCCATCTAATCCTCTCTTTACTCCTTCCTCTCTCAGTTTATCTGCTCCTCCTCTCCAGCCTCACCCCGTTATCTTCCCAGCCCTGCTGTTCTCCTGTGAGTTTAACGAGACAGGTTAGAAGGCAGAGGTTGTTTGTGTGCGCGTAAGCATCAATATAGATTTATTTTTAGTGCACCAATTACAGGTAGAAACTCCTCAAAGCTAAGACTCCTCGCTTCGCGACTTTGAAAATACATTTAGGGTCAACTTAGTTGTTACAGTTTTAGAGTAAAGCAATGTTTTAGCTTTATGAAGTTAGTGGGAAACATGCAAAATTCATGAAGGGGCAAAAGTCAGCACACTGTGGCTCAATTCTAGAGAGAGGACTTTTTCTTATTGTGTTGAAGCTGAATGATGATGTCTTTGCATGGCCGATTGATAGATGAGGATGCACTGAAACCTATTGGTTCCGGGCGACATTGTTTATTAAGCAGAACAAATTGTGAAAGCTTGCTACATCTGCCCCCCCTAAGGCACACTCACTCACTCCTTACTGAAAAAGATGTTCTCCCCTGCTCTATCTCTGCTAAGATGAATAATGCATGTCCTTCTCACACAGATTGTTTTGCTCAGGGACTAAGTGGAAAGTTTGATTGGTAGTAAGTTTTTGTCTCCCTTGGGGCCCCAAGAAAGGCCTACAGCACTCCACTTGTGTGTATCCAAGAGATGCTGGAGATAATTGCAGGGTGTTCTGATAGAGTTGTTTGTGTCTCTCGTACCTATTACCTTGATTAGGTTTGTGGTTTTTCCAACCACATGCAATGGTGGTAAAGGCTCTCAGGGAGAGGAAAGTGGAATAAATGTGTAAGACCATGAGCCTCTGTATAAAGGAAGAAAAGAGCAGGTGACATAGGTGATGAAATTGCATAAGAAAGAGGACACGGAGCCCCTTGTGTGTTTGTATGGTATTAATGAGGTATGGGTGATGCCTAGTTTCCCCATAATCGCTGAAGCTTTTTCCCCAGTGCTCTGCACAGCAAAATCTTGCCGACCATTTTCTGCTCGTTTCCACCACATAAATTTGGAAGATGAAAGCTGCTGGGCCTGGAGAGGAATATTGAAGCTCCTTGTGCGCGCACCAACAGATGGCTGGAAATTATTATAATCACTTTAATGACATGGCTCCTCTGCTTTCCCGTTGTTCGATTTAGATCAACCGCTCGCAATCACAACTTTAAGATATTACCAAACACTATTATAATTGAAGATTAACGTTTTGACCGACTTAAACCAACATAGGGTATGTCGGAGGGTTGTGAGCACATGACATCACACCATGGCTTACGTCTGTTTCCATCCTCGCATATAGCAGCGCTGCTCTCGCATTCGAGGCCCTCAGTGAATCCGTATGAGATATCGCACTCGCATACGGGGGACTGCTGGGACCGAATCTTTAGTTTGATGTGGTTGATAAATAAATCTCTTGAATGCAAGAGCAGAATGCATAAATCTGCTTTTCTGATACTGAGTGAGGCTAGAAAACATCTGAGCGATGTTGTTCTCACGAGCGGCAGCCCCCATGAAGATACTGAGCTCATCTACAATGCACCTCTGTAAGAAATACTGGATGTGCAAGTATTTTTACACATAAAACAACAAATTGCATGTATTATTCAGAGTGGGGAAGTGTTCATAGTGAGCAAAGAGGTTTATGATTTAATTTATTTAACTGGGTTTATACTGTAAATAGGTTAATGACCTAGATTGAATGAAATTGCAGTAGCCCTGCTATAACTACTACCTTCAAATGGGACATATAGGTGACACTGTTATATTTCTTGTCTGTGGTGTTTTTGTGTGTGCGAGTTGGACTATACTGCACATTGTTACATTTCTAAGGTGGATGGGGAACATTTTCAGATAAGATGCAGTTGCGACATAACCTCAAACTGCACCCACTACGTGTTGCATCGAGTCGTGTTAACGCTGCTCTGATGTGGTCTTTTTAAAAAAAATGTAGCTATCTTGGGTTGCACTCAACTGTACAGGAGTTTGTTATTGTGTCCATCACTTGTATTTCTTCATGGATTAACTACTTAACATTGACTCTCATCGCCGCGGCCGCATATCTCTCTCCCTCTCTCTCTCTCTCTCCAGAGACAAGCCACCCAGCCAACAAGGCAGTGAACCAGCCTCTAATGCTCTAGCGTGTTTGGCTTAGTCCTAATCCCCCTTGGCTCACTTTAGCCATTATCCAGTCAGGGCTGCAGTTAACAGGCTATATTATGATCAACCAGAGCCATCCAGGGTCAAGAAGAATATGCAGTTATGGGAATAGGCAGCTCCCAAGCTTTGCATTTTCTCCAAAGGAATGCAAGCCTTCTCCAAATCTTCACATTTTACACAAAATCACACACAAATATGAGGAGAAAGGTGCAGCCACAGTCAGCTGTCTCAACGTGAAGCATAATACAGCCTATTCACAGTTAAACCATCCTTTGTGTAATGTAATGGAGGTGTGGAATATTTCAATATGAGGATTGTGGGGTTTGAAAGAGGATTGGGGTCTTAAGGTAGATTAAATGCAGCAGCAGGAGATGAATGTCTTCCTCTCGGGTTTGTATTTAGAACATGTCATGAACTGTGTATTGCAATCACAGATGATTGATAGAACTACTGCTCTACCTGCCAGCTCCTGTCACTTTAGGTAACACTCACAGACTCTGTTAATGTTGCTCACGGTGTCAACAATTGTCTTTTTTTGAGGATGATTGACTTGTTCCTGACTGACACTGCTTTAAACCGGTCGTGGCGCTACAGTGTCAGTGTTCATCTCATCTTCCCGTATTGGAACTTTTGAAACTTGTTTTTTTATGCCAAGGAGAGCCTGCAGGGCAAATGTAAATATCTGTGTTTGTGTCCTTCCCAGGGAACTAATGCCCAAGTCATCAGATGGCCAGCTGACCATGGAGAAGACCCCCAGCTACTATGTCACCAAGGAGGTCCCTGCTCGAATCTACACCATGTCTAAAGACACAAAGCTGATTGTAGTCGTCCGGGATCCGGTCACTCGGGCCATCTCAGACTACACCCAGACTCGCTCCAAGAAGCCGGACATCCCCTCTTTCGAGAGCCTGACCTTTAAGAACATGTCAGCAGGCCTGATTGACACCACATGGAGCGCCGTTCAAATCGGCATGTACGCTAAGCACCTCGAGCGCTGGCTCCAGCACTTCCCCATGGAGCAGCTGCTGTTTGTTAGCGGGGAGCGCCTGATTAGCGACCCCGCAGGTGAGATGGCCCGCGTCCAGGACTTTCTCGGGCTGCGGAGGGTGGTCACGGAGAAGCATTTCCACTTTAACCCAGCAAAGGGCTTCCCCTGCCTTAAGAGACCCGAGGGGAACAGCAAGCCGCACTGCCTGGGCAAAACCAAAGGCAGGACCCATCCTAATATCGACCCAGAGGTGGTGCAAAGGCTACGAGACTTTTATAAACCCTTTAATAGCAAGTTTTACCAGATGACTGGTCATGACTTTGGCTGGGACTGAGACAGACTCATGCTGGTTCCTTGTTGTGTTTTTATAATTTTATCACTCTGGAGATATTGATATACAGTATATGTACAGTATTTGGTGGATGTGTAAAAAGTTCAGAAGTCTATTTTATGATAATTTATTGTTATGATATTAACTCACTAAGATGCCTAACCAGGTTTATTCATGATCCACTGCACACGGTTTTAATTCTCATAAGGTACGTGAACATTTTTTCCAAAAGCACAATGTTTTTACGGGTATTATGAGCAGGGTCAATGTTGTTTTTTTTTGTTTTTTTTTCATCAGTACTTCACCTGGAACCACTTCTTCTTCTATTACTTTTTTCCAAATGCCGCTTTTGCTCAACCTTAAGCTGAATGCGATCCAACTTTACAAACAACTGGTAATATCCCCTTAACATTTGCCTGACCCTCAGAGGTCTGTGGACCCACTTAGTCAGGTCGATACAGGCCTCAGCTGATCCAGTGCCACTTGCCAGGTGGATCAATACAGTAATAGCTCCTCATCATGTCAATTAGACCTGAGTGATGGCGCTGCCTTGATCTCCCGAGCACCGCAATAAAACATGGATCCATTAATGGTAGTAAGTTTATGGTTGACCCTCGAGCCAACTTCAAGTTAATATAATAATATGAATTTCCACTACAATATTTGACTTATTTATGCTGTTTCTACTGAGGAATGTTGATGAGGATATGATAGAGGATCCTGTCACGATGCTTTTGAGGTGTTTTTCTCCAAAACCCTGCCACACAGGCCTCACAATGTCTCTTCTTGTATTGCTCATTCCAAAAAGAAAATGATTCATATGGCTTAATCACATTCATTGATCTGTGCTCAAATGGCACCCATGGATCATCCTGTACAGCGTCCCTTACCACAGGTGACACCCGATGTGTTAACGATGCCCTCATCCATGATAAAGTGACTACGTCGAGTGTTTCTCCGCATCTCTGTGTAGCTTACTCTCACTGAAAGCTGAAGAGAATTCAAATAAAACCCACTGTGGGCCAAAATCTCTCGTCAAAAATTCAGTGTATGGTTGAGTTTTATTCAGCCATTATGAACATGCATTTGTCAGCATTTTCACAGACGTCATGACGTACTGCAACCCCGCTGTTGTAGAGGCACTATTTTGCTGTATGCATTGCTTTACAAACGTGGAAATGAAGCCGGTTTGACTGAGAAGTTGATTGAAAGGTGCAGTCGTGTCATTTTTATGAAGTAAGAAATAAATATGTTTTACCAAAATCATAACCAGCCTCTCACTGTTGGTTTTACTATATTAATTTATTTGTTTGCATGCTTGCTGTGTTGCACGAGAAATACACCTGACTGGTTTGTGCAAGTGTTTGATCACCTTGAAGTGCTGAACTCATTCTTTAATGCACTACCTCTGCCTTACCTGTGTAGATTTCTAGATCCCTGCAGGCAGAGGTGCACCGCTGTCTAATTCACCAACCTGCACATTAACGGGCTAATTAGCACAATGCTATTAACTACTTGTCTCAGCCCACCCCTCCCTCTCAACGCTGCCACCAATGAGAGGGTTTTGTTGCCATGACCTCCACAAGCGCATAACAAAGTGTCAGGTTTCTCATCTGGAGAGAAGTGGTGTTATGAAAAACACCGGCATTCCTTTATGTCTCTGGGTGACACTCAACACTTTACACTCCCCGGTGCGAGGCCAGGCCAGGTTTCAAGCCACTGTTTAAATGTGTTCATGTGGATGTAAACAAGGGGCACCTTTTCCTGTTTGTGTGTGTGTGTGTTTGTGCGTGAGACCTGACGCAGAAGTAATCCGCTGATTATGCCGCCCCTGATATGAAATTCGGCCGCAGAATTACAGCCTGTCGTGCACGTTTGTTTTTACTCCAGAAATGCTCAGTATCCTCTGCCAATATGCTCCGTCACATTTCAGGTTTGTCTCCGCCTCTCCCATCCATCACGCGACAAGGGTAACCGCAGAGCAAAAAGGTTATGGTTCAAGCTAGATATGAATCACCCCGCTCTATTAACGTACAACCTCTATTTAACTCTCCGGCAAAACACCCTCATTTACCTGGGGCTGCCAGAGGTGATGAAGCCAGTCTCCCTGGTGGCAGGCTCGCAGTCTGATCGCTCAGGAAGCAGCTCCCTTCGCAATTACAGGGATAGAGGAGGGGTGCTGTAATTGCTAGGCTCCCAACTGGGGAATTGCTGTTAGCACACATCCCTCCAGGCTGTTGTAAGGGAGGCTGCTGTTGTTTGAAGGTTGGGAAGACAAGGAAAATAGACACCTGGCAGCCCTGAGCATCAAGCGACTTCACACATCCACTTGGCAGCTACCACTGGGGAATAGAATCAGAGCCGCCGAGTAAAAAGCGAAACAAAATAAAACATCATACAGCAGCAGACTGTTTGGTTTAGAGAACAAACATGCAGAAATTTGGAGTTTGGGCGCCGGTGGCAGGATGAACTGTAGCTTCATTTTGATGTCAATGAAAAACCTTTGTATTCTGCCAAAATGTCAGTCATGCAGGAAGCGAATTAAATATGTTTTGGTGTGCAGGAACGATTGCAAGTCATTCAGCCACTCAGCCAATTTGGCATGACCGTGGACTCGATAGTGAATCGGTAAGCGGTCATGAATGTGGTCAGGCTCTCCAAAATTACCCTGTCAGGTTAATAATTTAGCTTTTATGTGACATTAGCAATAGATGCAGAGAGAAAGAGAGATGAGCAGAGGTGCCTGGATGGCTAAACCAGAAATACGTCAGAGGTATCACATAATGTATGCCTCAGCCAGAACACAGTACAGAGGCATCTTAAGGTAAAATAACACCCAATCAACCCAAAAAAATGGGAAATAAAGGGGTCTAAACTATCTTTTTGGACTAAAATAGACATAGTTGAGATAATCTAACTGACTGAAAGCTGAAATCTGTTGAGTCCTGCAGAGAATATCAGTCATGTACTGCACCTTGTGGGGATTAAATGAGCTTTTACTTTTTTTCATGTTTGGATTTCTTACCTTTTCAGTCCACATGAACTGAGCAAGCTTTTGTTCAACATTAATCTGCGCATGAGAGCCGAACATGATGTTGAGTCTATGTTCAAAGCACCGGTCTGTATATCTCTATATATATCTATATATATATTATACATAAAGGTGAAAAGCTGAAAGAGGTCAACATCTGGTCTGATCTGTTTGAGTCATTGACAGGAAGTACAGTTTTGATACAGCTGAAGCTTCCTGAAATACTGTAGGTATTCATCTCCAAGCACCGAGAAAGCCTGATCTGCAGGACATCTCCGACACCTACAGAGCACCCACTTCAGAATGAAAACATCAGGGAGATAATGATGCCCACTGTTTGGTAAACTTTGTTTCAGAGGTTAATAAGACAATTGCCTTCCTCTCTGGCCCTTAATCTTTTCTGCATTGTCCAAACCCTAATCCTAATCCGATAGGAAGGGCAAGCATTAATCTGAGACAGTAGACTTGCAGTTGACATGTATGTGCTGACATAGCTAATCCGAATCTAATCCCTCCTCCAAAGGGGCCTCTCAGCGTTGTGTGAGGCCAACTTGGTTTATGTAACTTCCAATACAGCACGGGCGTGAATATATCTGGAAGATTACGCAGATGTTTCTTTAAATTAGTGACTTGTGCACCACACACCCACACCTTGGGCTTGTCAGGTCAAATCTCAGAGACAAATTCGCTGCTGTCACATTTTGACGTGCCGCTACTGTCAGCTCCTCATTGGCAGATTCTTGTGGTGTGAATGCTCTGTTGCATCTGAAAAACAAACTTGTCATAACACATAGCATAACTAAACACATCTCAACACGTTGTCCTTAAAATAATGAGGCAGATTTCTCAGGCATCTGTTCAAATGCAACAGAGCTTTTCCCAAATGTGGTTTAGTACCATTTAACAAAATGTTTCATTTTCTCTTGCGGATATCATTGCCTCCGGGCTCAGTATATAAAAAGCACAAGTCAGTGTGAAACATCCATTTCATGTGTTGTATAAGCTTAAACAGTTTGCTCACCATCTGTGAATTTCAACAGGCCGAGAAGAAGGAATAATTCCCCTGTGATAATGCCATAACG
>JAOXYL010000045.1:8813990-8825062 GCA_028564955.1 Terapon puta
AAAAAGCCAGGAGATGGCCTCATGCTCAGCTGCGTCTTCTCGAGCTCGGAGCCAGACACGCCTCTACATCGCATACGAAGCGTCACAGTGAGCATTTATGTTTAAAATAAAAGCCCCAGAGAGATTTCAATTTCAAGCCTAAATCCACCCCTACAAAAACATCTCATGGCAGATATGAGAACGTTAAGGTTGTTTAAAAGATCAAACCGTTGTGCTGTTTTTTGACACTAGTTTCCATGCAGCTTGTGAGAGAACATTGGCGTTTATAGCAAGCATGCCTGCAGGACAGCGGCTGCTTGTGTGCATAATTACAACTGCTGTAGTCTTCTCTTGTGATTTCCTCCGCAGCTTACGTACACCTACATGCGCTGTCTACGTGATGAATCTTCTTTTAGAACTTTCCTCCCCTTCGGTCGGTGTGCTAGTTTGATTGTTTTATCTGCGTAAAATGTAAATCCAGCCAGATTCACTCATTGACTCGTCATAGGAAGTTAAACAAACACAACCCGTCCCGGCAGACACACACACAAACACACACAACACATCTGTTTATGGTCTGCCGCCTCTGATTGGCCGCGTACTCTCAGAAGAGGAAGAGGAGGAGGAGGAGAGTCAGCGCCTGGCCGGTAGGATGATGAAGAGAGCCAGCATCTGCCGGACTTTTCCCCCTCTCCTCTCCAGCTCGGTCCTGAGGGACCCGTGGCCAGAGGGAGGGGAGCATAAACTGGATGACGGAGTCGTTAAACGGAGGACCAACACCCAGTACAGTGTGTTTTAAAGTCATCTCTCCACGTGGAGCTCTGGGATTCTTCGCCCTGGTGTTGTTTTCTATCTCCAGACACGCCCTGATTTATGATGCTGTGGAGATTTGAGGAGAGTGAGGGAGCCTTCAAGCTGCTGCGCTGTTTCCACTGGTGGAGGTTGCGCGCGAGGTCGCGTGAAAACAGGAAGGTGATGGGCCGTAATGGAAAGTCTGTCTGATTGGCTCTGCTGATATTAGCGGCAGCACTATGAAATCACTGAGGTTTAGCCCATGTGAACAGAGCACACTGTGTTTCATAAAGTTAGCGGAGGAATGTGCAGCGGCCTGAACCCAGCCCCTCATCTCGCCCGAAGCATGAAGTAATGAGGAAAAATTTAAATACCCTTTAGTGTAGCCACAAAGTCGAAAGCATTTAGAGGCCATGCCATAACTACTGAGTGGCATATCTCGTTAGGGCTTTTGACACAAAACTTTAAACTTCAAAACTAATATCTGCTCATGTAGACTTTAATTTAAAGTATTTTTTGGAGAATGTGGAAAGCGGAAATTAGTTTGCAGAAACGCCGAGATGATCTGGAACGTACGCTCCACATGCAAGGCTAATATATATTAAAAATAACTAATAAGTAATATGAAAAGAGGTGCTGAAATGAAAGAGATGTATTGGACAAAAGGAGCCACTTATTTCCAGATTATCGTTTGGCATCAATCCCCAACACTGTCCTTCGGTTCCCTCTGCTCCCCGCGGTGAATGAGTGGCGCTGGTATTACTCATTATGTCGGGAGAGAGATTAAGTTGAAGGAGGACTCGAGGGTCAAAGTTTAAAGCTGGCCTATGGGAAGTGACCCTTTGTGATCCCTCGCTTCCTGGTCAGCTTTAGAGTGTTTCGCCCCACAGTGGGCATGCAGTGTCTGCTAAACAAGGAGGGTATTGTATGGACATACAGCCTCTGTTGGGAGGGCGCCAAGTCGGTGTTGGCAGGGATGTAGCCTCGCTGTGTGATCAACGTCTACTCTCGCCTCTCTTTTTTTTTTATCAGTCCTGGGCTCGCCGATAAATTGACTGTTCCCACAACTTGGCTATATTCCGAGATAAACGGACTGAGAGGGGAAAACGTTTTCTTTACTACATGCGGAAATCTATTTTGTCAAACTTGGATTCCGATTCTTGAATATGAACTTTATTTTCACCGGCAATCGCCTGAAAGTTTGTGTGTGGAAGTTCACAGCAACCCAAAGGTGTGGGTGTACGGAGCATGTGTGTGTGTGTGTGTGCTCTCCTTCCTGTGTCAGCCAGCCGTGGACAGGCCTTGGAAGGGAAACAGCCTCTGGCAGAGAGGAGGGGGTAGACAGCAGCAGAGCCCCCAGCCCCGTCCTATGTGGTCATGGCTGAGCGCGGGCCAGGCCAGACCTCCTGGGGACGCACATGGCTGCAGGAACCCGCTCTTCTCTTCAGCGGAGTGAGACAGGGTTAGCACAGACAGAAGGACAGAATGGAAAATGAAGGGATGAATCATTGTTTCTGCGCTTATGGCAAAAAATGAGCCCTCCACGTTTCAGCGGTGCACGCTGGATGCAGAAAATAGGGCAGTGCATCTGCAGAATCGGGGCGGAAGTCGATTTCGTGATTGACGACTACATTTTGAAATCATTACTCCGAAATAGGAGTTTGCACGTATTGTTCTGCGCTGTTTGTTTGCTCATTTATAGCAAAAAAAGAACAATAAAACTTGTTGAATACATGGTTTCAGTCTGCTGCGTTGAAGGCAGATTTAGCTGTTGTGGTCGTGCTGGATGGAAAAACACATTTTAATGCCGAAAGATCGGAGCCCAAAGAGGTTATGACACAATCTCCAGATTCGCAAAAAAGGAACTGCTGGTTGCACAACCAGGGGGAGAAATGGGAGAAACGGGAGCTGCGTTTCCCCTGGAATAACTTTTCCATCTGAGAAGGCCATACCTAACATTTTGACATACCTGCAGCTATCCCCGAGCGGGAGAGGCTAATTCTTCACAGTCTTCAGTGCAGGCGTCTGAAGCTCTTCAAGACGAGGACACCGGAGCTGCTCCGCGCCCTCCCCGCTCCTCCTCCCACCACGTGTGTGTGGTCTCCCGCCGTCGGCCCTGCAGCTCCAGAGTTTAGAGGTCAAGAGGTCAGCACCGGGTACTGGAATGTTTATGTTCGCTGCTCCTGTTAACACCAATATCCGCAGTGCTGCATCTTGCACTCCTAGAGGAATACCTCAAGCATATCTTTGAGGACACACACACACACACACACATAAAAAAAGTTTTCTAATGATAACACTCGTAAGTTTAAGACTTTGTTCAGTTATTTGGCAGATTGAACTGAAAAGCAGATGTGGCGCATTTTTACAAAAAGATAAATGACTCTGGAGATACGTGTTGAGATTTAATCAATGAACAGACAGCCAAAGAGAGATGTCTCGACTAAATGACGGACAAATAAACATTGCGATCATCAGTGGCATTTGAGACACAGTCAGACTTCGAAGCATGGGGGAAAATATCACTGAGAATTTGAAGTAAAAACGTCGATACAGGAAGACAGATCCTCCTTTGCTTACTTAAAAACCTCTCTTGGCACGGTTCAAATTCTATACATCTTCTTATGGGCGGGCCCTCTCACTCGGTCACAGTGTGCCCTCCCCGATTCGGAGCATGCATTTGGTTAGAGATATGTGTATGCAGGCATGGGAAAGGATATCTGGATGGCGTCCAGTTTTTTCATTCCCGCTTCCAACCACAAACACACAGTTGGGGCTTTCGACCATCACACTCGCCCTCCAGTTCTGTGCCAGCAAACAACTCCACACACACACACACACACACACACTGTCTTTCTCTCTCTCTCTCTCACACACACCACACCCACACACTCCACCACCTCTCCCCCTCAGTGCAGAACTACACAGCAGAATTGGCTGTTTGTTTATGACCCATTAAAAAAAAAAAAAAAGAAAAAGAAAAAAGAGGGACTTGCAAAATACTGCTGCAAACATAAAAGACAAATGCTGGAGCTGCTTGGGGAGTGGTCTGGATTTTTTTTTTTTGAGGGGGGGGGGCTCACACACTAATATATATATATGAATGTGTGTATGTGTGTGTGTGTGTGTGTGTGTGTGTGTGTGTGTGTGTGGGAGGGAGGGGAAAGGGAGCGGAGCCAGGCAAAGGGCGGTATATGAACAATTTTGTATTCTGTTTCTTTTCTCCCCCATCCCCCACTTTTTTTTTTTTACTTCCCCTCTCCCCCCTCCTTCATCCGCCACCCCACCTCCCTCCCTCCCTCCTCCCCTTCCCCAGTCCCCCTCCACCAGCAGGTTGTTTAATACTTTCCAGATTTCTGCATGCCGTCGGCCTCCTGGAAGAGCTGCGAGTCTGCTGATGGAATTTGGCGGAAAAGGTTGTGGGTCCAGGCTGGGGCTCCTGACATAACAAAACCTAAAGGCAATGAGCGCCTCCCTTTGGCGGCTCGAGTAAGAAAATACGCTTTCCAAAGGGAGTTGGAGAGCAAAGGGAAATGACATTTGACAGCCTCCTGAACCAGATGAGAAACTGCATCCAGGGTGTCTGAGAGGGAGAAGCAGCTGCGCGGCAGACTCGGATTACAACGAGTCTCTGCGGGGGAGGGAGGTGAGCCGAGTCCCCCGAACAAATCTGCCGTCTCCGGTTTCAAGTTCCAATGTGTGAGGGGACAACTTTAACAGTTGTGTTCACATCCTGCCTCTCACTACAAATCATTCAGATAACCTCATTGGAAACTCTTGCTGAAGAGGGTTTTTTTTCTGATTAATTCTCTGCCAATAAATTAAAAATAAAACAAAACTCATCAATCCATTGGACGGAGTGATATTAAAAAGATCCATTTAAACCCCAGAGTCAATTCAGCCATTTCACTGACACACCCATCACCAGATGTCAGCCAAACACCACCACTAGAGGGCAGTAGATAACAAGGTTTAGGCAGATTTGCTGTTTGGCGCTAGACCAGCAGCACAAGACATATATTGTATAGGCCTATAATTCAGTGAAAAGGACTTTTCGAAGCAAAGGCAAAAGTGGTGAGAGCGAAGATTTAGACTTTCCTGCTCAAAGAAACAAACAAGAAAAACCTCTAAAAAGAATAATGACTTTATACAGACAGAGAAAAGTAGGATCAATAACCCCACTGGTTTGTATTGACCACAACAATCAATATAAATGGCCTGTTTTTACCACAAGTGTAAGAATAATGACTTTTTGTAGCCCTCTGGCAGATTGGACGCTGGCATAATGTGACTGTGAAAAACTGAGAGTGGAAGGAGATTAAACATCCCCTGAAGTGGAGATGAAAGATTGAATGGACAAAGAAACACAAAAACAAAACAAAAAAAAAAGGAGAAAGGACACCGGAGAGGAGCAGTGCAGTGTTTTCAGCACACGGGCAGCTTTAATGTGGAGGGACGCAGGGTGAGACCTTGAACTGTCTGCAGCCCGGTGTCAACAAAACAGAGTGCACTGAACTTTGACCACGCCGCCGGGGAGGGGGTAAGAGGGAGGGGAGGGGGGGGTCACCAACGTGGGAAAAGCAAAGGCACGGTGTGTAAAAATCAAAAGTGACAAGAGGAGCTCAGAGCCTGTGATGATGAGCAGGATCCTGGTCCTGCGTGACCGCCAGACTCATCCATCCTCCAATCAGCCGGGCGGGAAGAATTACCTGTCATGACTGTTTATGAATGCAGCTCTCCATAATGATAAACTTTTCCCTCCTCCATCCATCTTCCACCCCTCCCACATCTGGAACAATGACAATATAGCTGCACCATAGGGGTAGGAGAAACCTTTCAAACTAAGCCTTACATTTAGACTCTGCTCTCTTTTGCACACATGCACACACACACACACTCATGAGTCATCACATCATTCTCAGCTTGTATAGCTAATACTTAAGAGACGCGTCGAACTAGGCCTCAATTGCTTCCTTCCTTCCTCTTCTGGGAGAACCAAAGAACAGTGACAGGAAACAGAGAAGGCACTCAAGGAATTCCTTTGTTAATGCTGCTGATTGAGTAGCACTTCTACTGCATTATCCTCAGACGCACCGAGACAAAACCGCCAATAAAATATGCTGAAGTAAAGATTCAGGATTTCTTTTATTGAAAAATATAGGTTATTTTGGCTAATACAGAAAAAAGGCTGTAAATATACAGTGAAGAGGACAACAGTAAGGCATAATATACAACATTATACAGAAAGGCCAACACAGACAACTTCCCATTCGCACAAAATTGTTAACCCTCAAAATGACCTGAATATATTATGTAGTGTTTGAGTGATCGGAAATATAAATATCCAGTTCTGCAAATTTCTTCTTCTTGGTTGTTTTTCCTGCATGACATTATATCTTATATTTATTAATGTATTTATTTCCAACCTAGAAGCTGAAACTCAGTCTCAACTTGAACTCAACAGCGATTACCCATTCGGAGAAGGAAATGACAGACAGGCTTGACAGGCTCTCCCAAAAGTGAGCTTCACACAACTTAAAATGATTTTTTTTTTTTTGGCTAGAAAATTACGATTTGGCACATCTGTCGGTTTCAGTTAAGGCAGCGGAGTCAATCAGCGCAACAGAGCCTCGGTGCTTCTGGCCGAGGCTTTTAATGATGCAAGAGATACAGTGGAGCTGCAATGACTATGCAACTTGCATAAAAATAGCAATCTTTTCTTAATGCCTTTGCATCTATTGCTGGCTTGTCTTTCTTTTTCATCCACTCTTCAAACAGACATAACAAACAGGGAAACATTTTTTTAGATTAAAAAAAAAAAAAATACTACAACAGGTATTAAACACCAAATACTAGTAGTGTCTGGGTTAATTGTGCCTGCTGGTGCACTGATTTTTTTCTTTTTGATAACATGCACCCCAAAGACCTCATGAGTAGTGGTGGAAACCGTTTCATACATTAAGGCAGCCTCTGGACTAATGAGCATCCTTTACACGCTTCAGTTGCACTACTGCAGCTGCTCAGATGTATGAAAACAAGGAAGGAAGTGGTTATCAAATTCTTTTCAGTTTCAACTTGAAATGACAGGTTAGCAAAAAGAAGATGGCCAATTCGCAGTCAGTTTATAGAAATCTGTGAAGTCATCATCATCATTACGGCTCCAGAGTGAAAAAAAAAAGAAAGATAAAGTCTGTTCTTTGGAAAAGTGAGAACAAACAGTGTACAGCCCGTCTCCAGTGCACCACACACCACTCCTCACACCTCTGGCTTCCTGTAGTAACACCATGCTTTATACCTATACTGCTTTATACCGCTTATTAAAGCAGGACCATGCATCTCCATTAGCTTTACAGCCCTGCTTTTCTCAAATTTACACTGAGGCTAAGCCTGTGTGGCGCTCACAGTGAATTAAAAACAGAGAAGAATTTGGTTTGGGGCTTTGTGGTCCAGCTTTGCAGCAGGAAATGGCAGCCTTTGAGCAGCGTCACAAGGACCCTGAGTTACATAAGGGAGAAAACTCTGACAGATCTATGGTGCTTTACTACAGTATTTGCAGATGAAAGAGGCTCAAGGCAGGGCTTCGCACTCCAATGCCAAACACAGACCCCTTTATTGTGACAAGATACCTACCAATGATCCTGTGGTGACAGAGGCCTTCTGTTTCAGCTCAGGCCTCTTGATGTCCCACAGCCAGAGAGAGCAAGCACAACAACAGAGAGAGGCGAAGCAAATGAAGAAAGCACATATGACACGTCAAGTGAGAGGGGGGGTGGGCGAGGGAGAAAGCGTGAAGTGAGCTTTAGTTATGGAAAGTGTTTTTCCTACAAAAGTTTCTTTTCAAACCCGTCCTCCCCGCTTACTTCTGGAATGTTCCATATTCAAAAAAAAAAAAAAAAAGAAAAAGTGGCTGCTCTTCCATGTCAGTTCCCTCAGTGTTCAAAGGGGAGAGACAGATTGACAGACAAACCGACAGTGGAGGGTGAGGCTCTCTGACAGATGGGAGTTTGGGCTCATCCTACAGGAGCAGTCGCTGTCTCCTCGCAGACCTACAAAGTGAGTGTCCTCCATCTTCCTCACGATTCCATTCCCACAGTACCCGACTACAGTCTCTCATTTCCGTTCAAGTGCAAATCCACACTGTCAAAGGACTTGCAAGTTCCACATAAACTCCTTCCAAATCTGTCCTTTTTTGCCCCCCGTATCTCTCTCTCTCTCTCTCACTCTCTCATACGCGGATCTCATCGTCTTCATCCTCCAAGAAAGAGGAGAAGTTGCTCTCCTCCTCTGGCGGGGCACTGAAGGTGGCGCTGTCTGTGTCTCCTGCATAGGTCTGGCTGTTGGGCTTCTCATCAAGGGCGGCAGAGCCGGAGCTGGACATGGAGCAGCTGTCTAGATGCTGCAGGTGCTTGGGTCGGGTCTCGGGGGTGTACTCTGGGGTGTACGGCCCTCCGTTCTCGGGCCCCAGATCAATCGAGCTGGCTGGTTGCATTGAGGCTTCCTGGTGCTGCTGCAGTTCTTCCTCCTCTTCCTCCGCCTCCATCTGCTCCTCCGTGTCCTCACCTTTTTCCTTCTCCACACTATCCTCTTCATCGCCGTGTATGCTGAGAGGCGGCGAGGCACGACCCTCGCTGCTCTTGCCCTCCTCGTAGCCGAGGTCGTCGTCCTCCTTCTCCATCACCCCCAGGATCTCACCCAGCATGGAGGGTCCCAGGTCGACGTGGAAGGACATGACTGACTCCGCGTGCTTCATGCCACCCCCGTAGTGGTGGGAGCTCTCCGGAAGCTCGGTCAGCTCGCCGAAGCTCCGCTCTTCCAGCTCCAGGAAGTGAGTAGCTGCGGCCGCACCTCTCCCATCCACCTCCCCGAGCGGCTTCAAAGGACTGGAGGACAAGCTCTTTGCCACCATACCATCCCTTCGGTCCTCATCATTGAGGAAGGGCAGAGACATGGCGTTTTTCACATAGGTGGGTGACCCCCCGGGGACCACTAGGATGTTGTCTCCATGCTGGTCCACTCTGGTCACCGACTGGGAGCGCTTGCTGCTCCTGAAGGTGCGGGACAGGAGGCCGGGCCGAGGGGAGCTGGGGTAGGATGTGGTCTCGGGGGGTGGTTCGCCCGAGCGGGTGCTGAGGAAGGAGGTGTCTCCAAAGGCGTCACCGCTGCGGCCAACATGCATGGTGTGGCGGAAGTCGCCCAGCGGAGCGCTGATCATCTCCCTGGTCAGGTCCATGCGTGACCGCCGCTTGGTCTGGGAGCCGGACACTAGCTGCTTTAGGATCGGCATGGCAGCGAATTGGTGGTGTGTTTTGTGCAAAGAGGTAGTCAAAGATGCAGTCAGGCTACTAAAAGGACCGCCAAATGTTGAATATAATCCTTGTTGGGGACCTTGGGATGACTATTAATGCTTTTCAACAGCAGTCAGCCTGGGAACCTGACAAATGAAAAAGAGAATAGAATAAATGACAAAGGATAAAAAACATTTCAAATTAATACACTTGTTAAAATTTACTTACAAAAAGAAAAGACATGAAACCACATCTGAACCCACTTAGAAATACAGAAAACATGCTCTGTAGTAACTCCATGGCCAAAACATTTACTAATGTCAAAAAGAAACATACAACAAGAAACGAACAACATCAAACTAGGCAACATGAAGACATTTATTAACTGCAAAACTTTCACATTGTACTGGGTGTAATTTTCACATTTGGCTGTTCAAGTGAATAAAAACATCACTAGGAATTCAAAATGTCCCACTAATTACAAGAGCCAGAGCTATCAATTACCCAATGCCATAATGATAAGCAGCTCTCTACCAACATCTCTGTGAGATGATCTCTGAAATGCAGTGGGGAGAAGAAAAAAAAAAAGAAAAGATGGGGAACACCACAGGATTCTGCTTCAAAACTGCATTATAATTGAGAGCAAAACACCAACCACAGACCGACGTGAATCGAGAGGATAGCTGAGCGCTGCCAGGGATTTTCTGGTGCAAAGCTCGACTTTGTCGTCACAGCGTACGGTATATGACCAAAAAAAAAAAAAAAAAAACAATCCTCTAGTCACAGAAAAATTCAATTACACCAGCATCAGAGAACAATGACAGCCTTCTCAACTGGGTGCGCCATTCAACAGTCACAGAAGCGTTGTTTTGACAGACATAGTATATGAAATTGTGATCAGAGAAACGAGAGGCAACACTTCCGATGTGGCCATTTTTTTTCCCCTCTCTTTTTTTTGTTCTTCTTAGACAACTTTGCTTAAGCCCCTGGAGGTTTGTGACTGACAGTTGATAGGAAATGTGTTTTTGCATTATTGAGACATGCAGCCCAGACAGAGGAAACCTCGCCGCAGGCTGCCAAGCACAGTCGCTGCCACTTCCTCAGGTGCCGTCTCATTAGCGGCACATCCCCAACATATAAAATACACGCGAAGAGCAACGCCACGGTGGTCTGCAAAACGGAGAGCAAGCAGTTTCTACAGGCAGACATCAAAAACACACGCACCTCCTGAATTGTGGGTGGAAAATCTGGAGGGCTGCACACCAGCGGGGCCCGAGGAAAACGCTTACCTTGCCTTCTTACATGTGCCCCTCGCCGGCTTGCACATGGCGCCTCTTTCTTTGTTTACTCGCGCCAGCGAGGGAGAGTCATTAGAAGAGGCAGTGACTTAACCTTGACTTTGGATCTCTTACAGGCGAGCCTTCAAAAGACATTTAAGTCGGAGTTGTTTTTTGATAGAAGTGCCGTTGGGAGATTTCAGCTGTTTCATGTGGCAGGCTTTTTAGTGTGTTGACCTCGTTCTTCTGTCTCCCCCCCCACCCCCTTCCTCTTCTTCGCCAGCTGAGCCTCTACTCTTCTTCCTGTTAATGCCCTCACCTGCTTTGGTTTCCATGGAAACACCCTCCTGCGAGCAAGCAACAGCGTTTCCTGTCTGGGGCTGCACAAGCACAAGCCTTCAGGCTCCATACGTGCGTGCGACACATGGCCTCCTTCTGTGTCGACCTACAGAGCTCAGCCTTTGAATCTGATGCCTGCTCTGTTTTCATCCCACTTGGTAAAAAGTAATTTTTAAAAAAATAAAAATAAAAAAAATACACATATGCCACAAATATATAAAACATATATATACACATGCATATACATACATACACATATGTATATATATGTATGTAACTATGTGTGTATACACACACACACACACACATATACATACATATAGACACACATACAAAAATATACGAATGTTCCGGTGCACTAGATGAGAAAATATAGTCATCTTTATTGAAGGAAACATAC
>JAOXYL010000045.1:8840998-8852185 GCA_028564955.1 Terapon puta
GGCCTCCCTGGTCCAGGAGAAAACAGCGCACGTCCCCCTGCCCTTAACGCATCCCTCCCAGCACATTCCGCCATAACGTCCGCGGCCACGTGCGAAAACCAACATCTTTATTTTTCGGGCCGCGGCAAGGAGCAGACGCTGCCTTTGCCTCTCATGCTGCAGGGTTTGTGAAATTCCTCTTATCTAATGTTTACCTAAACATTGCCAGCCTGCCAAAGTCCAGCTGACGGGCAGAAGGACCGCACCGGCCGGCGGCGTGCTTTATGTTGAGATAGCTCCCACAGCGCCGCGCTCGGGAGGAACTCCGGGCCGAAGGCCAAAGGCAAATGGCCGGCTCTGACCCATAAGCAGCCTTTGTCTGAGGCGGTGATGGACAGACAAAGAGGACATGCAGAAGCTCATGAATGCTAATTAGCCGGCATTGTGCTGTTCCTTTCTATAAATTGTTTCCCGACACAAACACTGCATATCAACGAGGGGAGCGGAAGAGGGCTCGAATCAGCAGCTGGGCTCCTCAAGGCTCCGTTTGCGCTCTCAAGACTGACAGACTATTGTGAGGGAAGTGGGAACGCATAACACTGTGTTATTAATTCCTCTCAGTATCGTAAGTAACATGCTGAATTGCAAGAGGAAGCTCAGACAAGACCCAGTTGACAATGCATTTGAGAGGTGGTGGCTTCGCACGCTGAATCCACCGCGGATGATTGTCTCTGCACGGCTGACAGCATGTTTACAGGGATTGTGACTGACCGTGTGTAGATGCCGTTCTTGCGGCAAAAGGAGTTTTTCACGGAGAGGCGTCTGTTGTTGAGCTCCAGGGCCGGGAAGCGTCCCTCGTCCAGGCGCACCATCTCTCCGTGGGTCAGAGGCAGGGCCGTGCAGTTGGAGTGGTTGCCTGGACAGGGGCATGAAGAGGACACTGGGTGGGTTTTGGAATGACATGAGCGAACCGTGATTCTCAAACACATCTGGGATTAGGATACTTTGATAATATCAGGCTTGAGTTTGGAGATTTTTTAAACTTTTTTTCTGAACATAAAAAAGTCACATGCAGATATTTCACTGCTTCCCGCCTAATTTACATGTACAGAACAAGTACAAAAGCTGCTGTATGACCGCATCGATAGAACACCACGAGTGAGTCAGTCAGGCCCACGGTCCAGTCTGGGCCTCTAGTAAAACAAACAGCTGCAAGTACGACAGATCAGCTTCATGGCTGAGAACATAGGGGAGGGGCTGAGAGGGGCTAAGAAGCCCTCTTTGTATGCCCCCACCACACACACAGTCCTTGTCTGAACATTGTCTCGCCAAGCCCTGTTTACTGACCCCGGCAACCCCGGCACCATGCTAAATGCTGACTAAGCTTAAAAAAACCCACTGGTATGAGGTTTTAGGAAGGCTTCACTTTCCCCCCCCCCCAAAGTCTCCCTCCTCCCTGAGTCACCGCTCTGTCCGTGTCCACTTGTAGAAACTGATAACGCTGCCGGGTGACGCACTGTGGTTACTTGTCAACTCTAATGTGAAGCATACAGTCCCCTAACATTCATGAACCTTCGCCCTACCTTGTGTTTTCAGCTTTGAGGATTCAAACTCTGATAAAGACTTTCGAGAAGCAGCGATGTCACCCGGGATAAATCACCATCATGAAAATCGGCGTCTTGATACAGTGCTGCGAGAGCCACCGGTGCCGTAGTTATATAATTACTCTCAGCCTGACAAACGACCTGAGCATTAAACCACTGCCAAGCCATTTATCCCGGTATTGATCTGCACTGCAGTTAAACATGAACAATAATGTTTATTCGCCTGCCTATTTCAGCTGTTTCGCCGGCAACCTTTACTCTCATCTTTCCCCTGTCAGCCAAACAATGTTAGGGAAATCCATGCAATTTGTCTAATTGTGTGAGCCTTCACGCTGCCATTTGCTAAAATAGACTTCAGACGTGTGATCATTAAAATGCAATTCTCAGCAGAGCTGTCCGAGAGGAAGATGAATTCCCGTCGATGGCTTAAGTTGCAGCAGCAACTGAAGAAAGGGGGAGACTTCCGCGGCAGGTTTAGCAGGCGGGTGTATTGTCCTACCTGAGTCTGCTTTTTTAGTGTATTTCTTGCTCTGGCCTCGGATGATGAGAATGAAAACGAGGAGGAGGATGAAGATGAGGCCCACCAGCGCGATCACAACCAGGAACCACCATTCCTCATAGAAAGGAGACACTTTCTGGGCTGAACAGATTACACATAAAATGACACACATTAATGAACAGAGCACTTAAAATGACTGTTTTGTTAACACATTGTGGCATAATTTTTTAGTTTAGAGTACCTGATATAGAAGGGGAGGGCGCGCTGGGTGACCCATAGCCATAGTCGTTGACTGCAATCACTCGAAAGTCATAGGTCACCCCCTCTCGCAGCATGTCCAGGTTAAGCGTGTAGGACGTCACTTCTTTAGGAATGTCTTTGATGAGGATATCCCACAATCCCTCATCTATATGAATACACCAACAGTCAGTGCTGTAATCATCACGTAGCAAACACAAATTGAGAAATATTGGGAAAAAAGAAAATTCACACATGTGGCTCACCTGAAGGTCTGGCCTCAATGACGTAACGTGTGATAGGAGCACGGCCTTGATCGCCGCTGGTCCAGTGCAGTGTGAGGGCAGGACCGTAGCGAGAGATGAAGGGTTCTCCAGGAGGGCCTGGAGCTCCTAGAGAGAACAAAAATATTGGATAATTAGGAAGAAAAAAATGTCTTTCTATGAATCAAAGAGTCAAAATATTACCATTGTTAACAGAAATATGAGCAAAAAAGCTGCAGTATATCAAATATTTAGAGAGTACTACCTTCTCCAGGCCCGGTAGTGATGTTGGCCTCCACCTCTGGGCCGTAGGTGAGTGTTTTGGCCCGGATGCGGAAGTTATAGGTGACCCCATCTGCCAGGTCTTTGATCTTCATCCACAGGGGAGCGCTGCCCTTCACATCTACTGTCACAATCTTACTGACACCTGGAGTGCGAGGAGAGGAGTCTGTACAGAGAACACTAAGACTCTAGATGCTGCTTTCTACAAGCGAAAAAAAAAAAAAAAAGCCAAGCTTTGTGCACATGAACAGACACACGGAGTCACACGGACGAGTTCAAAACGACACAGAGTTAGAAGACAGACTCGGCGGACCATCAGAGACGTGCACATCTTGCATACGTAACAGAGAAGGCCTATTATTCCAGCAGCCCTCTAGATATCCAGATAGGAGAAGACAGCAGGACCTTTTTATAATAGACAGCCTGATATTCCCTGTCTTTGCCGCTCTGTTCGGCTCTGCTCTGGGTCCATTAGTGGATAGCCAGGGGACCACCGCAGCCTCAGTTCAGCATTCCACCTCTGCTCCCAATTACTTGACAATCTGGTCCAGGCAACCACACTTAGCCAGCTATTAACCATGTTCTCTCAGTGAGAGAGGAAGCTGTGCAAAGTCTCACCGGAGCATTCCAACACTTTTTTTTTTTTTAATCAGCCATGCCATATATGTTACTGCAGGGCCTATACTCATCTGTAAGAGATTAGAGCGCGGGCTTAAGCAGCATGAGTTTAAAAAAAGAATATGGTAACCAGGCAAGAGGTTGTAAATCACTGTCTGAGAAAGCCAGCTGAGGAATGTCAAGGCACGGCAGAGTTATTAGGCCTCAGGTGGAGTTTCTCACCATCTACCGGAGTGCAGGGCTCGTAAACCAGGCGGTAGCCCTCGATGATGCCGTTGGCCTGCTTGGGCTCTCCCCAGGACACGTTGACCGAGGTGGTGGTCAGCTCGCTGAAGTGGATGAAGCTGGGGGCACTCGGCGCTTTTGGTGAGGAGAGGGAGAAAAGTGGGGATGAGAGGTCGGATCTTGACAAAGTACTGAGACCGAGCGCTGAAAACACAGGCAAAACTGCAACAAAGAACTAAATACGCAGGGCACAGTCATGAAAAGATTAGTAAATTCTAGGGTAAATTGTTAGAGTTTAGCAATTGAGGCACAAATTGGGACTAAGAAGTAGTTTCAAGAAATATTTGTCACTCACTCTTGCCTCATGTTTTTATAAGTTACAGTAGCAATTTAGCTCATTTTCAACTGGTTTATTTGCTTCGGTTGCAGCTACTTTTCCAATTTGCTCCAAACTGTAAAGACATTTGGCAGCTGATGAATAATTGGGCCTGTACGACAGAGGAGAATCCAAAGGCAGTCCTCATAATCTGCAGCAGGCAATTTGATATATACAAAAAAGGAGGGAAAAAAAATCATGTTACTCTAGATGGCATGAAACAGAAATACTGGCAGATTAAAAATGAAAGCGGTTTCATTGTTCATTGTTCTTTATCAGAGCATGAACAATAAAGTGTTTTGTGCGTGTGAGAACAGGTACCGGGGTGCACAGACGGACTGCTTAAGCGAATGAGTCAGACAGAAGGGAACCCAAAGTCGATAGAAGAGTGTGCAAAATCACGCCGTGACCTTGAACAAGAGCTATGGGAAATCTGCCTGCTGACCCAACCCTGATCCAGCTAAGTGTCAGGATTTTTGCCACAGTTCTGCATAAAATTCACAAAAGCTTGTGTTGGCTCACTTCCCAGTACCCTGTGGTGCAGAGAGCCAAAATTCCTGCCTGTGTTTTTAAATTCTCAGCACTTTGTATCCCTCGCCAATGTCATAGCCTTCAAGGGGGCGGAAAAGACAAGAGAAATTTATACTGTAAACCATTTTTGTGCTGAAACCGCAGAGGAGGGACTCTCGCTAGCTGGTAAACACAGACGTCTTTGTGCAGCTGCGGCCAAAAAAGCTAATCTACATGTGTCCCCCGCACTCTGTATTCATTGCTTCGCTGCTGTCATTAGGCTTCCACCCCCATGGCTTGTCCTGGAGGAGGTTGCCAAGAAGACTCTGGTCTCTGATGCCGCATCTCATAGGACAAAAACTAAACTCTTTAGTGAAAATGTTCCATTTCTTGGTGAATAGGAGGAGAGGATCTCACATTATTTGTCTTAAAGCTGCAGTGCTTCGCCGCCACTTTGCAGCCGAACAAAGTGACTCAAGATGAAAGCACTCATTGTTTATTCTTTTGTAGGCACCTTTTCGTGACTGAGGGGAGGACTAACCTTGAGGTACCACTCTACTGAGGGACACGGGAGCCATAAACAATGCAGCTAAATAACGAGAGGGAGTGTCATTGTGTGGGTGACAGAGGGAGACAGACAGAGGGCAGACGGAGGCACAAAGACGTACACAACTGCAGACTGTGAGGTGGTACGTCGTGCTGGCAGGTGGTTCTAGCGGCGGGAGAAACGCCACCGGACTTCTTAACGTCTCTGTAATCTCCCTTACCACATCTGGACTGAGTGCAACTCACCTGCTTGCTGAGTGCGCCCTCTGGTGGGCAGGGAGCGGGGCCCGTCCCCTGCAGCGTTGAAGGCCGCCACGCTGATCATGTAGGTGGTGTAGCCCGTCAGGTTCTTCAGCTTCACCCCGAGCTCCGGCAGGAAGAGCGTGCGCAGGCGCTCCGTCTCATTCTGGAGCTGAAACTCCCAGAAATAGATCTATAAACAGAATAAAAGAGTTCAGGGTGCAGAATTCACATGTTTTTTCCAATAAAAAATATGAAAAAAAAATAAGAAAGGCATGATGTAAGATTGGCGGATTCGAGGCAACACAGAAAAATAAGGCACATTATTGATACCTTGTAACCCTGTATATCACCATTCTGTGCATCGGGAGGAGGAGGGTCCCACGTGACATCCAGCTGGGTGGCTGTTGAGGACTGGACCACCACATTTTGGGGTGGGGATGTCGGAACTTGAGTGGGACATAAAAATACGTAGGTTTATATGTTGCACATGATTTGCTTCACAAGATTAAAGGTATGCAGGCAAACACACGCGCCGCACAGCGAGAGAAGAAACATACCCGCCTCTCCAACAAACACTTCCTGCGGTGCGCTGCTGGGACCCTCCCCCACAGCGTTATAGACACTGAGACGGATCTCGTAGCGTTTGTGTTTACTCAAATCTGCAAGGAGAGAATCCACCGCAGCATTGTAATTGAACAGTTAAGATGAAAAGAGCAAAAAGAAGTCGGTCCGCAGAGACCACGCTGTCGTAGTGGCGCTCGCGGCAAGACAACATCACAAATTGAACAAAAAGACAGAGTGGAGGGATTGTGAGGCAAACGGATGAAAAGATGGGGTTGTTGTGGGGACACGGGGAAGATTTGTCAGTGATTAAACAGAGAGAAAGCATACTGAAATAATGACGGGGCAGCTTGGAGAGATTAAAGTCATATACACATCATAGCAATCGGCGGCGGGCCCCTCTGCTGGGAGGGAGGACGAAACGACGTGCACTTTCGGTGAGTTACCATACAAATGGCGTATTTTGTGGATGTACAATGTCGCAGATGAACAACAGATGGGCGGAAGAGAGTCATAAAGAGAGGTATGAGACTTACTATCCAGCTCATATTGGGTGAGCGATGATTCACTCAGGTTCCTGATGCTGTAAGGAGCTGGAGTTTGGAAGGAGGTTTGGGGAAAGGAAGGGGAGATCACGGAAATGTTACATGGGAGTGGCAGTGTAAGTTAACTTTTTTTTTTCTTTAGCAAAACACACTGCAGGATAAGTACATTTAAGACTTCAGGTAGCACCACTCTCTGCATATAATCAGGATGGGCGGAAAGTGAAAACTCACCCGTGAGATCAGCCCAGTTGGCAGAGGGACTGTTAACTGTGCGGATGGTGAAGCTGCGCAGCCGGTCGTAGTGCAACTCCCTGTACCTGACCCTGAATCCCAACAGGACTCCATTAATGTGATCCTCAGAGGGAGGCTGGAAGGAGACGAGGTTGGCTTTAGTGCCACTATTCGACATAAAATGCAAAAAAATGATCAGTTCTGGACAATAAGATTCATTCATTCTTCCATTCACAAAACTCGGCAGCATACCTGCCAACGGACCAGTACAGACGTGGTGGTGTGAGGGGTAACAGACAGAATCGTCGGGGCTTTGTCTGGGGCTGCGAGAGAAGTATTTTGCTGTCAGCAAACTAACACAGCTGAGGAGAATGATATATAATTCAAACAGGCTGGTAGGGAACAGCTCGAGAGTAAACACATGCACTGTTGACGTACAGTGAAAATCCAAAGTCAAAACACCGATGTGGAGGCACGCTCGCACAATTACAAAAATGTTCTTGCGCATCGAAACAGACAAATCAACGGGTAATGACTCCGCGCTGCGTGCTGACACGTTCGGTCCGTGTCTGATTACAGCAGTCCCAAGTTCTTACCATCCTGCAGTGTTGTGATGGCCTCGCTCTCCTGGCTGTATTCACTGTCTCCGATGTCATTGGTGGCTTTTACACGGAACTGGTAAGAAGTGAAAGGCTTTAACCTTTAGAAAGAAAGAAAGAAAGAAAAAAAAAAAGTTCAATGTGAATATCGCGTACAGTCTGTTCTGCCATGCTCAATGCAATTCTCCGCCTGTGTGAGTGATAAAATACCACTGACGGCGGGGGGGAATAAAAGCGAGCCTTGACGTTTACCTGTCCACTATGTAGGAGTGTGTCTCGTGGCTCACTGACGCAGAGTGGACGGTCCAGTTGCTGTCTGGCAGCTCTCTGTACTGGACCGTGTAGTAACGAACTGGGGACAGGCCGTCGCTGCCTGGTTCCCATGACAACAGCACTCTGCGAGCCTGGACTTCCTCTTGAGGCACTACAGGACGGCTCGTGGGCTGGGGTCGGGCTGAAGGACACACACACACACACACACACACACACAATCATGCGCGCGGTCACTCAAACTCAATATACAGAGGCAAACAATTCGAATGATACGTTTTAGCTGCAGCGCGTCGCACTCACCTCTCTTTTCTGTCGTGACCACCAGAGCCTCGGCAGCCTCCCCCCAGCCCTTTCGTGTCTGAGCGGTGAGGCGGAACACATAAACCATTTCTGGTTTTAGTCCAGTCGCTGTGTACTGTCGGGCGCTGGGGCTCAGCACGTCTACTGTGGCGGCGTTGCTGTTTGAAGAGTTTCTTCTGTATGTGATCTGATAGGCTAAGAAGACAAACTCGTGTCAATATGCAGCCGCGCGCAGAGGAGGGATGAGCAGAGACAAACAATTCGGCGGCACAGCAAAACCAAACAACAGTATATGGAGAAGAATAGGCCGTATTTTGTAAACCCACCCAGGATAATGCCGTTGGGCTGTGCAGGGGGCTGCCAGATGAGCCTGACCGAGGTGGTCCTGACTTCCGGGAAGAGGATGCCGACTGGAGGGCCGGGCACTGTCACACACAAAATAGGCAAAAAAGGGCGAATGAGGCAAGAGGCTATTGCATGTGACACTCTCTGTAGGACGTTTCTTCATGCAAAGAGTAATGAGGCAGAACATTTCAATCATTTGCAAAAAAAAAGACTTTAAGTGAGAAAAATCTCAATTCAAATTGATTAGCAACAAGTAAAATGATCTCAGCGGGGCGAATGCAGATAAAAAAATACAATTTAAAAGATAACAAGATTAAATCGGTTGATAATATGGATATGCTTACCGTCGTCCAGGGTCCTCTCTAAAATGGACGGCGAGCTGCTCCTTCCATCTCCTATACGTGTGAAGGAGAGGACCTGGATCTCATACAGGACGTACTTGCCAAGGCCGCTCAGCTGCACGCTGTGGCTGGTGTTGCCCTCCACCGTCCAGAAGTTGGGGGCTATGTCTGAGTCCTTCTCTTTATACACAACCTAAAACATGCAGGGGAAGTTAGAGTTGGATGTTTTTTTTTTTTCTCGAGGAATAACACTCAAACTCTAAAAGTAACACCCTATCTGCTAAAAATTGAAGATGTTTGTATGTACTGTTATTCCGAACTGGATTGTTACTATCGACTGCTGACCTTGTACCCCAGGATGAGTCCATTGCGGTCAGCCTCTGGGACTTCCCCCCACCGCACCAGGATGCTGCTGGAGGTGGTGGCAAAAGCCGACACGTTGGTCGGACCGCTGGAGGGCACTGCATAAAGAAACAGAGAAAAGCTTAGCATACCTAAAGCACGCCCGCAGGATTACGTGTGTGTTTGGCTTGTGCATGCATATATCTCCATCCTCACCGGACTCCCTCGTCCTGCCGTGAACTGGCTGGCTCCAGGGCCCGGAGCCGATGCCGTTGATGGCCTGAACTCTGACCTCGTACTCCGTCCACTCCTCCAGGTCCTCGATAGTGAACTCCCTCTCCAGACGGTCCATGATGACATGCGAGAGAACTCCCCCTTTAGACCCAGCCTTCGAGTATTGCACCCGGTAGCCGACGAGATCTGGATTCCCATTGTACTCCCACTCTGGAAGAGGCTAAGAGGATTTTTTTTTTGTTTTTATTCCCCCAGTTCAAGCCAGATCAATATAAATGACATCATAACTGAGTGCATAATGAAGCAATAAGCCATGAGAGGCAGTACTTTAGAGTGATTTTACAACAGCTAAGAGCCGTTGTCAGGAACGATGAGAAGCAATATGGGAGGAGAGGCTAAACCCTCTCAGCACTTTGCACAGCATTGAGTGGTTTTAATAAAATGTGGCACTTTTCCACTGTCTTAAAATAAACACCAAATTACGAAATTTAAATCAATAATAATTTAATTCTAATATGTTTTTTTTTTTTTCTTATTTTCACAGGCAACACAGCAAATACAAACATTTTGAGTGATTATTAGTACATTTATACTGAGTTAAATGCTTTGAGGGTTTTTTTTGCAACTAAACTGTAAAAGTCACCATTGCAAATCTGTTTTCTATGCAGCACTGACACATGCACATAATTGAGCGTGATAGGTTAGCATACTCATCTACATTTGCACTGGGCTTATTTCTATGAAAGTGTTCTTGAAATTAATGTGGCCTTCATTCAGACTAAGACTTCAGCGGCGCGGCCATGAAGTGGACCACAAAATTTTACTACAGTTTAACACCCAGGCTTTTGAAAAGGGCCGCAATCACCGAGCTATGTCATTAACTTGTAGAGCCGTATCACAAAGCTGACACCCCTCCGCTGTTAAATCCAGGTAAAGCGCGCTCTTTATAATCCTGCAGTTGTATCTCGCTCCTGTCTGCCACTGCCGGGCACATCTCAGGCGCCGGCACAGTAACGATAACGGACAGATCTAGTGACGAGCATACAGGCCAAACCCTGACACGTGGAGCAGCAATAACCAAGGACACGGTGCACACAGCTTTCCAAACATTATCTCTGCTGTTGACTGTATTCATCGTGTAACAGCTCCAAGAGTTCAAGAACAGATTTACAGACAAAGGAGAAGGAAAGTCATTAAAAAAAAAAAAAAAAAACCTACATGCAACAAGGACATGATAAAGTGCACAAAATTCAAAATGGAGGTTTCCTGACAAAAAGGATGTTAGTTAGTCAATCGAGTTGAAGGAAACTGTCACAGAGAACGTCATCATTTAATATTAAACTTTTTTAATATATGAAAAATTGGATTCTTGTGATTTTGAATGGCAAAATGAAATTGCCCAAATCAGATTTGACTAAGCTTATCTTATAAATGTTGCATCCAATTAATATCCCCAGGGCATTTTGCCAGTTCCCAACAAGATGTTCCATCATACCGATGAGAAGGACAAAAAAAGAAAAGCAAGACAGCAATTTCGATTAGCTCATATTCATGCAGAGGCGTACCTGCATCTACAGCGCAAAATTTCAATAGTCCGAGTCTGAATAGGAACCAACCCAGACATGCTTTTCCAAATCTGATAATAATCTAATAAAACTCCACCAAGTTTATACACGCTGAGTCAGACACAATGTGCAATGAGTCGTGACAACTCACCACCCAGCGTAGCCACAGGCTGGTCTCGCTGGCTGTGCGCAGGGTGACATTGGCGGGGGAAATGTCCGGAGAGGCCTGCAGGGTTTCGATCTTCCTGGAGGGCTGACTGGGAGGACTGGTGCCCACAATATTTACCTGACGCATCCGGAACCTGGGGCAGAGGAAGAGGAAACCAGCTGACGGTGGACAAATCATCTAAAGGTGGGTGTTTAATCACGATGATACGGGAGAGGATTCGATTAGATTACGTTATATTAGACGGATGAAACTTTAATGATGCCCAAAAAGAAACTGGGTCATTTCAGTGGGAGAGAATCA
>JAOXYL010000045.1:8868039-8887819 GCA_028564955.1 Terapon puta
GTGTGTATGTGTGTGTTTAATCATTCCCCGTTCACTCAGTGTCATTTTCATAAATCTGCTTTTTGTGAGGCGCGATTAAAACTGAAGGTCCACTTTATGGGCCCAGTCAGTCGGAGAGGTGCTGCCGAAGCTCTACTTAAAAAAAAAAAAAAAAACCCACACCTCATGGCCGTAATTCACTGCTTCTCGGCCAGGCTGGAGGAGGACTGCAGGGCGGGAGGACGACTATTGTGGTGAAAGTAATGGGTATGTTTAAGTCTGTTGGACAGAGAGAAGAAGACGACGGCGGGAAAAGGGGTGCTATGGCGCAAGGCCGAGCCAGTAGAGGGCGCTATCTCTGCTTCTATTGTCTTCGGCTGAGACACCTGTCGCGCAGCCGCCGTGTCGATCGAATGTGTGTGTTGGAAAAAAAAAAGAAGAGAGAATATGAAGAATGAAGCATATTTTCTTAATGCAACAGCCTATAAATGCAATCTGCTCTCGACACAAACAATCTGAGCAGTCTGCTGGTGAGGTGTGTCTTCCTCTGGGTGGGCGAGGAAGTCTGGTGTCGGGATAAGCGCGTCGTCACGTGTACTTACTCTCCACCGTGAGGGTGATTGGCTGACTGGTTTTGTTCTCCCCGTTCTTGTCGTTGACTGCCTGGGCGTAGTAACGTCCCGCGTCAGGGGCCACAGTGGACAGGATGACCAGCGTGTTGTCCAGGGTGATGGCACTGGATAAATATTCACACACACACACACACACATATCCGTTTAGCATACCATTAAGGATGCAGTGTTGCCTTACATTCATCCCCCTGACACCCACTTAACCTTAACTTTACCCTCATGAAGGCACAAACAGCTTTCCGTGGCGTTCAGTGTAGCTAACTCAAATTGGGGGGTACCAATTTGGCTCCCAATTAATCTGACACCTCCCATTCAACTGGTGTGCATTCAAAAAGTCGTCCCAAAACACACACCGAGAGGCGCGCGCGTGCCCATTAACAAGCGCAAAGACACCTCCTATCATTAAACCAGTGAGTAGGTGTTTCTCACAGTCAATAAATCCTGAGGGCAAACTGACACACACACACATACGCATAAATTATGTCTGAAAAGAAGCACACAAAAACAATCTTTTATGAGCACTTCAATCTGCAAGGTACCACAGCACCTTAAAGGGACAGTTCTGAATTTCTCCCATCATTTTCGCCCCACAATTCACGCATTTCTTTGATATTAGCACAGAGTTTGCAGTAATTTCAATTTGCTGTACACACCCAGGGGGGTTAAGTTGTGAGATACTGCGTTTTGGTAGCAGAAGCAGATGCTCAGTTGACCATGTTTGTTGGTACTGAAACACCACAGGGCTCCAATCAGAGAGCACAACATCATCAGTTTGGTTTAAGCCCTTTACTCCCAGAGTGGGGTAAGTAGTACAAACAGCAAAGCATAGCGGTGTGTTTGTACAGTCTCTGACATAAAACACAAAGAAATAAATGCATAAATATCTGTGTTACTGATAGCCAGCATTAACTAAAAGCATTTACAGACTATAAAATGAGATCCGCAACCCGCTCTGGGAGAATACTAAACACCGGCTGCTGCGGCACGCCGCTCTTATAATAACACACTGAAACCATGTTGACTCTGTGTTTATAATAATACGGGGCAAGCTAGCTGAACATGAAGAATCGACAACAATGTTTTTAGTTGGGAAAGCACCTCCAGACAAATTAATTGGTTCCACAGCACCTTCGTATTTGAAGTGTGCAAGACCAAAGGCACAACAGAAGTCCATCTCTGTGCAGCCTGCTTCAGTATATAAAGATGAATAATTGCAACAGACAGATGCTAAAAGGGTAAGCACATAAAGCGTCTAATTTATCATTATGTAAGTATAATATGTTACCTTGGCTGATCTGTTGAGTGTCTTTTTTGGGCTTTAGATATTCATTTTTTATATGGACCACATTAAATGCATTTACAATCATTTTAATGGGCTAAAAGGGATGGATAAGGGTAAAAACTACTGCCTCTCTGTGACCGTCGCCTCCCAGCAGCCTCGAGAGTGGCTGAATCTTGGTTTCGGCTGATGGTCTCAAACATTTGAGAAGGGCCCATTAAATGAGAGCTGACGCTAAGCACGCGGCCAGATTAGGCTCCTCGTATCTGCCAGCATCTGCCTGATCGGTGCAGGATAAACAGACACTCTCCTGGACAATTAGGAGCCGTGGCTCTTGCAGAGTCAACAGACACTCATGCAAACACACAAACACCAATACGCACACGCTCGCCTGTGAATATCAATGTGGCCTGACACAAAGCGAGCAAACAAGCGGTAAATGCAGAGTGTCCTGTCAGTGCCTCTCATTGTCACAGAGCAAAGCTTCACCGCCTCACTTCTGATAAGACTCAGCTGCACAGCAACCAGCTCTGGAATTGGTCGAAACACTCGTGGAAGGGGTTGAGATTTTCCTACAATTTCCCTTAGTACTTTTGCTGCATTTTTTTTCTTTTTTCTTTTTCTCTTTTTTTTTGGAGCCCTGCAGGCAAGAGGGTACACGCGCTGATCCGTTCATCAAGCCAGAGCATGCAACTCAAGTCTTCATGTCGACTACAACATGGCAGAGCTTGTTGCTGAATAATACATGAGGAGGTGGTTTCTGAGGAGTTGTGAACTGCTTACCATTTGTCTGGATGGCAAAATTAATCTCAGGTGATTACATTTATACTATTTCAAGGAAATTGCATATCTGAACAGACCAAAAAAAATAAATAAAAAGCTACCACACGCACTGTAGCCACAGCATAGTCTACACAGCTGTACAGTCACCCGCAGAACTCCCACTGTGCGCATATGGCCTTACATAGATTCGTACCACATGCACATATGCACATGCAAACACAACCCTCCCACACACAAATCCACCCAGGGGTGAGTGCTGTCAATCAAACATCATCAATTGAGGCCCTTTGTCCAATTTTGTCTAATTGGTTCCCCTGCTGCCTGCTCTATCTCTACCCTTCAATCATTCCGCCTGCAAAGTCAATAGGGGCGATATAATAACCCGCTTTATCACTGAGAGGTGATTCAATGATGAACACAAGGCCCGCGCCAACACTCGTTCATCAACTGCTCCGCTCAACTTCACTCATGGTGTGTGGGGGATTGCAGAAAATCTGTGAGCAGTATTGAACTTCCTGGAGTTCTGTGAAGTGAGAGATATTCAGCTTCGGCAGCTCAGCGTTCACCAACGACTCGAGCTGCGTATGGGAGCTCAAACTAAACAAACCAAGGCGAGGTGAGGGGGGACTTACATGCGGCTGCTGGAGGGAATCTTACGCCCATCTCTGAACCAGGTGATCTGTGGCCGGGGGAAGCTGTGTATCTGCGGCGCGTGGAGGAGAGCACCCTCGCCCTGGGACACAGTTTGAGACCTTTCGCTCTCCACAAAACCACCCATATCTGGCAGACATAAAGAAGGGAGTGTAAGAAGAAGATGGGATAAAGAAAGCCAGTCAAAGAGGAAAAATTAATACTAGAAGAAAAATGCATGCCAGAAGATGAAAAAGGAAAAATTGTCATTATTTCCACATTATGTACCTTTTTCAAAAGCTAAGCTCCTTTGCTCAGAGTGACTCATCCACATACTGTGCATGACAAGCCTCTCACAAAAACTGTGCCCTCCCCTTACTCTGTCAGAACTGGGGACGTATAGAAAGGAACCCACACTTACAGGCAACCTGCACTTCAGTGCTGCACTGCATTATAGCACCCACTCGATTTCTCACAATGCAGCGGTAGTGGCCGGCGTGCTGTCGGTCCAGCGAGGGGATCAGGTACCTAATGGGCAAACACAACACAAAGTGCCATTAGTCATCATCAGCATGACAGACAGAGACATTTGTCATCTTGGCGCTTTTATCCCCCACGCTCAAGATGCTAAATTAATCGAGATGTTTCATTGGGCGTCTGAAGCGCGGCTTAAATGGCATTCCACTTAGAGCCGCCAAAAAGAGCGGCCTTGAAGTGCGGCAGATAGTGCACCGAAGAAGAACGAGGACGAAGAAGAAGAATGTAATCTTAAGGCCAGCTGACTTCCTGATTGGCGGGAGTCGGAGAACCCCATTGTAATCATGCATCTTTGGTCAGCTGAGTCAAATCACACGTGAACTTCTCACATGTCGGTCATGGGTAGCCATAGCGCCGTCCCTCCCTTGATGTGCATTCATGTTAAATGGCGTGTGCGAAATGCTGGCTAGATAGCGCCAGAGCTGAGTCCTTTAATTGGTTTGCTACAGCCACTTAGGGGTGCTGAGTCCACCCCTGCCATGTACCTCCTTGCACTGCAATTCGGGGTAGGTGGTGGGGATTTTTGGGGAGTTGGAGGGTGGAGGGAGGTGGGGGATGGGGGGGGTCTGATTAAATGGATTCCAGTCCTCCTCTTTGATCAGGGCTGGTGAAGAATAACAAGCAGAGGGCTGGCCTGCAAAGCAGACCCAGAGACTAAGCCACGTGAGAGCACAGCCAAATGCTGAGGACAGAAGAAGGCGAAGACGAAAGTAGGGGAGGGGGGGGAGAAAGGGTGAGGGAAGATGTGCGAGAGGGAGGCAGACAGACAAGGAAGGGAAGATGTGTGCAAGGAGGGGAAGGTAGGGGAGTGCCGCCAGTGATAGCAATCAGACAATGCCACCTGAGAATGTCTGTCTGTGTCTTGGGGAATAGTCGGACTGCGAGCGGAGAGTCCAGAAAACAGGGTTAGAATGAGACAGAAACTCACTTTGACTGTGCACTGCAAGTGTGACCTGTGAGCACACTGGCACAAGAGCATACAGCTCATGGACAAGTGGGCACACTGATGCATATGCGCATACACACACACACACACACACACACAGAGGCCTTGTTAGCACAGGCTGAAGCTCTCTCTCTCTCTCCCGCGCACCGCACTGTTCGTAGAATTCCTCAGCACTGTGTTTCGAGGCTGAAGTGTGTAATAAAAAAAGTGCCCACAACAACTCCACGGTCAGTGAAACAGCATCTTACTGCTGACGGAGCAAAGTAGGCCACCCACACTGCACAATCTGATGAAAATATGCATTGTGTGATTTTGTCGCAGCCATGATAGTTTCAACAAACAAGGGACGAGAGGGAAGAGGAGCTATCTGCTCACGTTGTCTCCGACTGTTGAATACAGCGTGAGATACAAATCGGAATAAATCTGACAATCCCCTGAACACAAGATGTTATGTCTCAAGGGAGACGTGCAGCCAAATCAGTCCTGAATAAATCCATAGAAATGAGCCTTGAATATGAATAAAAATGAGCAATTCAGCTATTAGTTACAATTAAATGCTGCTAAAATGCCCTCATGTAGTAAGATAATTATAGTTGATGAATTAAAAAAAAAGAAAAAGATAATAGAATCAGCTCTGGCAGGCAAAGTCGCTCTCCTTACCTGTATTCCAAGGAGAAACGCGTGATTTCAGTGCCATTATAGATCCATTTGAATTCGAGGGGCCAGCTTCCCTCTGCCATGCAGGTCAGGACCAGACGGTTCCCTTCCAGGTGAACCTGAGTCTGAGGGGGCTCCATCTTAAAATAAGGTGGGACATCATCTACTGGAAAAAAGAAAGAGGAGACAAGGGAGAAAAAATATGAGTGATATAAAAAGCCATAGGAAATGGCAGGGAAAAAAAGAAAATGAAGCTGTGATGGGGGTAGTTGGTATGAAAAAAAAGAGGCAGTGATTCAGTAACCCCTGTGAGCAGACACACAACACAATTCTAGCAATTCACAGGAAATGAGGACTCCGAACAAGCTATTTCCATTTTTCTTCTGCACTGATTGGGAACTTGAAGGTCAACAGAGAAGCCTGCCAAAAAGCACATGGAATAAGTTGTTACTGCAAAAGCAGCTTACTCTTTTATTTCATTTGAAATGCGCTGGCAAAAAGGTAGAGGAGCAATTTGTGCAGCAGAGGAAGTGTAAATGAACACTTCCATACCTCCAGATCAGTAAAAGACGAGGGGGAGAGAGAGTCAGGAGGAGTGATGGGGGAATGGACAGAAAGCAGATGGAGAAAAATACAGCAGAGACGGTGTGCAGGGAGAGGATGTGGGCAAGTAGGAGTGGGGAAGGAGGGAGGGAGGGGAGGAGGGAGGGTGGGTTGCGAAACAAGGAAGTCATGGGGGGTGCGATGGTAGGGGCTGCTTTAGAAAACACAAAGTTTCCCAGCCTTAAACCCCCTTTTCTGACAGGATGAGTTATGCTCTGTGCCTCCCTTCATTTATCTTTATGGTTCCCTAATGCAGCCAGATTATACAGGCCCCATCCGCAACACTGCACACAGCCAGTGCAGCCACAGAAAGCCTTTAAGGTGATACGCAAGGTCCAGGGCTGAGCTTGGAGACAAAGTGCTTTCATTTGAGCTGATGAAAAAGGCATGATCAGACCTATTGATCTGTCTGCCTCGCCAGCCACGGGCGACACTGAGCCGATTGTGCCAGTGTTTGTGGCGGGCTAATTAAAGTCTGTATTAATAGTTGCAGTAAGCCGCCAAGGCCCGGAGCATGCCTGGTTGTGGGTCTACCATGCTGGCTGACTCACTCTCATGGCTGATTACTGGAGCCTCTCTCTCACCCTCTTTCTCCCTCTCTCTTTCCACATCCATAGGCAAGTTCACACCCAAGATTTATGGCGGTAAATGCAGGGGATGGTGTGGTGGAACTGGGTGAGCGCGAGGGCAGCCTCGCCGAGCGGGAGAGGGGAGACAGAAAATTGAACCTGATTGAAACTGTAAATAAAAGAATGACTGTGCACCTCTGTGTTTCACACAAGCGGTCATGCGTACACTGTGTACATACACACAAGCGCAGATAACAGGACACACCGGCACACGCACAATATCCTCCGAAAGCTGCAGCTTACTCGCCTATCTGTAACCCACAAACACGCGCTCATAAAAGGAGTGAAGCAAACAACAGGCGCCTCGTTGCGTTCTCTTTCCAAAACCAGTCCGTACATTTTTCCTGTTTGGGAACAACAATACTCCAACGCTACCTGGCTAATCTGTTCTTTCTACCACCCTTGCATGAACTTCTCCAAAACAAACACTGTCAAACCCCACAGGCCCTTGAAACTGATCCCTGCCTGAGCCCAAATGGAGGAGCCATCCCCATTTTCCCCAGGCACTAGCCGCTGGAGTGGTGGCTTTGCTGTAATTCCATCCACTAGTAAATGCATTCGTACTTGACACACACACACACACATTCACACACACGCCCATATATGGCACACACACAATCCTGAAACATTCACTTTTACCTGAACAAATGCACACAGGCAACACCCGACCACTTCCAGCTGGTCCGGGAGGGGGTTGGTGGCAACGTGCACTTAGCAATGCGGCACCATCAACAAGCAACCATTAGAGACCCTCACACACCAAACCCAGACGCATACAGCATCTGAGGCAAGGAATATGCATAATGCCAAGTTACCAATGGGAAATTGTGGAACAGGCCATTGAGTGCACAGTAATCACCGCCGTGGTTACCTGTTTTACCCCCTTTCATGTGTTCACACGTGGTCTCTGGCAAGAATGACGCATTCAATTGGGCCCTGAATGAATCCCTGAACGCTGGCTCTCTGCGGCACAATTTCACACACAGAGCAAAGTATAGCGTATGTATATTTTCAGGAACAAAGCAAGCCACGGGGGGGGAAGAAAAGCCACATAATCTCAACAACATCACATACGGTGCGGTGCGGAATCGACAGCAGACAGGTCCCTGCTGCTAAACCCAGGAAAAAGATTGCTCCCCACGTAGCACACAACTGAAGTGATCTGCTCTTTGAGACTTGGAGAGAGCTTAAATGACCACTGACCGCTAGCAGTTCTTACAGCCGAAGGAAGATAGGACCAATTCCTCTGCACACTGGGCACTAGGATCTAATGAGTTTCCAACAGAGAACCTCTTGTCTGACCCTCATTCTCCTCTTCCTCTTCATCACTGTGCCTTTTATCTCTGCAGAGAACCTCGTGGGTCAAACACCACTAATACAACTTTGTTCTGTGAGGTTTCTCTGTTTCTTTTGTGTGTGTGTGTGTGTCAGACACTGCAGATAAACACTGCAAATATATGCGCCGTGCAAGTCAGCGTGTAAACATCTGTGTCTATTTTTGCTCATGCAGACGTGAACTTTCACATGTGGGCACATTCGGTGGCGCAAAGCTCGGTTAAAGCGGCGCACGCGGGCTCACCGTGAAGGAGGGTGTGCTTGCTGTCACTAAAGTGTCAGGTCGATGTGTTTGCCTTCACTGTGGTATCACCGTCGCTGATCTGATCCATAATTTATCTCAGGTGTCATCTCATTTTGGAGCGCTGCGACATCAACGTAACGGGAGTGTAGCGCACGCGACGAACGTGCAGCACATGTTTACAGATACACGCTCTGGCACACACACAGCACCATAAAAGCAAAAAACAAAAAACAAAGAAAAAACACACAAGAAATACAGACTCAACTTAATGACTGCAGGACATGTGCTCATCTTGCTGCTGCTGACTGGCAGCACCGTGTTAAGGTAAAACTGACATCTTTTCTGAGAGAGGCAGTGGTTAGAGGAGGGGAAAAAAAACTGGAAGCCACTGGCCAAGAAGAACTGTCGCTCCCCCACCGTTTCCAGTGATGAACAAAGGGACAGTGGTTGGTTTGGCAGGTGAATGGCAATGCCTGCTGCAGGCTCCAGATCCAGATGGAAAGCTAGAGGGCAGCCCTTCTGGACCAGGATTTCCTGCAGCACTATGAGCAAAGATAAAAGCAAGCCGAAATGGGTCGGCAGATCTAGGGAAGACCCAAAACCGGCACGGGAGGACCAGGAGGGCTTTAATGTGGCTGCTGTGTGGAGCAGCCGCCCCCGACAGTCAAGCTGCACCACCACGGCCCATTCACCGCAGATATAAAAACACCTTATTCTAACCTGACAGCTGAGGTTGAATGGTGGCACGGCTCCAGCCTGGTCCCCTGCTGCATACACAGAATTCTAATGGCTGTGAGACAAAGACCACAAGCACCCGGGCGGCTTTATAAACCAAGGCCCATTGTGCTCCCCATTGCGCCATGCTGGCATGCAATCACACAGACTGTGTTCACATTCGACTTTTGTCTCGGACTCTTTCTCCTGCTTATTTTGCTCCTCACCTCCTTACCCCTGCTCCACTCCAGCAGCAGGGAGCTCTTCCTACCCTCAGTTTAATCCTCAGGCACCTGTGTCTGAGCCACGTAACCACATCCTCGCTGGCACTCGGCACAACTGTATCACCGAGATGCAGAGATAAAGTGGGGACCCTGGAACGACTGGAGGTATAATGCCTTGTTATCTGCTCACTCCTCCCTTTCTCGCTCACTCCACCTCACTTTCTCTTTGACTCCAATTCTCTTTCTCCTCCTGGACCCGCACGCATACATATGCACATAACTTCTCTGCTCCATCGCCCCCCCTGACTTCACCTCGTGGTACGTCATGTCACCCTGGAAAATTTAGTGCCATCATTGAGCCTCTCCAATTGGACTATAACGTGCGAGATGGGTCATGGTTAGCCTCTCTGATGGGGGTTATGCAACAGTCACGGCAGTGACCTTGGCCTAGTAATGGGTTGGTGAAAAGGTGTGGATGGTGGGGTTGGCGGAGGGGGATTAAAGGCATTGAAAAGCTGATGAAACACCTCCCTTATGGATAAACACATGCACGACAAGCAAACACACATGCGGATGCACACACCCACGCAAACAAACACCCTGCTTTACAAGTCGCAATGAAAATATTTCTTTTTAACTAACACGCACAAACACCAACAAATATCCCCCTCGCCCCCACCTGTGAAAACACAGTCCTGAAGGTCAGGCCGATCTGTCACTCTGTCACGAGCTGGTTTCACCGTGACAACAGGCACCCCGTCGATTTACACTCTATCACTTAGGTGAGTCAGAAAGCAGGCGGACAAGAAGGGAGGGATTAAGAAAGACAGCGCAAGAAAAGACAGAGGGGTGGAAGAGAGAGCGGCAGCGAAACAGATGGCGAGAGAAATGCACAGTTTAATGGTAAAAGCAGAGAGAGAGATCGAGAAGTGATGAAGGGGCAGGATGCGGTGATCGACTGACAGGGGGAGAAGGAGAGGAGGGTGTCCTCCAACGCTGGGCGGCAAGGTGAAGCGACCCATTACAGCCGAAGCCAAACAAGCAGGCCAGGCCTGGAAGACAGGGAGGGGAGATGGAGAGCCTCCATCTACCCCTACATAAATATGGAGAAATGACCCATGGATCAGCATCTGCATGCTGCATGAGAGTGCCAGTCCATCACGGCCCCAATGTCTCCCCACACCCCCCGCCCCCCTTGTATTTATGGCCCCTAGAACATGTTTGCGCACCATTCAGCAGGACTACGCACTCCCTTGGTATCTATGTTGTGGCAATTGAGACTTCATGGCCCAAGTCACATGCTTTTAAAAGCTCTTACAGTCATACAGTCATGCTCACTGCTCAGAGGAAGAGATGAAGTCGAAATATGGATTTTCACGTTAAGCTGTCTAAAATGTTTTTCTTTTTGATTATGCGCCTGCTTTGATGTTGCAGAAAATGTCCCCAGGTCGCTGCAGATGAAATACTGCCTGCGTCACAGCTGTGTTCGGTGGATCGCCACGGGTTAATTGATGTGTAATTGATGTGATTAATTGAGGTGTAATGTAGCGCGGTGACGTGTCTGGGATCCCACTCGCTGGGGGCCTGTGCGTGCGTGTGTGTGTGCACGTGCGTTTAGGTGTGTCTATCTGATGCCACGGCAACACAATTAGAAGCAGTAGCATCCAGCCAACAAATGGAGATTTAATTAGGAGTGAAGACGGAGCGGGAGGCCAGTCAATGGGCAGCAGATTGAATTATCTGGACACACACTCCAGCGGGCACCGCAGACAAATTCACAGTCACACACACACACACTCAAACATACACACACCCTTTCTGTTTGGAATTCTTCCCTGTTTGCCTCGCTGCTCCTGTGAGTGCTTTCCTCTACCTCACTGCTACGCTCTGGCTGTCTCAAACTATCTTTTTCTTTTTGATTCCCTCTTCTTTTTTCCCCCCTCTTTCCATCTCCTTTTTTTCCTCTTTGCCCCACCACAACAACAGTTTCTTCTCCGTGTGTTGTGGCAGTCTCTCTTTCTCGGGGGCCTTGATCTCTCCCCATACAGTAGTTTCCATACTCTCCCTCTCTATGCCCTCTCATCGGCTGTCATCGCTCTCTCTCTCTCTCTCTCCCCCCTCCCCGTGCCATGCACTTCCTCTACGCTCCCCTTCTTTCTAGCTCTCCGTCCAGATGTCTCTCCATCTATCTCTCCGCGTCGCTCCCGTCTCTCTGTCTTCCTCCCTCCTCCTGCCCTGCTCTCCCCTTTCCCTTTAGCACTCTGTTTCTGAGTCACTGGCAGTATATTGTATGGCGTGCCGTGGGACGTGTCTGTGATATCCAGGAGCCTAATTAGCAAGTCCAGCTCCTGGCAGAGAACACGGCACGCAGAGGAGCACAGGCACAAGGCCCGGCGTCAATTAATGAGACCTCACACACCCATAGCCGCCATTACACGCCCTCTGCAGCATCAAGCCTCTAGTCAGCGCAGCCTTGTCCGATGAGCGCTGGGGATACCACAGCTGAACAACTGTAGTTAGATGTAAGAAAGTTATGTCTTTAATCACCAAGGGATAGTCATAGCTTTGTAAAAGATAAAGCGGGGATTCTCGTCGGACTTTGTGGCACTCAAATAAGATTTATGTCTTGTAACAGCGAGCTGTGAGAATATTCTTGGAACCGGCGGATCAATGTATCAACTTAGAAATATAAGCCAGACACTGTGGCAGTTCCTTACTTTCTAAGGACACTATACTGTATATGAAATTGTTTTTTTTTTTTTTTTTGAAAACGTTCTTAAAGCTAAGTACGGTTCGGAGAGCTCTTATGAGAAACACAATGGGAAATGATCCAGGCTTCCCACCCGTTGTAGCGCATGTGTGACTGACATCACAGCGTTATTTCCCAGGTGTGACAGACAGATTCCACTGCTTGGAAGAAGAAGTAAGGTTTTTTTTTTTTTTTTCCGCACGCCAGATCACATACGCGTCTCTCTCTGACTTTCCTCTTTTCTCTTTCCACCAGGGAGAAGGGAAATGGTGGTGGGTGGGGGAGAAAATAGGTACAAAATTCCACTTGATCTTTGTGAGAGCTAATTGACATTGTTTGAAAAAAAAAAGAACAACACACACACACACACAAAAAACAAGAGAAAGCAACACAAAACAGATAAACGACAGTAAGTGGAAGAAATAGCAAATAAAAAAAAAAAGCAACGAGAGCAATGTTCGGGAATAGGAGGCGGGCAGCTTTTCTCAAGGCATGAGAAGGTTGGAAATAGGCCTAAGTGAATTTAGAAAGTAGGGCAAAGACTAATGGAGGAAAATAAACAAACGCGCTGAAATGTGAATTCCACAGGGCCCCGGGTCATTAGAGTTAATACTGCGCGCTATGCCATCTGCTGCGATTGTTTACACTAGCCTGGATAATTAGATCCTAATTAGTAGATGGTATGGTGGGGAAAACATTATTTCACACGCATTGAGATGGAGCTGATCAGACGCACCTGCAACGCTGCGCTGCCCGTCCATCCTGGGACGTCTGTGGGCAGCTCCGCGAAGACGTGGCTAAAAGATGGGCCCCGATTTAATTGCTCGCCGGGCCAGACAGAATCTGGATCTTTCCCCGCGACCATTAACATATAGATAGAGGTGTACTGTTTTTAGGAGGAGGGAGTCATCGTTGCTCTTGACATCATGAAAACCTGTCTTCGCCTTGTTCTTTATCTTTCGTACTGTATTTATGCGTGCGCGAGTGTGTGTGTGTACAGGTGCACGTGTGTGTGTGTGAAAGCGCGGTGTGTTTGTGCCCGCGTGCTTTTAAGATACAGACTCCGGAATATTATCAGACAAAATGCATGGACTCAAACTGCCATGTCCCATCCGTGCCTCTCTCCCCAGCCGATCCTTTTGAATCTCTGAATTGGAGAGATACCACCGGCATGCTAATAGTGTTTTGCGAGGTGCGAGGCATCGGGGTGTCTGCCATTGTAATATATGCGCGTGGAATGGCTGGTGATTGTGATTCTTATCAGTGTGGCAGGGTGCATGGGCGCCAAGCGGTGAGTGGCAGGGGCTGGCTGCAAATGCTAATGGTAGAAAGCAGCTGACAGAGGAAAGAATTATTATCTCCCTTCATTACATTTACACGACCCGCCTGTCTGTCTCACTTCCTTCCTCTGGGGCGAGGTGTGAACGGCAATCAGTGTTGGCAATACTTTATTTACCTGTTTTGCGCGAGACAAACACTGTCTTCGGTGTCAGTGCGTCAGGGGCTGGGATCTCGGGAGTTTTTCAAATTGACAATACGTCGCCCGGATTCGTGGGCAACTGTGGATCTTTCACAGGAAAGAGTTAGAGATGATGGATGATTAGGGTTGAAGAGTGCATGGAGGACGGAATGGATGTTTTTTCTAATTTTGGTGGAGGGCTGCGATGATGTGTAGCAGGATCATCACCTTTGTGAGCAGGGCGGCCGGCGGGAGCACTGAGTCCCTGTTCCTAATTGAGACCTCTGGAGTGTGAGCGCAGGCAGAATGGAGCTTGTCACATCACTGCCTCTCTCCACCACATTACAGAGAGGCCCTCTGACCACTATTTTCTCCCATCATCCATGCCGGAGCACCAAGTCCTGCTCTGTGATGGTGTGATAGCTACCCCATCACCCCCCACCCGCCCCCCCCCAAAAATCACTTTTTTTTCAGATGCAACCTCAAAGCCGCTGCCAGTCTTCCACCCTACATCCCACTAGGCCGTGTTGCTGACCTCTGAGGCATCCACACAGACAAAGGAAGAAGAAGAAGAAGAAGCAGAAGAAAAAGAAGAAGAAGGAGAAGAAGAGCCTCTGAAGTGCATATGGCCCCCAAACAGGAGGAGAGACAGAGGAGGAACACAGCTCCGTGGCATTGTGCGAGGACAGGCAGGCAGCACTACGCCAGCAGGCAGACAAAGATCTGAACGCCCTGACATTATGCTAATGGAAGCGTTTGGCTGGTTCTTACATGACTTCACACCACATTGCTCATCTCAATTATCAGATACAGTAACGGGTGCTCAGTGAGAAGCATGCAACTTGAACAAAGCAGAGAAAATTCTCGGTCAGAGATGTTAATTGTTGTGCTCTCTCCGCACAATCCTTTAGGTTGCCTCTGTGTGTGAAAGACTAGTTGTTAAAATTGTCTGTGTATAATAACACTGTACGCGAAAACTGCATAATTATGCAAACTTGAGGATGAAATTTAAGAATAATTATTAGGCACTAATTCTGACAGACAACCCCAGAATGTGCCTCTTGGCTATTTCAGTACACAACGTAGGATAAAAACTCCAGATCTGTCCAGTTCATTTAATTATGTTTAATTATATATTTGTTCTATAAATACAATTAAACTCTAAATATACTTAATCATCCCTCTTCTAAAATGCCAGTCATCGGGTCACTTAATGATGCATCTAAGTCCACATTTGGATTGTGTCATTGTGATCCAAAGACTGCAAACTGTTTTACAAGAAGCACCAAACCAAATCCCTTGATCAATAGTTATAACACTGGCACAAACTAAAACTTGGAGCCCTGTGCCAACAATGCTATCTAATATACAAGCTTGAAGGTGTTTTTCTAATTATATTCTTGAGCTTGCACTCAGGCTAACGTTGCTCGTAGTGTTGCCGCAGATATGTTGGCAGGGTTGTTTTCCTCCCTTTGGGTGGAGAGCAAAGATTAAGAACCCCGCCGAAGGGAAAATCCAGGATGCAAACCTTCAACTCTCTGCACCCCAACTTGTCCATTTCACGCGCAAGGGAACGTGAAGTATGGAAAGCTGTAAAGTTTCAAATTTGTGAAAGTAAAAACCAAGGTTAGCTCTATTTTTTGACACGGTCTTATACATATGCAAGAGCTCTTTATATGAGGAAAAAAAAAAGGAATTACAACCACAGCAATTTTAGTCTTCACACAATGTCACGTATATCCTGGAGGTTATCGTTAGAAATTACATAAATTTAAATAGGAACACCATCTTCCATCAGGTTAATGTATTCAGAGGGCTTTTTTCCCGTGCTGTGTTATTGAAATGTTCCCACCATTGCTCTTAACACACCAATGTAAAAAAAAATAGGCTTGTTGGTAATTTTCTGAACTTTCTCCGCCTCTATGGACCTACAAAGCGGAGGCATTGACTGTTGTTGGCTGCAATCACACACTGAAATATGTGCAAACGATCGAGTGGATATGGCATAATCTTACTGCCGCCCAAGCAACAGCATGAGTGATTTGAAGGCTTAATGTGGCCCTCCACACCACATAGAGTTATAGCCTGTGATTTGCATCATAAACGTCTGTTAAATTTCCACTTTTGGAAATGAATATCGCTAAATGACAACCTGACAGGAAGCCAGATGGGGGAGGTAGGAGTGACACTTTTTTCACATTGGTATTTTCCACCCATGATGGGACCTAATTCCATATTACTACATCTATAAGCCGTGCATAAATACACATCAAATAGCGTTTTTTCAAGCCTCATAATCCCTGGATAATCTTCATCTACAATATGAGCGCAGCTAAATTGGAGGGAAGATTCACAAATGAACATATTTACATCAGTCCCATTAGTGAGACACTGAGGAGATGCTGCTCAGAGATCTGCCGCTGCTTTGAAATGCCTGTAGGCACTTAAGAATTTTATTAGAAGCACTTTAACGCTCACCATGCCATGGTAAGTAATGTGCTTTAATACACATATAATGCAGTGGATTACAACTCTGGATATTAATAAATCATCTGTTTTATTTATTACTGCTCTTTTACCATTGCTGGTAAATGACATGTTTAATCTCATGGATTCAAGGGCTTTTTGTGCTTTCCTGTGAGTGTGTGTGTATATGGGTGTGCACGTATATGTATGTGTGTGTGAAAGTGAGTAAAGTGCTCGAGCATCACTGCAGGCATCATCCTGCTTGTTGACCTTCATATAAAGTGAATGCAGATGTTTCTGAGTGTACAGTAGGTGTTAACTCTGGTGTCTAACGTGTGAGTGTGCATGTGTAATTACTCACATGTGGATACATGCTTGGAAAATGTGCGTGTGCGTTTCTCTAGTGACTTGATCCATGTATATGTGAATTCTTCATCAGATTAAAGAGACGTGCATGTACTCCACAGTCCCTTAATGACAGACAGATCAAAGCCCATCATGTTCCTGGCTGAGCTAAGGGGGATCATTAGAGATGGGTCAACAGGGCATCATTAGCCAGCATGCTACCCTTGCAGCGTGTTTACTCTGAGTCTCATTGTATGTGAGCGTGTACCTGTGCATGTGTGTGGGTGCACGTGCCTGTACGCGATCATCAAATGCATCCATATTGCTCTCTGATCTCTGCACAGTGTGTGGGAGGAATACAGGTCTCTCCTGTGGCCCATTTCCCCACAGACAAATGCCGCTCCAGCGGTGAGAGCTAGCCTCATCCATTGTACCTCCTGCCTCCATCAACTCACTTTCCATCTATTACGACCCAACAGGCTGATCTTCATGGCTGAAGCTCATTGTAAAACCCTAGCCTTGCTGATTCAATAGGCTCTGGAGGGTTCTGACAATGACCAATTCACTCATGACTATTATTCATCACAAAACCTTTCCAGCTCTCCAATAAAATCCACCACCCACCTTTCCTACTCTGTTTGGTATGCTGTAACAATCCATCACTTCCAAATGCTGTGCTACCAAACGTACCATCCACACACAAACACACGCACATACACACACATCACTTTTTTCTTACAACTCCACTGAACAAACTCTTTCTCACCTCAGAAATTGCTATTTCGGTGCAGGGCTATTCCGTCTCTCAGCAGTTTCACATAAATTCTTCCTCCCTTTACAAACATTCCCTCCTGGCTCGCCTCTACCATCCACCACTCTCAACCGCAAACTGCTCTTTTCCACTGCCAACTCCGTCTCTCTCCCTCCCTCTCTCACCTTCAGATGCCACCCATCCACTGCCTCCATGCCTGACTGCTTTGACAGGCCCGAGATTTAAGCGGGGGGGATTTGATCCCTCCGTGGAGCGGAGCTCCGGCGGTGGGGTCCACTCTCCAACCGCCGGACGCAGAGCCCTGAGCCACCGATTAAAAAGTCATGAAGGCTTTTAGGGGCACGCAGGGCAGCAGTTTCCCCACTCTTCCGTGGATTGGCTTTCTGAAAATAGTCTTTGTGTTTCTGAGACAACAGCAGAATATGCAGGAGGGGTGGTGGGGCGGGCTTTGAGGAGATGCGGGTTAACAGAGCAGCAGTGCGTGGGCCACATCGCTCTCCCCTGTGCTCTTAAGCAGCACTCCTCAGGTCCCTCGCTTCCTCAGATCAGATGAAACACCCACTGTCTATATAAACAGTACATCACTGGCCCCTATATAAGCATTGTGTCCAGGCTTTACAAGTGTGGGACTACATCTCTTTTAAAGCACCGGCCTCCTCCCTCCCTTCATTTCTATCACCCTGAAACCAGCTTGTGCTCATGAGGGTCACATCCAAGGTTAGGCCCTTTACACTTTGCAACAAAACACCTTGCTGTCACCCTCTTTGTGCGGCTTTATACGTGGAAACATCTGGCAGTAAATACGGTATTGATGCCGCCTTTGAAGATGAATAAATTAAGTAATGAGAGCGACTGCGCGCCAGTATATCATCCACCTGAAATAGCTTGCGTTGGAAAAAGTGGCACACAAATCAAGCAGGTGACCATTTGCCTCATAATGGCTGCACGGACAGGTCGTATACAACAATACACTTGTGAAACAAGACCTTAATGTGCTGTGGAGAAAAAAAAAAAGCACCGGCCTCCGAGCATTGGTTTACTCTTACCAACAGCAACCATCCATACCATTGTCACAAATAGCAGCCAGCCACTAATGGAATCAATAAAGCCTTGCAAATATTTACAGGACAAGAGAGCCTCAAGGCAATCAATTCCAATCTATAGGACGATGGAAGGTTCTACTGTGGCTGTGTTTCGGGTTAGAGAAATCAATAAAGTCAGCTTTGGAAACAGAAGGAAAAGAATAAATAACAACCTTATTGCGCCGGCACCCCTCTGTCTCTCACTCGCACGCTCTCTCTGTCATTCCATCATCCTGACCCTTGCGCCGGTTCTTACTTCTTTTTCCCCCCCTAAGTTTGACATCGCTGGCTGCGCCTCCCAGCAGGTATCGGGAACCGCAGGGAGCGCATCCAGCGAGGTAGTGGGAGACAGCTTTTGAAGAAGCGAGAAGCTAGTGGATGTGACAGGCTGTTGAAAGCCGGGGAGATAACAGCATCTGCTTCGGGAAGCCTTAACAGGTAGAAAGGTAAAGCAAAGCTGGGGGGGAAGGGGGGAGACGGAGGGGTGAGAGGGCCGGGCAAATTCTCAGGATAATAGGATATAAAAACAATCTTGCTCACTTTCTGCATACATTCGCAGGCAACGGCGAAGGCAGGCTGAGTGACGGAGAGCGAAGCGTGGAGGCAGTGCAGAGAATGAGAAGTAGGGTATATTAAAAACAGATTGCTTCCATTTCTCTCTGGGGGCAGATTTTTTTTATGCACAAGGTTGTAATCCCTAGTTTATGTTCTGTAGTAACTAGCTCGATAAAATACATCAACCCAGCACATAAAAAGTGAATAAAACGGAGTATATAAAAGTGTGTCAGGGTGGCAGGAAGCTATAGAAGTCAAGACCGCCCAGAGTGATTGCTGATTTATTGATGCATTGATGCCTGGTAGCGCGTTGACGAGTTCAGCGACTTCTGATAAATAGGCGATAATGTCAGGCTTTTCTCTGGTAGGCACGCAGTTACCAGGCCTCACGTGGCTCCCCGGTCTCCAGCCTAATGAGCAGGTAGTTGGAGGGAAGCAGAGAGAGGCATCCTCTCTCTCTCTCTCTCTCTCTCTGAAGCCACTTGCTGTGCTTTCGCTCTCTCATGCACAACGCTCCTAGAGAGAACAATCAGACGGAGCTACAGCCTCTGCCAGCGGCTATCTGTGTCTCTTTAACAACTCCACCTTCCAACTGTGGTAACGCATGTGGGGGGAAAAACTGTGTGTGTGCGGGTGTTAAATAGCCACATAACCCCAGTCGAAGGCTTTAGCATGAAGAGACCATTCTGAACAGCTTGAGGGCTTTACAAACAGTGCCTCCGCAAGGGCACACAACAAGTGTATGGTTGAGAGCAGAGCCACATGTCACTGTACATATCACAATGCATCCCTCTGCCTCCAGGGGCTTGGAAAACCAAAGTACACGGTCAATTGCCTCATCACCTAAAGTGGCTGCTCAGCGTGTGTGTGTGTGTGTGTGTGTGTAGCAGTACAGATAAATCAGACAGATATGTGCATAAATCAGCTGCTCCACCGTGGTTTATGCTTTACACCCTATGCATCATGCAGATATGAATACTGCATGGTCCACACTCTGAAAAACGACTGTATCCTGATCTGATATTTCACCGCGTGGCTCAATTAATTGAATTCTTCAACTGAGCTGTGAGAGAAATCCATAACACAGATCAAACTGAAAATGCACTGGACAGAGCGAGAGAAAGGGGGAGAGAGAGAGATGGAGAGAGAGAGAGAGAGAG
>JAOXYL010000045.1:8887919-8906328 GCA_028564955.1 Terapon puta
ACAGATCAAACTGAAAATGCACTGGACAGAGCGAGAGAAAGGGGGAGAGAGAGAGATGGAGAGAGAGAGAGAGAGAGTGTGTGTGTGTGTGTGTGTGTGTGTGTACATGAGTGAGGGGGGAAAAGAAAGGAGGGAGAGAGAAAGTGAGAGACTGACCGCACAAACTTGAGGGCCCGCTTGGCAAAGCCTATGTGGTTCTGACTGCCAACTTGCGAAAAATGTCAATTACTCTCTCTACATCTAAAACTTTTATGAAGGCTTCTAGGCTGTATCAAAGCCTTCCACCTCACCAAGCTCCCTCGAAAAATATTTTCTCTCAGAGAAAATCAGCTTTAATTATTGAAAGCGTGGCTTCAAGTTTATTAGTGTTTTTCAGGACTTCCTTCAAATTGCTGTCCAAAGCGTCGCTGTGCATATCAAAATGATCTTATTGATTCTAACCGGCTTTCCTTGTTGCAAATAGACTGACTGTCAAAAACCTGAGATCCGCTGCTTTCAGTGGAAGGCCTGTGATGCATGACAAAGACAACTGTTTGTAGACACGCTGCAAACATGTGAGATAGGAAAACACAGATATGACACAGAAATGAGAGATGGAGGCGCAGCCCGCATGTTGCAAAATCCACAGAAGGCCGACAACGCAGGATGAAAAAAATAAATAAAGATGAGCAGTCTGTGATCAAAGCATCACAGTGACAGGTGGTCTTGTTGGTTGACCACATAGTGAATCAGATCACCTGGCCCCACCGTGAACTGACCCAGCCTCAGACTCCAGCAGACCTGTATATCATCCCCAGCAGCACATCAGGCAGACGGAGAGACAGACAGCCCTGATCTTTCTACTTCCATAAGCAACACTGTTTTAATCCCTTCTGGATCAAAGGAGGCAGCAAGCTTTGCCTCCCTTTCATTAGGGAGGAATAGAAGCCTGCGTGGAAGCCCTCCCTCTTCTCCATGACTGAACGGCCAGGTTTGATCAATCAATACCAGTCCACTAACTCTGGCCTAAGTGCTCCTGCTCTAATCACTCTTCTCTGAAAAATGGAGGATGAGGTGCTGGGACCAGAAACTTGCCCGCACAAACTTTCATCAAAACAGTCTTTGGTCTGGGAATGAGTCAAATTATACTGTGCTTTGTTATGTTCTGTTCCAGCAGAAAATCTGCTGCCTGACAAGCACTGCCTCAGTACTTAAGTCCCATCGCTCAAAACATGAAAGTCTGAACGCTGGTGAAAGGACAGAATAGGGATCAGCCAGGCTGACGGAGTGGCTAAGTACAACTGGGCTGCTGTCTGACTTTGCCATTGTTGTTCGCTGGTGGAACGTAATCTTCTTAATCACACGCTAAACCTGCAGAACAATTGACCCATTTTCATATGCGGCTTCTTATCTCTGAATGCGTGCCCATATCTCATTTAGAAGTGTTAGAAATCCTCCTTCAATCTAGGTGATCTGTTCTCACCAACCTGCCTCCACATTCCTCTAATCCACTCTGATCTAATCCAATGCATATCAGAGAATGTCATGTTTATATATTGAGTACTCGGGTTCTGCTGTGCTGCGCTGTCCTCTGCGAGTTGAGCACTGCTGGGATTCCTCACAAAAATAATTCTCATTACTTGCTTCTCTTTTATGTATTTTGAATTTTATTTCTATTCATTATATTAATCCTTCCCCTGCTTATGCCTTGGATCTTTTTGTACATCCGCAAAATTACTGCGCGCTTCTTCTCCGAAACAGGTTAAGTATTAAATCCCAGCAGTGCAAGGCAGCCAGCACAGGTCATTGATCGATCGCAGGATATAAATATATCTTTTAAATTTATGGTCTTGAGCATCAAACATTTTCAAATTCATCTTCGAGAGATGGCTGGAATTTTAATTGGCTCATGTTCAGGCTACAAGTAAAAATCACATATGTGAGCTCACATCTAAAATTGGATTAACAGGTCCTACCCCTAATAGAGAAAGTCAAGTCCAACTTATTTGCGAAGCGCTTAATCACATTAGTCCCAAAGAGCCACACATCCACATTTTAACGCCGCAAAAAATGACTGGTGGCTTTTCATCGTCGAAGGAAATCGTTCAAGATTTTGGCAGTTTTTCACCGGAAGGAGTCTGACATATTTTCTGCACACGTCATGCAGGGGAATAAAGCATATGTCTTGTGATTTTATAACGTGGCTGAGAGCAACCCACTGCGCCGAAATGCTCAGCGCTGGCCGGTGTTAAGACTTCTGAGGACGGCCGACATTGTGTCGCTTGCATCATTACCGTGCATATATACAAGTGCAAATGAGATGGGCAGGCTCATTTGAAGCACAGTGATTGTTCCACCGAGGTCAGAGTCGGCACACAAATCAAAACAAAAAAATTCATACCCGTATTTGCTGATGTGAATTGTGCTTTTATAGTTATAGATATAATCATAGAGACTGCTGAGGGAAAGTTTGCAGCAGTGATTGAAAAATAATGCAGTTTTACTGATCGCACAGTCAACTTTGAGCTGACATAGTTAGATTTTGGATACTACTTAAATTAGTTTTTTTTTTCTTAGAGAAGTGAGGTGATTCATTTGTATTGGTAACTGTCTTCCGACCACTGAGAGTGAGACAGTGATTCCTTGGTTGATTCCTACGTTACCACGCATACAAGATGCTTACGCATGTACAGGCCTGGTTTATATAATCTGTGTTTGTGTGTATGCATGTGTTTATCAGTCTGACAGTCTACCTACACAGCAGAAGAAGGGTGTTACTGAAGGATTACCATCGCAGTGGCAGACTGTCTGGAGCGCAAAAATTGGTCTTTTTTCATTGACTGGATGCCAGTCAGCCTCCCTCTTTTTTCCCACCTCTCCACTCTTCCCTCCCTCCATCTCCTGCTGCATCCCTTCCCAATGAAATGAGAAGGGATGGGCTCTTGTCATCGTGAGCAACGGTGGCATTATTGTCAGCATGAGCTGTCTATCGTTGCAGTGTGTCGGGCCGGACCCCTCCTGTCGGGCTGTCACCGTGGTGCGGGGATGAGATGTGAAAACTTCTGCGGATTTGTCGAGGGGGAAATAAAGCATGGCACCCGACTGATCTGACACCCTTATCTTCATGGTATCGGTCCCCTCGCACATAGACAAGTCAGCCAACTGGATCAAATATAAGAAACACACAAAAAAATCAATATAAAGTACATCAAAGGCTGCCCATCTACGAGTCCATACGAAATTAATATGACATAAGCAGCTGATGCCAGGCCTGCGGAGTATCAGAGTGAGAGGAAGCCTGCATCGAGAGCCCTGACCTACATGAAACAGCTCCGCTGAAGTTAAACAGAAGACTGGACAGTGCCAGAATGAACATCTCTCCTTTTCTCTACCTCTCCTCCTTGCTTTCACGCACTGCCAAGTTTGGAAATCTGAAATCATCCCTGCCAGAAAAAAAGAAAGTGATATCTGGACACAGAACTGTTATCTAAAATAAGCAGCGTTAAGCACAAAATACATCCCATTTGTGTGTGTGTGTGGTTTTTTTTCTTTTAAGATGTCTGCCTCCGATTATGACTCCTCGGAAGCATACATGCGTGGCCTTCGCATGAATCCAGATTGTTCAAGGTTTTTTTTTTTTTTTAATTTATTTCTTCCCTTCACTCCAGGGGTGTCTCAGCTTTGCTCAGGGAGTAAGTGTTGTGTCGATGGAGGCGAAGCCACCAGCTGCTGACCTTTACTAGCATCACACAGCAGCAGGGAGTGCCTTGGTTTACCTGACTCACATCTTGAAAACAGCTAATCAAAAGGTCTCTAATGGGTTACCACCTGTGAGGAACTCTGTGTGTGTGTGTGTGTGTCACCTTACTGAAGTGTGTATATTTATTTACTGGGTCAGATGTGTGTGTGTGTGTGTGTGTGCGCGCATGACTGTGGCGCACATATGCTGATATAACGTTTTGATTATAACATTACAAGTCAACAAGGAAAGGAAAATTACCTCTTTGACCTACTACAAAGTGGATGTGGACGTGGGCTGCGCTGCGAAGGCCCTCAAAGTGGGTGTGAGTCGGTGGAATTTAATAAATCAAATCCGAGTTTCATGTTCATCCTTTAATTTGCAGTAGCCACACGGTCCAACCACAGCTGCATTTCAACACCAAAACCACACCTTAAAAAAAAGCTGCAAAGGTCGGATGAGGTCACGGTCTACATTCCTGCGTTGGATCAAAACTCTTAAAGCAGATTACATGCTGTTCATTCACCGTGGAGAACTACCCTCATATTAATGGACATTAATGTTGACATAAAACTGGCCACCGGAGTTTTTAGAAGTTTTAACCATGTGACCTCGTTCAACTCTCGCACATCAAAATGAAACCCGAAAATATTTACTGCCTCTAAATTCACTGTTACACTTGTTAGTTGTGTTCCTGCTTTGGGGTGAATTCTCCTTCAAGGTGTATTTATGCTTCAGGCCAAAGTACTGCTGGAGAAGAAAGCGTAATTACACCAAATAAATCCCCTTTCCCACAACCTAACCCACTTCTGAGAACAATCTCGTCCTTTTCCCCAGCAAAGGAATCCAACCCACCTCGTGACTCTTACAGCAAACCTCCTGAAAATCCCTCATAATCAGCACTGCTCCTTGACAGACTCTGTCTCCCCGGCTGCTAAGCCCGTCCTGATAAAGGTGTGCCTCACATCAATAAGATGGGGTAACACTCGAAAAGTATCCACTTATCGATCCGATCGATAGTGGGCAAAGAAATCAGGTATCTCTCGCTCTTTCCCCTGCACTAGAGGAAATGCAGCCATGGTGGAGAGAAAAAATGGGGAAATGAATAAAGAAATGAAGATGGAGGAAGGAAAGGGGGAAGAAAGCAGGAGAGGGAACACTGAGTGAAAAGATCTCTCTTGTGGCCCAGGCGAGACGGTGTCGGACAGCGAGGGCCGGTGGAGGTGGAGGTGGAGGAGCGAAGAGGGGTAAAAAATGGGTGAGGTTTGTGCGGGGGAGTGGCTTGGCCGCTATTATAGCTCCGGGAGAGTAGGAACTCAATCAGCGGCCAGGCGAGAGGCCCATTGTGCCGGGGTGTAATGGGAACTGTGAGATTTTATTAAGAGAGAGCAATTGCATGTGGTCCTCATCAGGGTTTCCATTGTGGCACTGGTGGTCACAATGACGTCTGGGGAAGATAGAAACAAGGTATTTACTGTCTCACATTCGGAAGAATAGACAGCTCCGAGAAATAGGGTTCCACTTTGACGTTAGGGGCTCTGTTGCCTATAATTGTCATGGCATCCTCTTGTTCGATCCGCTTCCTTCCCCATTGCTCTCTCGCTATTATTCCCTCAGCTCTTTGCCGTTCTTAGTTTCTCTCTTCTCTCTCTCTCTCTCTGTCTCTTATTCTCGAGCTATTTCATTTCTTTGCTCTTTCATTTGTCTGTCGCCATCCCAACTCCCTCCGCCTGGCATTGTGATGCAACTACGCCGCAGAAAGTCAGCCTTGGCGAGTTTTGTCCTCCTCAGCGGCTGCATGCAAAGCAAGCCTGGACTGTGGCTATTTAGAAGAGACAGGCGGAGGGAGCGAAGAGAAAGGAGTGGGAGGACAAGCGCTGGGAGAAGGTGTATGAGCGCGAGGAGTGATGGACCTCGTCTGTTTGACGCTGTCAGAGTTGGGTTCTCCAGAACACAGACCATAAATAGGCCAGTCAACTGCGTATTCACATCCCCCTCAGTCAGTGCAGATAACTATAGGTAAGGGGCATGTTGTTGATTGCTCTGTGTTTGCGTACAGCTTCATGGGAGGAAAAGAATAGATTTTCTGTCTGTGCAGGTTAAATTATAATTCCCTCACCGCTGAGATTCGAGAGGCTCCCATTAACTATGTGTCGGACTTCACTGCAGAAAAATGCCCATCTTGTGCTCTCTTAAAGGACCATACTGGCTGCCTGTTTGTTTATTAACTACAAGTAAACGGGGCTTTACAAAAGTGCTGTTTTTTGTTTTTTTTTTGAGCAAGCCACACACAAACCTTGAGTTTCCAACCGAAAGACTTTATTATATGACATTTTGAACACAGTGCATTACACAGCGCAGTTTGACAGTCAGGCGACTTTGACAAGAAGTAAACCGGCACCAAAGTCTGCCTAGGAGACAAGAAATCGACAGTAACATGAGACAGCCCTCCAACTTCTCTACAAAGTGACATAAGTGTACCAGATGTTTAGAACACGTACAAACAAAAATACAATGAATTTGTGAGTTTACTGTCACTGGCTGAATCAGTAGCTTTTAGCAGCGGGGCTCCCCTCAGTGGTGACAGAGAATATAATACAAGACTGTGGGAGCCGCAGAAACATTCACAATCTGATCACTCATTTGTTAGGAACCGCATGTAGAGAGCCAGAGATAGTCATTGTTAAATGTATCTCTGAACTCAACACAGTTGGTGTGAACCATATGCTGAAATGACTACAGTACACGTACTGTCAAAAAAAACACTGTTGTAGTTTTTGAAACCTTTGTTTTTCCATTTGATTTATACATATTTTTAGCATGCCCTCCCCATCTTCTCTTGGTGAAGGAACAAGTGTCACTGTCTGTGAAATCACTGCACTTGTCTAAACTACAGTAATGTGACTTAATTATAGAAATCCATGAATCCAGTCAAGTTGAATCATAGATTGCTTTAATTATCCAATCCAAGCAGCAAATTTATTCTCTTGTTTTAAATAAAGGCTGACTCTGACATCGCTTGTTAAGTTGGACTTTGGAGGCAGCCACATCATCTGAGTGTGAGATGATTTTCTATTGAATTATGAGCCGTTATCATCGCTCTCTGTCCCGATCTGGCTCTGTCCTAATGAATTCAAACCTACTCCTCTCTGGTCCAAGCCACTGCTGCCTCTCCATCACGGCCAATCTGATAAAGGGATGAGGGAGGATATCATGTGTTCCTCACACAAATCCTGCCTGTAATCCGTACATTGTTGTTGTTCTACTTCGCTCACTGTAATCTCCTTGCAAGTCCATTCTGCCCCCCCCCAACCACCAAATATAGAATATCAAACATCCCGGTCAGCCACAGTTTAGGGGAGACAAAGGGAGACAAAGGAGACAGTTAACTGCAAAATAACTTCACAGAGTGCTTAGTGCTTAGTTCTCTGTGGGAGAGGGTTGCTGATAGTGCTGGTATGTGGCATAATACCACAGCACATGCTGGCCATCTGATCATGAGGCCGGGTGGGGGTGGGGATTACATCCCCAACAGAGATGGGGACCAGCACAGGCCATATGTGGTCCGGTCCCTCATAATCCCATTTGACCACACTTAAAGTCAAAGACATCTGAGGGGTGGAGAGCAGATTGATGGGAGGAAGGATGTGTTTGAAATAAACGGATGACGTGGTGTTAAGCACAAATGTTACTTCGATCAACAGATTAATTCTCTACCTTAAGTCCATCAACGCAGTGGGCAATCCCAAACAAAGCCCTGCCAAATGTTGTTTTCTCCACGATTTTCTCTCCACCCCCACCCCTTCTCCTTTCCCCCCAGAGCTGGCTTGATTCTACCACTGCTACCTTCACCACTGTGTTTATTTCACTGTACCGCACGCTCCATCTGCTCAGTTCTGGGGATGTAAAGTGATTGCTGTCGCACATAATTTCTCTGATGCGACTGGATATTCGCTCGCCTCCAGAACGAGCCACCCGAAGCGTAGCAAAAGTTGCATGCCCACATACGCACAGGTAGCGGCGTGGCCCCAAATACACACTCACAGGCACACACTTGAAAAACACTGACTCCGTCTTCAACTGGCCTTTATTTTTATCCACATTCTGACAGTTCCAATCACGTATGGCATCTAAGCCCATTAGCGTCGATAATACACTATGACAAAGGGAACAAAAACCTGCAAATGGATAAAGACACGGTGAGAAGCACAGAGAATTAGACTAACTCTGAAATAGGCGCAATGCAGCACAGCTGACACAGACTATAAACCCGTAGACATGGAGCGAAAGCATCGTTTTTGAAGTGTAAAAATGCAGTGATTTATAAGCATGGCTCACATCTGACACGAAATGCAATAGCGACACAGACACTTTTGTTTAGATTGGATCAGTGCCCGTGATTAACAAGGGAAGAGGCCAGGTGTTGTTGAGCCTCTGGGTCAGTTTGGGGGCTCTGCTGGCGGGTTGATAGTGGCAAAGCTTCACTGCACACTGTAAACTTGACTGTATGCCACAGGATTCAATTTACAAGCTGTTGGTTTAAGCTGGCACGCCGAACCACCCTGTTGTTTGCACCAGGACACGCTGTCTGTTTTGGAGGCTTTTTGTCCTGCAGTTAACGAGCGCTCTAATGGGAGAGAAACTGTAATGGCCGATTACGGCTGCGATTATGGTAGACTCTTTTGTGCGCTCCTCACAAGAGCAGAAAACCTGTCCTCACCGAGAGAGGAAAGGAAAACAAATGAGGAAAAAATAAACTCTCCGTGTGCAATCCTGCAAAGCCTGGTGCTTTTATGTGATGTGCTGACTGAGGGCTCAGTGCTCTCCGCCTGTGGATCTGGATCCCAGTCAAGGGGATCACGCATGCCCAACAACCCAGCAACCCCCTCTCATCCATTTACTCACTTACAAAGGTGTTCTTAGAGGTACACCAGGGCATTGCTCTGTATTCCTGCTGTATTCTGTGATTTTAGGGGTTATTCAAATTCATAAACAATGCTGGAGGCATTTCTCTGTATTTCAGAAAATACCGACTGAATATATTAAATGAATATTCCGACTTGCGTATCTAATTTTGAAGCACTGGATAAGAAACTAGTTTCAAAAGCAGCATATGGCAGGTAAGCGGCTGAGAAAACAGGTTACAGACTGAGAAGTAAAAGTACTTCAGTGTGGGTTTCAGGAATGAACACAAAGAATTATGGCTATTAGGGATTTCAGCAAAAATCATGTTGGATATTTGCACATCACTTGTTTGCAACAACACGCACTTCCGCGCCTACTGTACAGCGGAACATATTATCCATTTGGCACAATGCTTCAGAGGGCTGCAAGGAGAACAACGTCAACTTAAAAATCCATCTTGATCACTCAGAGAAAGCAAAACAAACAGTGCATTCACCTGCTCAACGGGGCTGCAGAAAACAGAGAGAACAGAGAACGGAGCGCACATAACAAATTCAGAATTCACAGCGAACCAAGACCAGGGCGCAGGCAATCAATCCCATTTCACTAAGAGATCAGAACTCTTAGAGATAAAGGGTTTGAAGAGGACGAGAGAGAGTTTTCTCAATCACAATGGGTCCGCAGGTGTCTGGGGTGAACAACCACTGGCTTTGTTGACAGGCCTGAGATGACAGCATCAGTTAGCGTCGAGCGGCATTGAGAGTTCAACACAATTAATCTCCGACTAGAGGCCCTTCAGCCACAGCTACAGTGTCAGCCCGGTGATGAGGTCGTGCTGAGTGACCAGGCTCCGTCTTCAGCTGATTAGTCATGAGACTTTACGAAGCCGCCCGCAACAGTGGGCAGCCATTTGTCAGGCACCCTGTAATTAATCCATTTCCATGGGAGCCTGTTGGGAGTCTTTTGGGATCACAGAGGAGGCCCTTGAAAGGCAATCATTAGACACACAAAAACTGAGCGGTGTGACGCGCACTGGACAAAGACGCACGGGCTTGTTTTGAGTGACACCGAGGTTTCTGATGTGTTCCCAACCCCTTACCTCTCAGTGAGAGAGTTGATTAGAGAAAGGCCATAGATCAGAGCCTGGAGCCGGCGCCACTGTAGGAGAGGCAGGTGGACGGGAATTAAAGAGGACAAAACATGATTGTTCTCTAAGTGGGCTCATTTATCCAGGCACTTTAAGGTCAACACAGGTCTTTTTTTTTTTTTTTGCAATGACAGGCAATAAGTGAGCACTGTAAATGGATGACATTTCCAAAAGGATGACTTGAAAATTCCTCACATGGCGCAGCGATGATGGGCAAGGTAATTCTCATACGATATATACCGAGTTTTGATCTTGGGAGAGGAAGCAGTTGACTAGAGAGACAGCTGACGGTTATTTGACCCTAAGAATTGAGGTGAGGGTATGCTATGCTAATGGTTACATTCCAACCGCTGATATCAGTCGGCGTGCCGCAAGAGGCGATTTATGCACCACAACGGAGAAAATGCTTCTTCGATCACACAGGTGTTTGACACCATGCCTGAGCTCACAATGTTATCTCCAGCTCGACCAGAGAAAACAGATGTCCATTCTCTCCCCATAGTGCTGCATCCGGCTCCCACCGGGCATGCACAAAGTCACCCAGTCACCCACGCATTAAAGAGAGGCAGCTGCCAGAGCATTAGTGTCCAAAAATTCAGTGGAGAGACAGACATAAACAAGCATGACAGTTGGTTTTGGGGATGCGAGGAACGCTGATTGACAGTGCTCTGTCGGCCGGATTAGAGACGTTCATTTCGTCCTGAACTCAATTATATTTTACAAAGGCTGACATCCCCAGTTAATTGCAGCCTTTCCACATGAGGGAATTATTTGCACTTCTCAATTCCCTGGCCATGTGTACTCTGTTCCGCATGTACAGGCTTCATCTAATATGTGGAAATATTGCAAATTAGATCAGTAAAAAAAGAAAAAAGGAGAAAAAAATCTGGGAAAATAAAAAAAAAAAAAACTTAGAGAAGTGTCGAGAGGCAGAAAGGAGTGAAATACTGGTACAACTTCAAGAGAGAGGCGTCTGGGTGAGTAGACTGCCTCGGTCTCTCAAGTGCTTCTGGATCTTGTCTCAGAGACAGCTTAGTTCAGAGACAGATCCAGAGTGACAGCGTTGTGATGATTGACACAGTGATGAAGAGGAGACAAGGAGAGGAAGCGAGGAGAAAAAGGTTGTGCGGCGCCACTGGCTCCACCGTAATGAAAATGTGAGCCTTGCCCATGGAAGGATGTGACAGGAATCCCAGGCTGAGCCTGTGCTGGGGAAGTAATGTCAGGGAGGTAATGTCAAGGAAGCCCACAGGCCCATGTGTGGGAATGTCGGAGTATGTGCGCAATATGTGCCTTCACGCACGTATGTTTCTGTGTGACTGGGGGGTTGCTGTTGGAATGACGGGAGAGACTATGGGGCCGTGAAGCCTGGATTATCCAGCCATTTCTAATTCACCCCGACTCCTCTCTCTAGACATCCCATGGTTGACATGTGTCACCACACACAGTCAGATTACCAGGTCTCTAATCCACCTCTGAGGCTGACTGGGTGGGTGAGAGGGCTGCGGATGATCTGCCACACCACGAATAATCCAGCACCTAGCTTTTCCACGGTGAGAGGGGAGGGGGGCGCATGTTGTTGCTCTCCTTACTGTCACTGCTGCATGTTGGAGGTGCCATACAGCCTTGGATTAGGTCTGTTGTGCCCTGCTGACATGTGGACAGACAGCTGTCAGCAAGATGTGCTAAATCAAAGCGCCGTGCAGGCCCGTATCTCTCTGTTACCCTTGGGATGTCCCTGATCGCTGGGCAGCTAATCCCGTATCATTGTTTCATGGTTTTGTTTGTTACAATGGGTATCCGTGACATCACTGGTGTTGACATCAGCTCACCAGCAAACAACGCCAGTGTTTATCTTTGTCTGTGAGATACTGGTTGAAAAACACTCCCAGATGGGAGCATGTTGCTGCCAATAGGATACAAGAGTAAACAGGTAGACAGGAAATATTTACTGATAATAATCTCATCAAACAGATGAATGGAGGCTCTCTTTTCTTGATAATAAACATCTTCACAGCCGTGTTAAACTGGTAGGAGTACTCTTTGATTTAACCCGTTCTCCAAATACCGTTGTAAATGATGAAAATGAGTGAAAAAATTAAACGTGCACATGGACCAAGAGGGAATGATTCACATCGTGCTACAGATAAAACAATAATTTATTTCATATTTCACGACTGTGTCTGTGGTATGAGTCATTCACTTAGTGTGCCCAGGCTGTGTTCCTCCCTCCAGGGACACTTGACACTGATCTCTCATTTGCCAATGGTCATTGTGACCAAAATAAGAAGCGTGTGCCCGTCCTGATAAGATTTAGTTTTTTTGTTTATTTTTTCCTCTGATTTCCAGAGGGCTTTTACGGTAACTAGAAAAGAAAGGGAAATTTCTTTGGGGGAATTAAACATTCTACTTCTTTCAAATCTTCGAGAGAAAATGTTTTTGTTTTATTTCAAAGTTTTATTTATATTTTAGTATTTCAACCAGTTATATTTAGTCAATTTAGGTATTTTCTAGCAGTTACAAGTTTACTGAAAAGACTTCACTGAGAAAAAAAAAAGGAAAAAACTCCCTATGCCAGCTCGATAGGAGTCCAGAGGAGATCCAGGGAGCAGGGCAGTAGGACAGGTCAGGTCTACACCGAGCACAGAGACTCCCCATGGCTGCAAGGCACTCCACTGATTAAGACAGGCCAGTCACTCTTAGTGTCAATGTCAGGTCTACTAAGGACACAGCCTCTCTCTTTCACCTTCGAGGAGGAGAGGAGCTGGCCAGAGTGGCACAGGGCCAACTCCGGTTCAACCAACCTCCCATTAGTAGGAGTGAACCGGTGAAACCCAACCTCGGGAGACCCCTGTCTCCACGCAGGGCAAAATCCCGTCTGCTTATTAAGCGCGAACAGCTTCAGGTTAGTCCAGAGTTGCTGTTGCCGTAATGATGTAAACAATTCATACTGCTACAATTCTGCGAGACAGAATTATTTTGCAAGTCATTGTTCTGTCATTGTTTTGAGTGTGGGTGTTGCTCTCCATCTGGGAGATAGGGAAGTCATTAACCGAGCACAGCCAGTTTCCAATCACTGCAAAAGTAATGGTGAAATTGCTGGAAATTGCATAAAACTAATGCCTATAAAATCCACGCGGCAGCCCTCTCCAGATGTTGGTTGAGGTCAGAGCTCATACGGTCGCCAGATATTGAACAGTCTCTAACCTTCACATGTGTAAGACTATTAACAGTCGAGAAAAAAAAAAAAGCACAAAAAAATGCTCGATAACTACGGAGGCAGCCCCTTCCTACACCCACACAGTGTGGCCTCCGTGGTTATCACAACATATGAATGATGTGGAGACGGTCATCGTGATGGAGTGGCTCAGCTTGTAGGGGATATGTAATGTATATTCTATGTGTCCGGGCCGAGCTGTTCAAACACTATCTTAATGGTGGATGTGTCCCCGGAGAGAGCGATGCCGAGGTTAGACACAGAGACACAGATTGAAGACCGGCCACCTCTCCGCTACAGGGCCTGGCCACCAACCTCACAGAATTTTTAATGGCACACTAAAATGCTGCGTTAAGACTAAATTGCTGCCCTCAATGGGCAACAGATGATGGAATTAAAGAGATTTAGAGCTGTGGGGGGAAATGGGCTGCGCGTGTTTGATGTGGGCCTGGGAATGGGGGAAGAGAGGAAAGAGGGCAGCAGAGCAAACCAAGGCAGCATCTGGCCCTTGTAGGGACAACACAGCTCTCTGGGAAGTCTCTGTGGAGCGAGAAAGGGGCTGACTGATAGCTCTTTCTAACACCCACTATGCGCGCAGACTGGCACTCAGCTACTAGTAACACCTGCTGCACCCATATGGCGCTACAATATCACCCGTAACCTAAACAAAACTAGAACACGTGAGGCGTAAAAAAAAAGTTCTAACTGTGAAATTGCGAGGCCACCGCACAAAAACACTCATTCCAACCCTACCCCTACTTCGGGTAACCATGGCAACCCCTCACCTGTCGTCTCCTCGACAAGAATAGGCAGGCAGCCAGGTCAGAGTGACACATTTTCTCTAAATCGCAAACACGCAGGATGATTTTTCATGTGCCGCGCGGTCCCCCTGCACTCTCCCGTATTCTCACCAGAGCACGGGCAGACGCGCGTCGCCAGCTCTACACACATATCGGATTTATCATCCACCCTTTCCTCATACCCTCCCTCTATTCTTCGCCGTGCTCTCTCCTCGCTGTTTGCCTCTCATTCACCAACACTGGCACTGTCACCGGCACACACACACACACACACATACACACCCGCACAAAGATAGACAGGCACATATGCATAATAACACATTTTAGCTTCGCCACTCTCACAACAGGATGCTGGCAAAATGCCTTCCGCCGCCCACCAAAATGGCAACAGTTATCCTGACCTGGCACATTTGAGCCACAGCGCAAACGTGGCCCAGCATAAAGGGCCGGTGGGCCGCGGCAGCCTCTCTATTCACTGGAGACAAAACCTGGATCTGTGGCATGATCTGGCTGGCGGGACTTCTGAATAGAGCCAGCAATCCAGCAATGACAGAGCCTGTTAACCCTTATACGATGAGGCTCTGCTGCCTTGCTCTATAACATAGATGGGGAGGGAGGTGCTTGTGTGTAGTGTTAGAGAGGGGGGGTAGCAATAAAAAAAACCCCAAAAACCTGGCGCTGATGATGACAGCTCTGCGCTGCGTGCACTCCTGATAGAGACATGCGCCACATTAAGAGACCAGGGATTCCAGACACACGGCTGCATATACAGCGCGACGAGCAGTCAGTGGAAACTCGGGAAAAAAAAAAAAAGCACTAACCGCAGCCTCATCCCTCACTACTCTCCCACACAAACTTCTGCTTTTATCTCATCCCAAGTGTGGAGGGAAGTTAAAAATAATTCGGAGAAGAAAGGGGGGCTAGCAGACTGACACATTCAAACAAGCTCTGGTGTAAGGGATGAATCTGAAGCACAGCGGCTGCTGATAAGTTAGGATGGGACAGGCTCCATCCCCGGTGATAAGAGGGGGGGATGGGCCTCGCCACCTTGGCTCTCGTTTCCCCCGTCGCTTTCATCTCGCCGCACACCGCAGACCCTGTGACTCACCCAGCGAGCAAAACACAAACCAAAACCAATAGCCCGCAGATAGCATCTCTTACGCTAACAAGCTTTTCACTTGGGGATACCATCAGCTCTCTGGTTTTCTCATACAGCTAATTAGGGATGGACTGTGAAGCAGACCTGCAGCTATCTATCCACCCTGTTTTTATCCTCTCTCCTCTCAGTCTTTTTTTTTTTTCCAAATTGTGCTGTGTCTTCCTGTCTCTGTCACTCTGTCTGTCTTCCTCTCCCCCTCTCTCTCTTTTACACACACACACACACACACACACACCTCTGGATCCAATCCACAGTCCATTCACTCCATCTATCTGCCTCTCCATCTTCCAATCCACTACCACTGCTGCCATCACTGCCACTGTGTCCAGCCCAAGGCCAGCACTGCCTCTTAATCCCATTAGACCAAACACAATCAATTATCCAGCCAGCCATAAGGATCTGAGAGCATTAAAAGGTTAGCTCGGGAGATTTAAGGCCATTGATGTCTATGACAGGAATGCACCCCTCGCACGCACCCCGCCTCCCCCGAGCACTCCTCCTGCTTACCAGCGCGTTAGTGTCGGCGTACGTGTGTATGTGTGTCAGCGCGTGTTCATCAACATGACACCCCGGCACCAACTTGAGCCGCCATGCATTGCTTGCGGATCTTTAATCATGTCCCTGCAAGTCCCGGCAAATTACTGCCTTGTGATGGTAATCGATAAAGCGATAAACGCAGCCAGGGACTGCAGCTGCTGGAGCGAAGAAATACCGCTGTGGCCACTGGTTGAGTTTTTTTCTTTTTTTTTTTTTCCTCCTCTCATAATCTGATCCCCTCTTGCCAAGAGTAAAAGGGGCGGGGGGGTGGGGAGCAGGAAGAAAGACTCTCTTCTTCCAAGCAGGAGAGGCACAATGTGGGGGAGAAAACAATGAACCCTCATACACTGCCCTGGCATTGAGGGAGGGAGGAGTTGTGGAGACGCAGGTGCAGGTCAATCAATGCTATCAGGAAGATAGACTGATATAATCATATTGTAATCTGGAGCCTCAGCCCCCCCCCCACCCCGCTCCATGCTGGTCCATAAACTCCGTGCCCCTGTGCCGCTCCATTCATCGCTTGATCTAATTCTCTCACTCCCTCCCCTTTATCTCTGCTTTACACTCCTCTCCTACACTCCCCTCCTCGCTCACTTGTTCCTTCTCAGGCGAGAAAATTAAATATGATCATTCTTCTTCAAAGGCACCACTATTAGCCACATAATGAATATTCAGTTAATGTAGCAGAGAGGAGACTGTGTGAGTAACAGAAATAAGTGACAGCAAGAAATGAAAGGTGAAAGTCTTAAAACCCGTTTTCAGCGGCCTTACAGCACAACTACAAAAAGCGAATGACTGCGCGCTGGCATATCATTTTCCATACAGACTTTATAGCCAAATAACACGAAACATTAATTATTACAAATACCTTATTACCATGAATGAACAGCCCGGTGACATTTAACGATGTGATTGTAGATCTACCTCATCAGAGTCCAATACATCATTTATGGCTCATTAATATTTCCAGTGATGAATCATTGATTATGGAGCTATTATGAAATACTTCCTCAAATCGCATGTCCCTGATGCGACCTCTGCTGGAAAATCATTTGGCTAAGGCTTGAAAGGCGCCGGAGCACTTGTGGCTCTAACTTTAACTCCACTCATAAGGACTTGTCAGTCTGCGTTCCAGATGCAGCTGCCAAGCACCTTCTCCAGTGGGATTCAAATGTGTTTCCTCATGCAGACACGATAGCCACTTTCCAATTTCAACTTCATCTTAAACCACCAATTTCTGCTGCCGTGGCGGTGATTGAAATATGAAACCCTGCATATATACAGGCCATTACAGCGAATACAAGGCCCCAGCTGCTGTCTGTCTGCCCAGGGAAGTGAGAGGAAGAAGAAACAACAGGGATCAACTACAGCCAGAACACATTTCTATTTATTTATTATTCAATAACGTTGAATTGGCCCCTGACCCCCAGCAGCAGCTCACGCCAAACTACCCTCCAAAGAAAATGGCAGCCTTGCTGAATCAGGAGAAAATCAAACAGAATCCCCGGGGCTCAGCGGTATGAGAGTTCAAATCTGACAGAATTTGATGAGTCTCCCCTTTGAGCAAATCCCTTTTGCTGTTTTTGATTCACGCGAACATAAGTCAAAAGCACCGACATTCACTTTCTAGGGCAGCGCCATGAACACAGACATGCCATCACACAAATACCAAGTAAATAAATGCGTCATCCCATCAAGCAGTGTCTTTATGAGCATCCTGGAAAGTGATGTGCATTTTTTTTTCCGCCGCTTGCTCTTGCATCTGCTCTCTCCCCCTCCCTCTCTCTCTGTCTCCAGCCCCACAAACCAACATGTTTTTTCAGGGGCAACATGTAGTGCTTTTATCTGTCTTTTATGCCTCTCCAATTTTCAACACAACGGTTTGATGGGAAGGTACTTCTAGCCTAATTTCAGCTGGAGAGAAAAGATTATAAAGTAACTGTTGTTCAAGTGCAAAATAAATGAATTGAGTAGCATAGCGCATAGCACAGACACCAGAAAATGGTGGGGGGAATGAGAGCGGTGTGTGTGTGTGGGGGGGGTAAATGCTGCTAACACACTGTTGTCTGCAGCTTTCAAGGTTGTTTCAGCTGTTAATTAGTTCAGTTTGATGGCTCGCATCCATGGGTGCAGTCTAACCCAGTTAAGTCAGATGCTCAATGAGTTTTCTCTGGGCCTTAAATACTGAGCCGCTGCTCTACAGGAACCTGGCTCAAGGTTAGTACCATAGTGTCAGTCAAGCCCAATGTCCAGCGCTCACAGTCTGCTATGCTCCTCAAGTGGCTGCCAGAGAACACTCACCAAGGTTACGTCTGTCAGAGCCAATGAGTATCCCACTTATCTCAATCAAAGTCCTTCACAAATCTTTGAGGGATTGGTCCTGCCCGCCTGCCTCCAACTCGGAAAAATAAGGACATTAACTTTTTGGGTTGGGGTGGGTTGGGGGTACGGGATTGGGAGAATAGTCATCCTGCTGCACCTAAACTGAACAGCTTGACAAATAACATCGCAGATTATTAGGCTGCATCCAATCAAATAAACATCTTCAATTAATCAATTAAAATTGTCGCCCACCGAGGGAAACAGATGAACACATTTGCATATCCTCGTTTGCCATATCTCTCATCTGCGTTAAAGAAACTTGCTCAATGATGCTAAATTTCTCTGATGGCAAGTGTGGTGGGATGACTGTGTTTTTTTTTTTTAGGTCAGAGCTTTTGATGTTGATAAATAGAAAAATGAAATACATCTTTAGAAAAAGAAGCCTCAGTGAGATGGACTGCACATGTGACAAATTATACTCACTGATTTTTTTTTTACTTGTGGAGAATAAGAAAAAAAACTCTTCTACATATTTCTGCTGCTGAGTTTCAAACAGCAGCAGCAACAAAAGCTGTGCAACTAAAAACATTCCTCCCTGCATATT
>JAOXYL010000045.1:8906428-8918649 GCA_028564955.1 Terapon puta
GGGGGGGTTTGGTGTTGGTGCCGGTGGAGATCGCCGTTCAGAGAGCGCCAGGCGTGCAGACGGGTTGCTCGAGGAGCCCGTGGACAAGTCCCGCATGAGCAAGGCGGAGTCAGTCCAATTGAATTTGCTCGGCTGTCAAGTGCGCGAGACGGAGTATTGACATCATCTTCTCAACTGCTCCGAGTAACCCCTGGATGGATCACGCAGAGACGGGTGAAATAAAGAAGAAGAAGGGAAAAAAAAACGGGAGAAGAAGAAGAAGGGAAAAGATGGTGGCAGTCTCCAAGTTCATGTAGTGCCCCCCCTCCCCTCCCCTCCCCTCCAAAGAAACGTGTTAATGTCATGTATCACGGGAAATACTCAGTCATTTGTTTGCTCTTTAAATATATTCCCATTACAACTGCTGCAAAGGTTGCACCGTGGCTCCCAAGTGTGTGTGAGAGAGAGTGTGTGTGTGTGTGTGCTGTTTGCAAGTGTCAATAGACTCAGTCCTCCTCCCTTCAGAGGTTAAAAAAGAAGGTTGTCCTGTGATAAAGAAAAAGAAGAAAAAAAAACGGCATCTATTGTGCTCAAGATCTGCCATCATGGGTGGCCACTGGCTATACATCCTGGCAGTTTTCCTTTCATGATTTGACCATCTCTCTCACAGGATGGAGCAGTGCGCACAGCCCGAGCCTGACAACGCCAGGACTGCCACGTGCTCTGTACGCCAGTGCCACCACGCGGCAGAGAGCGGAAGGGGACTCTCTGTTTGGACAGCTATGATTGATTGTTGTCACATTAAAACCCCCAAAAGCCTGGATTTCAAAACTACCTGATGACAACTAAATATTTCCAAATGGCTTCTTTTTTTTTATTTCACTACAGAGGATAAAGCATTAACTGGGTCACAGGCAGGAAGTAAAATGTTATGAGCTCTGTTGTGCAAAAATCCTCCGTGTTTGCCCCCAGCAAACTGTGGCTAAAAGCGGGAAGCACACCTGAACAATTCGGTGCCATTCACAAATTAGTCCGAGATGAAGTGGGTCGGCCGACGCTCGCCCCCCCTACCCTCCCCATCAGGATGCTTCCTCCATCGCCCGGGCGAGGGGATGAAAGGCGGCTTGTGCGAGCACGCGGGAAACGGTGGCCACTTCTGGAAACAGAGGAGGGAGCGGGCGGGCTTGTGATAGCGGCCTTTGTTGTCCTTGCTCCTTTTGAACTCGCTGAAAAATGCACGCAGGGCAAGGCAAGGCTTCAAAGAGCTGTCACAATGTCTCCCGCCTGAAAACCCACCCGCGTGTGTGCCATTAGATTTTGCGGAGTTTTGAAGTCCGGCGGTAATACTGACTAGCAGCGAACAGCCCGAGCTACCGCGAGCTGGGCAAAGCCTGCCGCTGCTTTTCAAAGTGTAAACAGAGGTGGTACTCTGTGCCTGTGGGATGTTGCCTCACCTCGGTCTCTTTTATGCTGTGCTTTGTATAGTCCCACAGTGAACCTGCTCCCCTGTCTTTTTTGCTCTACAAATAACCAACTTCCCTGTTTTTTTCCCCCTCTATTCCATGTCTTACAACGTCTCTTTGCTACCAGGGTCTCATTCGGTGTCATCCATTCCTCCCTCCCTTTATTTCCTTTCTCCTCACCCCTCAGCCCCCCCCCCCCCCCCCCCCCCCCCCCCCCGCTCCTCCCGCACCAACCCCCTCCTGATAATGATGTGCTGATTATGAGGCTCTTAGGCCAGCAGATTGCTCTCCAGTCTCATTCGCATGCAGTGGAAAATTGCTGCTGTCTTGGAGCCCCCACCCCGCTGCGCGTATCAGGCAGGTTGACATTAGCAAGCTGCCGGGAACAGTGCGCAGGCACAAGGGCAGGTGCTCCGTCTCTGTAACTGTTCGGCGGCAGAGGAAACGGAGGCTGCCTGATGCTACGAGCCACGCTGGGGGGGGCACCACGGGCTGGTGTCAACAATAAGGTACTGCGTGGCTGACATTTATACATTCGCCCAGTGAGGAGAGGCGCGTGACGGCATCGCGCAGAACTCTGAGAAACAAGTAAATTCGTCCATCTGCAAACGCCGCAGCTGCTCCATTAGTCGGCGTAAAGGCAGGAGTCTTTCCCTTCTCAGTGACACGTGTTGCAACGTGTTCAATCAAGCAAAAAAAAAAAAAACAAGATAGCTAAAAGTGTTTTGAGAAAAAAAAATATATGTACAAAAAAGGTACCTGAGTCCTTGATGACTAAATAGGTAGACATTCACAGACTGCACTGCATAAATGACATTGACTAACAAAATGTAAAATGTGACTGTGTAATTCTTTAACTTGGACAACTTAGTGTGTCTGAGTGAATACAGCTCCCTTTAACAGGTTATTTTTTTCTCATTTCCTTTGAACAAGCAACAACTTGTTTCAAGGATGTTTTTTTTTTTTTTTACAATCAATTCTAATTTTCTTTATAGTCCTTAAAGCTGAAAGTGAGATAAAAAATGACTTGTTAAGACAGATGCTCTTTTCAGTGAACCCAAATGATACAAACACAATGGTGCTGATACAATATGACTGACTACAGATCGGTCTTCCTTAGAGCCACCATTCACATGTTATTATTTGATTTCTCTGATTCACTTCTATTTCCTTCAACATCAGGGTCTTTGGATGTTTCAGCGCTCTCAAACTGGCCGATGTTTCTCAGAGTCACTGACCGTCGCTCGGCGGGTCACTGCGGTTCACCGTCGGCGCGGCTGTAACGATAATGCACTCCCATGTAGCATTGCAACTAAATAAATACTCTGTGTCTGTCTGGGAGATGGGAAATACACACAGTCTTTTGAAAGCTGTTCTCTCGCCATCAGCTCGCCTGATTTGAAATGGCTTGATTGAAATGAGCTTCATTTGAGATTGGCCCTGTGCTGCCTCGCTTACGCATGCAGGCATGATAGTACAAAGGCAAACAAAGTGGCCATGAAATACCAGCCTCTTTACAAACAGTAAAGTTACTGCAGTCTGTATATGTTTTAAACAGGAGAACAGTCCAGCCATCAGCTTTGTTCCCCATTTGCTGTGTTCCTCTGTAGATGCTGCTGCCATTTGTCAAACATGTTGTTGTTGTTGTTGATTTTCTATGTGGATGTGCCTTCCTCGGGAAAAAAAAAAGAGAAAGAAATGTGTTCTTTCGCAAGTGCCAGCACACACACATACAGTACATACACAGCTCAACGTTGCTGCATCACTCTTGACACCTCATCTGTAGTATCGCACAGAGAAAATCAGATTTCTCCCCAGTAACAGATCATCTCACAGCTCTTTCCTTGAGACAGTGCTAAACTCCAACTGCAAATTGAAACATGAAAAATACAACCCAACTGCTGCTACGAGATGCAGAGCTGCATCTGAGCACAGACATCAGAGGACAGTATCATATTCTATGACACACCCTTAGATCAGTTTCCCCCCTACAATAAAACCTCATTTGCACATCTTTGTGATTCTACCGGACGTAACAGCAGGCATACTTTTAGTATGTCTCCATAGCGACTGACATCTCTAAACGAATTACTCTAAACAGCATATAAAATACCTGTGGTCGGGTTATCTGAGTCTTTGTGTTGTTCAAAAACAATACTGGGTAGGTCTCAAAATATTATTAATATCAAAATATTGTACTGTTATTACCCAAGGGACAACTCACTTAGGAATATTGCCTTGCATCACTGGCATAATTGGTCTCCTCCAGTCTCACTTTGATGTAAATAACATTAGCAATTTTCCAGTCATTTTGCATTGATCCTCTACTGCAGAATTCTGCCCCAAGAAGCAGCTGGAAATTGAATGTCTTAAACTGGAGATGTGAAGGGTACATTTCATTCAAGTTGTCAGAGAAACTGCACTACCTGAAAGATGCAACATTATTGGGATTGATTCTGTACCTTGCCAGAGGCAATTTCTGTCCACCCTACACTGACAGAAATGAGCGCATGAAATGCTATATGTACACATGCACACACATTACATTTGATGGCCATTGCAGAGGCAAACAGTAACATTGTGGCTCCACGTTATGCTGTAAACTGCCACTCCAAGGCCAAGTCTTTAACAGACTGTTTGTTTTTGATACAGTCCTTTTCATAAATCCACCGTGCTACTTGACAATTTGACATTTGCCTAGCGTTTGTTGTGCTCTTTTTTATTTTTGTAACCATTCCTCCTTCCTGTGTCAGCCCATGTGACCTTCACCACACTGATTTGGGAATTTATTGTTTCTGCTCCCTCTTCAAGTCCTTGTTCGGAATGAATAGCTTGCAAAAGAAAGCACTACTAGTAGAAATTGTTTTGTGTGTGTGTGTGTGTGTGTGTGGTTATTGTTGTTTCTCTGTCCTTTCTCTCACTTAGTTGGCCCCATTTGAGCGGCTGATAGTGTGACAGCTGCAGCACTCCACAGCATATAAAGAACATTACTTTCATTACACATGGTCATTTGGAGATGTAGAAGGAGTGCAGAGACGTAGTTTGCAGCACTACATGGACGCTCACCGCGTTGTGCTGCAGAGTTAGGCGCTTCCTCGCAAAAGGGATCGAACCGGCGAACCACTCGTTTTTTTTTTTTTTTTTTTTCTATTTCGCATATGAAACGCAGTTAATAAATCACAGGACGGTTTGAATCACTGTAAACAAAAGCGAGCTAAAAATGTGAGAGGCAGAAGCATTAGAGAGCATATCCCTGGTAATTTTAGATCACCGGCTGATAAAGGTCATCTTTGTCATCTTCATATTCGGCTGTTGAAAGGTAATTAAAGCAGCTATTTACATGCTGAGCAAAAATCATTTTCCCCACTAGTTCTCGACTCTGCCTTTTGGCTGATCGCATCACACTGTTAAATCCTTGAGCCCATAAACCCCTCCATGGTATATCATGGCATTATAAAATACCCTGGGCACACTAAAGATTAGGTGGGATGAATAGAGATATAGAAGCCAGAGGTCTCATACGATTTCACACTGGTTTTTGCATGAGAAATTCTTCCCCGTAGCCGTCACTCTGGCATAAGTCCCCCTGTGTGTACAATGCTGTTGTGGCATACCTGTCCAAACAGAGAGGAATCCATAACTTGATTTTAATAACATTATGTCGAGGCTCTCTGTGGACTCGGTGCCCGTTTCCAGGTGTTCATTACGACCTGGCGTTTCTGCTGTTTGTCCGTAAGCAGTGCAGGAGGCAGGGCGACAACAGCCCCTGGAGTTTAACAAAGTGTGAAGATTCTGAAACTTAATGATTTCCAAAACCGACAGTGGCGCGTTCGCAGCCAGCGCGGGCAGAATCGTAAGCACATAAACAGCGTGTTTGACCCAGCTGTGTCGATCCCACAGAGATGAAACTGTTGTCGGCCCACTCTGCATACATAAGCTGCATTTGCAACAAAGCAAATTATGGGGCAGAATGCTTGTAATCAGATCAATGCGTTTGAATTATTGCACTGTATGGGTGCCATTATACCATATTAGCCGGCTAAACTTAAGCCAATTGAATTGCCCAAGTAGCTTAGCAGTGACAGTGATTTATGTAGTTTTCAGGAGTTTGGGCTGTTGTGTAATGTAAATGAATGCGGTGGAGCAAGAGTGCTCCCATGTGGGTCGGGCATTGTTTGGGCTGTCGAGGAAACATAAGACAAGGTGTGTGCAAAAATTAAGATGCAGTCCGAATGCTCCGCACCCGCTCCTTCTTATTGTCAACACAATCACTGGGTAAATGAGATGACTATAAAATAAGGGAGTGACTCATCCTTTCTTTCCAAACATACAGTGACTTTTCATGTTAAGTTGCATCCACCGCGCGCTGTCGGAGAAACTTACCCTCCGAATGACTGACATATTTAGACATCAAGGAAACGATAATGCGGCATACGGCTTTGACACGCCAGTGATTGGTTAGACTGAGTAATGACAGAGAGGATTCTCACAGATGTCTTGCAAGAGCATTTGCCGACTGTCATTAGGAATTACTCCCAACAGAGACAGATTAAAATATTAGCAACGCGATCCTGTGCTGTAAATGAGGCTTGAAAAACTGCTCTTTTCCTGTGCCTTAATGTAATTGGCCACAGGAGATGAGATGACCCGTTAACAGTTTATTGACAGTATTTGTAAGATTTGCCATAAAATGACATATTGATTTTCATAAAGCAACAATAAAGTGGGCTGTAAAGTGCGTCTAACCATAACCCAGTTATAACGGCATCAAAGCTGATGAGATTTGATGGAGCTGTTCAGGCTAAGGATTTATATTCTTGATGTAATTCTCCTCTTTTTTTTCTCTTTCTCTCTTTCTTTCTTTCTTTCTTTTTTCAGCATGCAGTCCACGTTCTCCACTGTTTAACACCTGAGTGTTAAAGCCACACAAGGTTAACAAAGCAAGACATCATTTTCATTAGAGAAGCCACTTGAGCTAATCATAGAGAGCTCCTGTGAAGTGATTATATCAAAAACATAATTAGTGTCCTTGTGACGTCAACACACCGTGTTTGAAATTGGACAGCTGCAGTAACTTCGGCAGACATACGCTTATGGTAGAGGTCATTTTTGTCATTAGGAGTATGGAGCCAAGCCTTTTATCCTGGCACCGAACGTGGCTGCTCCCTAAATTTGACAACGTGCCAACGGGCAATCATGTCCTTTAAGTCCATTAAACATTAACCACCGAGCAGGCCTGTGGTTGTCTTTTTGACGACAGTCTTGGATTGAATAGACTGAGCGCATTTCAGGTTCACATATATTTCCCCCCTCAGGCAGTAAGAGAGGGGAGTCAGATATTATCTCCTGTTGATGCAACAGCCTCCATAAGTCTATATAGTCGGCTTCCGAACCTCCAGGAAGTATGCCTGCGGGCTTCAGCAGCCTCAATAGTCCACAACTGAGCCCTTATCTATTCTCAAACACAAAGACTTTATGTTTCAGCTCAGGGTTTACAGTACCACTCTCGAGGGATTCAAGTCAAATAGAAATAGATATATCATGTTGTAGCCTATATAACATACATACATACATAGTAGTATGGCAGTAGCACACGCAATATGCGAGCGATAATTCATGGGAAATGATCTTTTAAGAGAGACGGGTGTGCCTCACCTGATGTCACCCCCAAGTAATTATGCCGAGATCAAGTAATGATTAGCTCGAATCAAGTGCTGTTAATTTATGCGAGACTATCAACACAACATGGTGAAAACTCTATTGAGAAACTCAAGGGGTGTGTAGAATTTATTCATTCTGATTGACGTTTTCTGGATAAATTCTGATCGTGACCTGCCACCTTGCCCTCACAGGTCTTTATTGACTTCACTCTGTTGCTCCTGATTCAATACCGTCTGCCTCTGAGGACTCAGTGTGACTGAGCTCTCAATCCCTCAACTTTTTTTTTTTCTTTTGCATTTCACTCCCTCATCTGTACGGTAAAACAGTTTAATGATGTCTAATATATGTAAAATTGAAAAAAAATATGTGCACTTTGTGAAGAAAATATGACTGTGCTTTGTAAAGTTTTACTGCATTAAAGTATTTAATGTTGTCTCATATATGGGTATCTGAAAAATGCAGATTTTAAAGAAAAGAAAGCACCCAGAGAGCTTCGTGTCAAATTAGGTCACAGTTTTGGGGTGAAAAAAAAAAGAGAGTTCTGTAATCTTGGTGTGAAAGATTTGGCTTGGACTTAGTAGGTCATCTGAGTGCCTTGTGACCGAACACTGTCCTTTGTGTTTCCCCTTTTATATCACGACAATCCACCCTCGGCGCACACGCTGGACCGTGGCCAAAAAAAAAAAAAAAACGGATGTTCTTTGTTGCCATCTTTCTGATCTTCTTGTTTAATAGAGCATCAGACAAGAGATCTGTGGTGATGAAGACGGTCTACCGGCTCCCATCCTGTTCAGCTACAACCCCGTCTGCCTCAACAACCCGCCCCTATGCGCTCGTTCTCAGTCGGTAAAGAACAGCGGACTAATACCAGCTAGCCTGCTCCTGGGGCTCTTTCTGTGCAGCCATGACAAGCTTGACTAGCTGTGGCAGGGACTGTCCCCAACAGGAAGTTGCCTCCGATGTTTTGGTGCTCGCAGATGGCAAACAGGATGTGGGAGAGTCACGATGAGGTTAGCAGGTAGAGCGCAGGCCACCGGCAGACTAATGGAAGCTGAACACCGGCGTTGTGAGTCAGATTTGGACTTGGTGTGGATGCGGATGTGCGATGCGAGGCCAAGCACCCTCCGTCCTCGCCGCTTCTCTGCGTCACCTCACGACGGTTCACCATGAGCGGATGTGACTGCACACTCGCCACGGCCAAAAAGCCTTCTCTATGCTTTTTGTCACCTCTGTCTGATCCTCCATTCATGCCAGCATGCCTTCTAAACTCAGGTGAGAAGAGCAGTCCACTGTTTTCTTCTCTTTTTCAAAAGTTGTGTGAACAGGTCCACCCAATGAACATCCCCATTGGCTCTCTTTTTGAATTCCGGTGCAAAGGGTTGTGTAATACTCTACTCAAAGGGTGTATATATGTCAACCTTAACTCTTGTCATGTCAAGTCTGAACAAAAGGCACATTTTATCCACCATCTCTTTCGTTCCCTGCAGGGAATCTGATTGTAGCACGCTCTTCTGCCCATTTGCATAACAGTTTTTTTGTATCCAGGTCCATTCATATTCACTGTGCATGCCCCTGATACTGTAAATCATCCATATTTTAGTTTGATGCTAATTCTTGTTGTAAAATTTTGTATACATAGGGATCAGCTCATTGTCTAATTAGTCGCAAATCAGAAAAACAAACAATGCTGCATTGCTTTAATATCCTTTCAAGGTTTTTTTTGTCTCTTACAGACATAATGTTGATCGACTGATAAGTTTAACCTTGCTTTCTTTTGCTCTCTGTACATTTCTTCTTTGTTCTTCTTTCGTCTTTCTTTGTGGCGCAGCCAAAGTCTGACTTGATGTTTTCTGCAGCTCTCATAACTACCACTGCGGCTGGAGGAGCGAGACCTGAACACTGATGTGTGTTGTGCCGGCGGTCCCTGGGTGGCGGTGGTTATAGGCTGCAGCCTCTGACCTGCTGAAGGATCCGCAATGTGACAGTGGAAAGTTGGAAGGACACTGAACACCTGCACTTTAGCCCATCCACTGAGAAAGAACCAGCCTTTATGGTTAAGATGATCAAGCTCTTCCAGGCCCAGGGTGGTTCACCTCATCGCCTTGGATATCAACCTCACATGGAAGAAAAGGGGGAAAAAGGCATTTTGCCAGTGCGATGTGTTTTACTTACCCTATCATGTTATGGACCATTACAGGTTGTTTTATTCAGTGTCAAACATAATGCATAATTAATGTCCCATTCACCTGTACCTCTGCATAGCGAGCCAAAAAATCTTTCAAAGAAACAAAATAGTTTTGGACTCACCTTGATGAGTGAATAGACTGTAATGAATAGATGTTTTACCTATTTAGTCTAATTTGTTAGAAATTAGCTTTCCACAATCATGTATAATTCTTTCCTGGACCAGCTCGTGTCTCATTCATTCCTCAGTCTCTCTCCACCTCTCTGTTGTTCCAATTTCCTGTTTCCCTCGTCTCCAATTTTCTTTCACATTCTCTGTTCAAATGTCAAGTAGCAGCTGCCAGTGCCTTGCCATTGCGGTCTGCGCTCATAAATCTGGGCTAATTCTCCACCTCTCTTCCATGGTGTATAAATCTTCTCACTCACAAGAGCACTGGTCCTTTTGATGAATGGGCTGGAGAAGGCGCTGGATGCTAAGCAAGCTCCACTAGAGCACACAGTCCACACAAACACAGACAGTGGAGATTTGACAGTATTAAAGTTGGCAGCAGTGTGTCTGTCTTTCAAGGCATTTGGTGCTTCTTAATGCCTCTAATGTAGGAAACAATACGGAGGTTTTCGCTCTGCAGACAGAATTTGGTTTTTCCGCATGGCTTGAGGTTTTTTTTTTTGCAAGATGCTTTTTCAATTTATGAACGTTGACTTGGGAAGAATGCACTCCCTAACAGCCTGCTTTATTTAATGCTAAAGGTAAAAAATAAAATAAAAATGCCTGGAGTACCATATTAAACAGAACCATTAAAAAAGCCGTTTCAAGTAATTCACTCACTAAAAGAGGAGAAGAAGGTCATGTTCCGAAGATTCAATTCCTCAGTGAAATGTCGGGGGTAGCGTGCAAAGTCATGAGCAAAGGTTGAAGCTCGACTGAGCGTGACACCGGATCGTCTAATTGCCATAACAACACATGAGTCAGGGCTGGTTCGGTATGGGAGGCTAGTTTGTTGCCACACAAACGCAGCCGTGAGTGGGTGTTTTGCTTAATGAGAGGGAATGAGGATTTGCGCAGCCACTAGCTAACAAACAGTTGTTATTTTGTGCTTCATTAATACCAGCTGTTTGAGTAGGCTCAGTTGATCTCCATGTCAACTCACATTACCAAGTCAATCTCGCTTGCTTGACTACTTGCAGAGGAACCAATCATAATCGATCTCCTTGTCTCACCGTGGGCACGGAAGAGACAGAAACACCCCACCAGCTTGTCAAGTGCCAGAAACACTTCCTCAAAGAGACATCTTGATGACACGATCCCTTGGCACTCTCTGGGCATTTGTCCATCACTTTGAACAGTAAATGAAAGTGCGACAGATGAAATCAGTCATTATGAAAAGCCTGTCGTGGCACCTCTCCATGGCTTCTCTCGGTATGAACTCCACCCGATACTTCACAGGTGATGATGGAAGTGCTGTTGTCCATCTCCAGCTGGCAACCCGTTTGAGAAGTTGTTGTCTGAGCTGCGCTGATAAATGACACATTAATGCACCGTGCACTTAAAAAGATATATCAGTGTCTCAGACATTTGAAGTGGAAAAGTTCCCTCGGTACTAAATTATATTATCGGCAACGACAAGATAAGTTCTGAAAAAGATCCAATGCCTTGATGCCACCTACTGCAGCAGGGAGATCTGCGAATCTCACATACGGTGAGCACAGACGACTTAGACATACAAGAATTTTTGCTATAAAGTTTGTGTTTTACATGCAGTGTGATATTTTAATTAATAACATCAGCATTAGTCTGTACGTCTTACCTGGGTGTGTGAGGAGAGCAACGTGTCAAAGCGAAAAGATGTGACTCCAAAGATGGTATAAATTAATGATCTCTGCACAGAAGTGCCTCCACAGACCGAGTCTAAATCAAGATAGCCAAACTGAATGGGCCATTTATTTATTTAGTTTTTTTTTTTATATCACTGCTGCTGGAGCCACCATTGGCACGATGGATCTCCTGAACTCCAGATGGCCAGTTGTGTCCTTGAGTAGCAGTAGCGTAAAAGTTAAAGAAGCAGACCTCTGGGTAAGGTTGCTCATTCAAATCTGTACACAGGGTCGAGGTCCAGGAGGGGAAGTGAATGAAAACACTCCTGTCCCAAATAACTACTTTCAAAAGGTGCTATTTAGTAAAGCATTGAACCCTCACCTGGCCTGCCGCTCACTGGTTATGAAAATGTAAGAGGCTCATCTGTGTAAGAGTTAACTGTTAAAAATTGTACTGGCTCTAAAAGAAGGCTAAGAGTCTGCATCCATGTTGGTGACTCTGTGAAGCTGCATTTGTGTCAATGCCTGCCAACACTGAGCAGATACGATGTTTTCCATGTTCACAGTAATTAGTATATTAGCATGCTAACATTTGGTCATAAACCATGATATTATGAGTATCCCTAGAAAAAAAAAACAACAGTTTGGGCAGTTTCATTAAATGACCGAAATGAATATGCAGTTACTTGGGCCATAACCAACATCTTACAAAGGTCCACTGTCTATAGTTAAGTTCTAATTTCAATCCATATCAGGATGTCTTTTCTTTTTACTGAGTCGTCATCCTGCTGACAGAACCGTGAGCTCAGGAAGAGCCTTTATGTGTTGTTCTGGAGGGTGATGGTGCTGGTGGAAAAACAATAGATTCAAGATGAATTATCTTCATTATCATGTGCACAACCATTAAAAACTAAAATTGAATATAAAAATATACCATGGAAATACAATATAAAATGAAATATAGTATTGTAGAGGCAGGTGTGCACAAGCACTAAAATGTATCAACTAATAAACCATAATGTTGAGAGTTATGGTAAGGATATTACAGTCATTGCTCTAACAAATGAATGAATAAATAAATAAATGAATAAGCAACGGTATATATATATATATATATAT
>JAOXYL010000045.1:8935494-8951539 GCA_028564955.1 Terapon puta
ATATTACATGTTCGATAAAAGAACAACACCTCTATTTTCTTATCTTAATTGATAACCTCAGTATTTATAATGCAGGGGCTCATAGACTCTGAATACAAGGTGTGTATGAATGGGAGCAGTCGAATTCTCAGACTGGTGTTGTGAGATCACCTCTTCTCCTCAAAGGCAGCTCCTGCCAGTCCTCAGTGACAAATCTTACCATTCATGTCAGCGGGAGCCATATATTATTATCCTTCTCAGCTGAAGGTGGGCATACTGCTCTGGGACCTCTTTTTTTTTTTTTCTTTCTCCCCCCCTTCTCTTCAGTAGGTGGGAGCCAATGTTTTTAGATGGGCCGGTATGAGTCCACATCACACAGCTGGTCATTAAATGAAAATCAGTTCTTCCCATCTCATCCTCACACATAATAAACTACCTCTACCCTTCCTGGCCAATCTACAGGCACCCCGCCTATTTCACGGTCCAGTTTATGTGCTGTGTGTGTCACTCCTGTCCTGTCCTGTCGCTGCGTGTACACCGCGCATCTGCTATAATGAGAGGCAGGAGGGGGAGCCGTGGCTTCAGGGACTCACATGGGAGCCCGTATTATTGGTCCCGCATTATACAGCCTACAGTGGTTTATCTCTGTATTAGCTCTGCCCATCACATCAGATTGGACATCAGCAGGGTGATTGAGACCTACCAGGTAAATGAGCAGTAATGGGCACCGTGCTGAACGCTAAGAAGAATATATGGCGCTGGCGTCACTTGGTTATGGAGGCAGATCATACGTATTGTTCGCACCCCTGCTTTGGCGAGAGGCCTCCATTCCCCAGCTGCGCTTTCAGACCGTCCATTTGAAACGCAGCTGTAAAGACGGAACAGCTCTCGCCGGTCAAACTGCAGCTCATCTTCCAGACAGTTGCCTCGATTAATAGCGGATCCGGGGGCTCGCACCGCCTCCCGCTCCCCGCTCAGCGTGGGGACGCGCACCGCGGGGCTGCCAGCTCCACAGGTCGGAGCCGCCTCCTCCTTCGAGCGTCTTCCAGAAAACTTTCAGCTGGCATGACCGTCCAGCATCCAGCCTGCTTTTTTCAGTGCTCTCAAGGAGTGTGCAGATGTGCTCTCAAAGAAGACACTTTCTTAGAAGGGAAGATCGACACTTTAACGCCCCAATTATCTATTCCGGTTTCGATTTTTGCCACAGACACAATGATAATTCCCCCCCATAAGCTCGGCTGGATGCTCTGTTTGATGCTCTGTGGGATTGCGGAATATAATCTAACCATTGATCTTTCAGTCGTACGCCAGGCGAGCCACCCGCCTCTTTGTAGAGCTGCTGTGCTTTGACCGCGTGCGCAGCTCAAACCTTAGAATTAGTCAAGAAGAGCGATGGTGTGTTCAAGGTGAAAACTAACACATTAGCGTATGCCCATCTATCTTCCCCCTCTCTTTCCAGGGATCATGGAGCTCGGTGAAAACATGCGCCACACTAACAGTGACAGTCGTGTTGTTAAAAGTAGACCCAGCTGGCTCCACTGTCCTCAAGCTGTAATAAAGTACTCAGCGAAACTTTCTGATAAGCCTCCGTTTGCGCTGTACAAGGGCACATGTTCAGACTATCAAACTGCACAAACCCCTCATTATTCAGTGACTAAGGAAATCCATTAAACAAAACCATTAAAGTGTTAACAGGTAGTTTTTGCCATCGCTGATAACACAGAAATTGCCTTTTTTTTTATTAGCTTTTCGAGAAAATTGGGGTTGTTGTCCTCTAAAGTGAGAGCCTGTCATTTCTCTGAAGTGGCTTGCCCATGTAGAGGAAATTTATGACCACAGTAAATTAAAACAAATATGCAGTGTGTGTATGTATGAACAATAGAACATGATGTATGAAGTACAAAAAAAAAAAATACTATCAACAAAAACAAACGACAAAAGCATGTAATAAAAGTGAGGCCATGTAATAAAGAGAGTGTGGCCAGTCTCTGTGTTTCAGGGAAGGAAGCAGAATGGTTATCATTACAGGCTCCTCTCATTTGCCATTGGCCGTGGATCTGTTCTCTGCAGCTGTGGGCACACGCTCAACACACACATACGCACACACACTGACGCACACATACACAAAGACAGACTTTACATGTACACGCGCACACACAAGCACACATAAACAAGAAAAATTGATTACCACCTCTTCCTGATTGCAGCCCCTCTGTCTTCTAAATCTAAATTGCAACTCCAGACACAAAAGCAGCCCATGTAGCTGAAGCACACTAAATCAATCTCTCCCCACTCTCCTGCTCCTTCGCTGCCAAACAAAAAGTACAACCTTTTGCAGGGGAACGAGAGGGCTCGGAATATAAAATATGCCGTGTAGGACAACGCGGTCTGCATTGGGTGACCTTGCGCCTGAAGGGTGGAAACCTGATGTTTTGGTTCTCACAGTCAAGGCTAATTGATTTGCTCAGAAGAGCCACGTTCCAAGACAGCGTCTCGACTAGACTTCGAGATTAGCGCGCAGATTAAAATTACAGCTTTTGCCGAACGCTCTTTGTGTGTTGTCCTCGAATAAAGTGCCTTCCCTTGTCCACAAACAGTGTTTAATTTCTCCCCGACCGTAGCATCATATATTCCCTCCGCATCTTAGAAACAATTGGACATTATTCCACTAGGAACCCTATCTGCCTAATTACCCACCGACTTTACACTCCATTGATTTGCATGCTTAGCTATTCAAATTATACAATACGTTGCATTTTAAGCACTGACAAAACTACTTAAAATTCAGTGATTAAACCCATTGAAGAATATCAGCAGTTTTCGAGAGTACACACCTCCTATGGAATACTTTAGATCCACACCCACAGCTTGCGATTCAAGAGCCCCCACCGCCCTCATCGCTCCCTCCGCTCGTTACATTTATCTGGCGTCTCTCACCGCCAGCTCGTCCCCATTGCATTCCCCACGTGCGCTCCCCAACACTGTTTGTCACATGTATCGCAAACCAGTCTTTAATGTGTCCTTATCCGTCACTCAGACAAGGCACTTAACATGAGAATGAATCTGAGACCTTGTCCGTTGCGGGGGGCTATTATGTGTAATGGCTGTCAGCTGTTTGGAATGCATCACCCATGTGCCACTGGGATGCTCTCATTTGTACGCTTGTCTAGTCCAGCGTTCAAGTGTGCGCGCGAGCCCTCCCGGTTATTCAATAGTGGACATCAGAAAAGTTGGCAGCCCCAAATTGATCCCCGTGATTTTGCCTATTCTTAAAAAAAGTGTGTTAGTATGAAATGACTGAGGCTGAGAGGTGTCATTGGGAGAAAGAGAATATTATTATCTGTGATAGCCCTCTCAGTTAGCCTTGGATGAAGTTGGCTCAGTTCCTTCTCGGAGGAGGGCTCATCATCGCTGTGAACAAGGACGGCGCCTCTACCAAGAATCTTTAGCATCTGAGTGGCAATTTTGCTCTTTTTTTTTTTTTCTTTGCCTATTAGCTTGCGATTCTGTTCCGCGCACCTCGACGAGCGGCACTGAGGATGCGTTCTCAGAAACCTCGTCGGAAAGTACAGTAGCCTCAAATTTGAGTAACAGAGTGGAATGAAGCCAATTTGCAACACGGTACACAAACTCCAGTGTCGTTAACTAACAAGAACGGAGCGGCCGCGTGTGTAATGAATGAAGATGCATAAATCTACCCACTTGATATGCAGCATCAGACCGAGATACATCAGCTATGCAGCAGATAATCATTAACTTAAGCATATTAAACTCACAAAAATTCATAGCTCGGAGCAGATAATCTCTTCCTCTATGAAATCTTATGTGCCACTGATAAGCAGATGACCATCAGTTCATGGATATAAGCTTAAGGTCTGCAATGAGTGTGGCTGAGGGTAGCAGGAGCTTAAACTGTAGAACAGGGGCTCGGTAGTTAAGATGTAATTATGATATGAAGAATAGTAAAGCAAGCTGTCACGTTGCTTTGAATTGAAATATTTCTCCAATGCTTAACTGAATATGAAGTGTGAGGAGAAAAGGTGAATTTGACTGCCTGTCCAATAGTGACAAAGGACGGGTTGAGTTTGAAGCGGATATCAGAGAGAGAAATAATTATGTAAATGAGGAGTGCGTAAGAAGACAGACAGTCTCAGAGCCAGTATCTAATAAAACCCTCTACAGGAGACGGCGGTTTGCAGGAATCACCCTCAAAAACGAATATTCATCCATTTCACAGCCATATAAATCAACAACACTTGTATAATGCACATGTCAAGCAGCAGTCAAGATAAATATAAAGTAAAGTAATTCACAATGAATACATTAGCAGCGGGAACACACAGCCAACAGAATGCGAGGCATGGCCATGAGCGGATCTGCAGAGGGGTGAGGCAGCCAAAAAGGGGCTTGGTTGCGTGGCTTATAGCTTGCCAAGTGGAGAAACTCTGTGGCCACCCCAGGCGTCAAAGTGCATTCAGCCCAAATATTCCCACCACAAAGCCGTCTTGAAGTGAGACAGTCAGACACTTGATAGGTGAGCTTGGCAGCGTGTTATCAGTGAGTGTTTGGAGCAGCGTTGCAGCACCGTTGCAAATGGGCAGTGATGCAACCGCAGCAGACGAGCGCGAATCCGACTTTAGCGGCCAAGTATGTCGACGCTTTCAGGGAACTTGACTGTGTGGCTCCCAGTGTACCTGCGATACAGACACACAGCTTGTAAGGAATTTATAAGCATCAATTAAGTGATTGATAGATAATTTAGATAATTTAGTGATTGATAGATAATTTAGATAATTTAGTCATTTTTCCAGAAGCCATTGATAAGAATAACTGAAACCAATCATTTAAAAAAGAAAATACATTAGCAGCAAAACTCACCTGCAATTGTAAATGTTAATAAAACATTAATAAGCTGTTGTGTGTTTATGGAGTTTGGCATAGGTGACAGAGGGTACATGGTAAAACTGTCCATTGGAGGAGTCTCCCTGATTGATTTTGTGTTGACACAACCAAAAAGTTAACAATGGCTTACATGTTAGTTTAAAAGCATTAAAGGGATAGTTTGGTTGTGCACTTGTGTGCTTGTCCACAGTCAATGTTCTGTCAGTGCATTCAGCAGCCCACAGCTCACAGCTCAGAAGCCAAGTAAAGTATTGCTTTGGAAAGGATCAGGAGCAAAAAGGCTTTTTCCCCTCGGCACTACATCCTCTCAACTGTAAAACGGTGAGGGGCTGAGGGGAAGACACCCTCTTCACTAGAAGCTAATAACAACTAAAACCAGTATTCCGGTACTTTATCTTAATCATAATACCTCACTATTACATCTTCACAAAGGCCCCAAAAACAAATATTATTGCATACAGGGAGCACCCTCTCCTTTTCTTGGTGTGCTTTGTTTGTTTCCACTCCATGGACCCACTAGATCAATACAATGCTGTTGCAATTATTACCATCAGCAACCATTTGGAATGATTGGATTTGCTCCAAAGACTGAAAAATAGACTTAGGCTGTATCATATGGTCGACTTTGCACTGTTGTAAATCCGTAATTGGATAAATTGCAGGCTAAGAAAGCCATTTTCCTGCAGGGGAATAAAAAAAAAAAAAAGGACAAATGTGCCAATGTCACTTTAGTTTTTTCTCCTTGCAAAAATCATTACTGTATGAAATAACCCTTATAGCACTGGGCAGCTGTGTAAAATAACGCAGTAATCATGACATCAAAGCTGCTATTTCACATGGAGCCAGTGTCCGAGCTTCTCATTTAAAATGCCTTGCCACACACAGAGCTGGAAGACCAAGTAGGATAGAATAGACAGTCAACATGGCTACAGAGGAAAGCACTGAACATGAATTTTACCTGCACAGAAAAAAAAGGAAAGGAAGGTCCTAGACAGTCTTCTTTAATTGAAAACTGAAAAGGAATATTAACTGTCTAGTTAGCAGTGGAACAATAATAATAGCATTCATGGTTCGGCCACAGATTGTCCTTCCACAGCACATGAGAACATGACCTCCTACTTCTCCAGAGCTGCCTTTGTGTGCACAGTTTTTCAATGTTCTGAGGGCTCTGAAGTGTTTACATTTAGCTTCACTCGAGCACCTCTACACAACGTGCACGCTGAGTATTCTTTTCTTCTTTTTTTTTTTTTCCAACCGGTTGGAGATGGTCGTCCGTGTCCAATTTTTCAGGCGACTAGAACAATGTTTTTATGAAGTCTAAAGAAGCCTAAGGTGAGACATTAGAATGAATAAATGTAGTTCCTTTTGCACTCTTTAGGAAATAAGTTCCAGGGATTTAATTTACTGTACAGACAGAGACAGATAGTAGTCTGGTCGCCCCCCCCCCCCTTGCCTTTATTTGTTTATTTTTTAGGTCACCTGCTCTGCTTTGACATTTCATTTTTTTCTCCCCATCCAATCATGGAAAGCATAAATCAAACACGGTAGGCAACTTTTCATTAATGTGCCGCAGCAATCCCCTACATGAAACATTACCTAAATGGACAAATCCCCTTGATCATAACATGCGGCTATAGCATCAGGGGGACCTTGGGTATTTCAAAGTGGCAATATCCTAAGGATTGCCGCATTGATATTACACTTTAATGCAATCTCAGGAGCCACTGAGCAGCCCAGTTTGATTGGATAATACGGGCACATTGAGCTCTCAGGCATAAATCTTCATTCATATGTATAAATCACTCAAAATAGAGCAAGGGGATTTGAGTCACAAATCCAAAAAAGCAATAACCATGAAGGAGGAAAAGTCCAATACAACACATTTCCACATTTGGCTTGGAGGGAGCCCAGTAGTATAGGAAGTACTAGATAGGACACGAGGCTCTTCAAAACACTTTTAAATGAACCAATCATCCCTATGATTGTTATGGAGACAGTCAATCAGGAGGTAAATCCAGCGCTTGTTGAGGACACTTGAGTACATGATGAGGAAGAAGCAACAACTCTATAACTACAAGGACTGTGAAGGGTGTTTTTTTTTTTTCCTTGAGGAAATAGCGTCTGCAAACCGCGGCACATCGCGGCGCGTCTGAGTGTGCCAAGGCATCTCATACATTTCTTATTCTACACATTCGGCATCATGTGAGGTTTTTATGGAGGAAAAAAAAAGCAGATTTATCGTGAAGTCCAATTCCCTGTAATTCAAGTCCAGGGGTGTGACATTATTCTCAAGGCGGCTCCAGCCAGCTCCAGGTGAAACGTAGCTACTCACAGAAGTCAAGGTTGGAGTATCGGCAGCTCCTAAAGGAATATTTGGCCCACAATTTGAAATTCAGCAGGTTTTCTTTTCTCTTTTTTCTTTCTTTTTTTTTTTAACGTTCTGTACAAGATTATAATAGAGTCGTTGGAATACTACTGACCTTGAGAATCACTACATGACTTTATTCCTTCACTGCCCACTTTCAGGTTTACTGTGCAGTCTAACTTGCTTGACTTCAAAGTCCTCTTTGATATGTATTTCCTGTAACATCAGTGCCCAAATGGCTAACCCCAGAGACACTTTCTGATGAAAGACCCAAGGGAGTAGTAGATCTGATCTGTAAGCCACAGTTCATTAAGATTAAATCTCACTTTATGGACAGGATTATGCACAAAGGAGCTCTGTGTAATGATGGGTTGCGATTTCTACAGATACATAACCAGAGGACACCAGTGGACGAGGTGGAAGCATGAGGTTCTCAGCCTTACAGAAAAAGTGTTGGGCTGCCACCTAATGGTTCAGCCTCATTGTCTGCGTGGGGAAGTGTTGAATGAACATTTGAACCTTTTCCCAATGGGTGCTGGCTTTTGTCCAAAGCACTTTAAGCTACCACAACTGCGCACATTTATAGTAAATCCTCTGCAGGAAGCAAACCCCAGCAGTGTTGGAACAATATTTTACACACTCATTCGCAAAGGTACACTCACACTTGAGTTTAATTAGACTCCGAACATGAATTGGCTTGACTGCAAACAGGAATGAAAAATAGAAGACTTTACTGGTCTTTGTGACCTAACCGCATACATCCTTAGGGTGCAAGTTCACTCTGGCGTCAGTGTGATTTGCCACTGTGACATGTTTTGTCTGCTCTGAGATAACAAGAATAAATGAAGAGCAGACTGGGGGTCAAATTAAGGAGAGACAGACAGAGGTGCTTTTATTCATGTTGCTGCCTTTTCACATTGGCCCCTCAGTTCAAACACTGAGAATGATTGGCACTGCAATCACCAGAGAGTTTTCTGGCACCAAATCCAACTGTTTGTAAATGCAGAGCACAGTTTCAAATTCATATTCATACAGTGCATTTCAAGTGTCACCTACTCAGAGTGCTCAGACTCAGAGCACACTCTCTTGGCACTCTGGCCGTGGAGGTGCATCAAAGCATCCAAATAATTACAGCGGTAGCCATATGATATCAAGATGGTTTAGCTTGCAAGTAAACCGCTGTGTGCTCATCCTCAGGGCAAAATGCATACGACGTATTTTCATCTTCCCTTTTATCTGCCAATGGACTTTTATTTCATTCCGCTTTGGTTGATTACCCAAGGCTTACTATTTACATGAGTGTGTGATGGTATTGTAGTGGTCTTTTCTGCCTGTGACTGTGAGTTGAGTCTGCTGCATTTGTGGTGGGTCTCCATTGTGAATAAGACTTGGAATCTAAATGTGATTAAACAAAAGATATGACCCATTTATAGATTCAACTCAAATATGCTGTCGGCACTTCTGGAGGTGTCAAACTTGTCTTTTAAAACTGAAAAAAAATCGACATAACGGGAAATGCTGTATGAGTCTGAGTCATGTGTAATATCATCACATGGAAGCTGATACAGGTCTATTTTTTCTTAGATGCAGCAGGTTACAGTAGAGTAGAGTCCCCCACAACAGCTTATCTGCTGGTTACTACTTGTTCCTATCTATACCAATGAAATATATCAGTATGTTGTGATAAATAATTAAAACAGAATTTCCAGGATTTTGGCAAAATATTATTAAAATGCGAGAGGTAAATCTCTTAAAGTTAGATTTTTTTCCACATCATCAAAACACTCACATTTTAGCCTCTTGTTTTTTTTTTTTTTAACATTTTCATTTAGCTAAGTATTAATTTCACATTTCAAACATCTATTTTCACAATTTTGACTTTGGTTGACATTGTCTTTGCATCCACTTTCCACTTCTTGTCTGTTGGCGGCCAGTCCATTTTGAGAAATGATATCAGCACATTAGCACTGGTGTCGGCTTCCACCGTTGGCAGGCTCTTCCCAGGACCTGCTACTTTCCTCAACACATAAACAGCCAATTGTAACTGCACTCGCTGCTAATCGCTCTTTCATAGTTACATTTTTGCCCCCCAATTTAAAACCCCTGGTACCCAGTGCCTGTTAAAGTCCATATGCTCCAACTTTTATGCATTTTTTTTGCATTTGTTACATCTCACCCAGTACCTCTTTCTCCTGCTTTAGTACTGCACTGGTAGACTCTCTGCAGCTATAACCATCTGTATGCATGCTTCATGAATTTGCATGGTGATAATTATTTACTCCTGTGCTTTACTTGTTTACAGAGTTGCACTGTGCCTCACCATGCCTTTGCACAAAAAAAATTGCATCCAAGTGCCACTTGGGCTTGTTGGTAAACGTGTGTTTCTGCACAAAATAACCCCCTGCCCGTTTATTAGAGTCAGTGTGGTGATTCTCAGACAGGCATAAATTCAGCTTTCTTCAGTGAGAGGGGGAAAAAAAACTAAGCAAAATCCAACACTCTGTACCAGAGGCTGGGGCTGCTCATTACCATGCTCATTACCCTTCACCTCAGTGCGCCTCATTGTCCACAAGAGGTCAGACATTAACAGCACAAGTCATAAATAGTGCACTAAATACCCCTGTCTCCTCACACTCTTTACACCAAACGTATGGCGTGACTAACCAGCATGCAAGATCTTTCTCTTTTTTTCCACGTGACTCACTTTCATTGCAAAATCACCATGCTGCATGGATTTGGAAAAGATAAAAAAAAACAGTCATGTGAAAAACGTGGGTGCATGTCGCAATAAATGATGAGCAAGTCTTCTGTTGTGTTTTTATGTTTTGGTCAGTTTTTGCCTTATTTAAACACTCACTTGACAAATCCCCCCGTTGTCCTCCCAGTGCCACGTGCAGTACACGCACTTGTTTACTTCTTTTTCTTGAATTAAGGGATTAATCCGGCCTGGTCCGCTCTTGACACGCCTTCTCTGGCAAAGGGAGGCAGGTTCACGTCGTCACTCGGTCCCGTGTCTCGGATACAAGCGCTCGGGCCGCGCCGGAGCTGTACGTCTCATAGTAGTTGCGCGAGTCAAGTGTTTACGCACAAGTATGGGGACCGGATTGAGAAGTGAGAGAAACCAGCCCTCTTCTGCAGGTCTTATGGGAAAAGAAGAACTTCCTCTTTAATATCCCGCGGTTATTGCAACCTCGGCTGAAGTCGTGATTATTTTATTGATATTTCCCCCCTGCCCCCCCTCCCACCCCACACTTGCCCTGGGAATATTTTTGAGCGTCTCCAAGGGAAGCGCGCAGTCCAGTGGCTCGGTGTTGGGCTGACTTCACAAGCAGGGATGGCCACTGCAAGGCTCGATTACGTCGCTCCGTGGTGGACATACTGGCTGCACAATTTCCCTCACTTCAATTTCTTTTTCCAGTCGGTCGACAACACTTTCAAGCCGGAGGAGGCGAGCTATCAGCAGGTTGGTAACTGTGCGTGTGCGTAAAGGCGCACGTAGTTTGAGAAAAAAAAAAAAAAGAATCTTACCAGACTAATGTGAGCTGGTCGGCTCTCTGAAACAATGGTAAACAACTTATTTTAATGTGCAGCTAAACCCTCCGGTAGATTTTTAAGACCGCTGTGTTGAGTTGAAAATGATATTTTGTTTTGGTGCTTGATGCATCAGTGCTCCTCCAAGTCCTGCTCCCAGAGTCAGGAAGTAGGAGCCCACACTGTGCTGCAGTCCTCACATGATAACACATGACCTGCATTAACTGAGATGTACTGGAAAGCTTGCACACTGTGTTTCTATATATGTATTTCCTCAGAGAGACACAACCAATCCTTTGTTTTGTCTCAAGCTTACTCTTTACCACTCTAAAACACGGCCTGGCTCTATCTGTGCTTTTTCATGCAGTCCTCAGTATTACAAGAAAGTTAAAAAGTCCCAAAAATAAAAATAAATAACACTGGATGACGCCTTCTAACACTATAAACAACACATTCCTTGTAGGAGATGGTTGTGTTCTGCCCCCCTCCATCCTTTTCATGAGAAGCGGGGCTGTGTGAGGCACGTCCACAAAGGAGGAAACACTTATTTTTAATGGTGTAAAAAAAAGAGAGATTTTTCAAATGAAGTATTTTAATTTCCCCAGAGTACATTTATGGTCATTTGCGGCCAAGTAAAGTGCCCCAAACTGTCATGTTTAGTGATGGGGACTCAGTGAGGGCAGCAGAAGCAGAGTCATTATAGATAAAATAGGCTGCACGATGGAAATAAAAATATGGGGTTCTCATTTGTTGCCACAGTTTTCCATCTGCAGTCCATCACTCCATTATTACCTTTATATTATGTCTTATGGACTCCATTTTCTTCTATATTTTGTCTCCTTGACTCTTCCTACAGGCTAGACTTGATATATTGTATTTGTCTACAAAAAAGCTGGTTTATACTCACACAGTATGCATTTTATATACTACTATATATACCACTACAAAACAAAAAAAATGTCACATGATGAACAGTGCAGTTTGACAGGCGCAGATTTAATTAAAAACTACTAACAAAGTTCATATGAGTCAAATAAAAGGTGTTTATTTGCTACATCACTGAAAAGACTGTCTACAACTATTACATTTTTTAAAAAGTCAACATATTTTTTAATGTGTTGCTAAATAAGAGTATGTATTATTCTCATCTTGGGCTCGAAAAATCTTCTTATTGTTGTTTTTTTTTCTGGGCTGCATTTCAAAATAAAACAAACTTGTGAATCCCAAAAGAATCGTGAACAGACTTTCTAAGGGTTTGTGTGTGTCTATGTGTAAGTGCCTGTCTGTGTTTCACTGCATGCTCCCTTCGCCCTGGGTCATTTATAAACACAGAAGCCATTACCAAAAAAAAAACCCTCCCTGATCTGACTTGTGTCCTTCACTGTACCGCTCCCTTCATGTACCAAGGTTCATCTGGGTCACTGAGTCCCAGCAGTGTGATGGTGACGCAGCTGAGAACCAGTCAGTGAGGAGTGAAGAGTGTCATGTTGGCGTCACAAAGACTGTCTATGGGGCTGATGCAGCCGCCCAGACTGCAAAAAAAATAGCTCATGTTCTTCATTTGACATGCTTGTGTCTTTTGAGGAAACTGGGAAGTGCAGCGGAGCTGGAGATGTATTTCCGAAGGCTTGTTGTTAACTGTTTAATTGGATTAGACATGCATCCATACTGAGGTCTACTTTATACAAACATCCTTTACGAAAAATAAAGGATCAATGACCTTCCGGTCAGTGACTACAGATACAGATACTGTTTTTCTGTCTCTTCCCTCCTCCCTCTGCAACCTTGTTATGGTTTTGCAACCGCTGGAAATTGAAGTGCCTGCATGTCTAATTACAGAACAATGGAGTGGAAAATTAGAGAAGAGAGTGGAACTCGCAGCGCTCTGTGTATGAAGGGCCTGAACTGAGCAACAGTGATAGGAAATCTAACCAGGGTTGAAACCTGCATAAAGGCTACATACTGCGACTCTTGGCTCACCAACAGTGTTGTTGAAAACCAATGATTAGCAAGTCATTGGATTAAGGTTTTGGCCTAGGTGCCAGTTAAGGTAGGGCAGCTCGGCTGGCACAGTTTGTCCACTAACCTATTTTATCCAAGGTGCAATCATGTTACATCACTGGGTGTAACATCAGCTTTATTTGTTTTTTTTGTTGCATTGAAACTGTTCATTTGGGGATGATTGGATTTTTTTTATGCCACACTTCTGGCTGGATTTGTAAAGAAACATGCATCAAAGTGTCGGCACACGGTGTTTATTACTGCATGCCTGTTCATCCATGCTTAGCACTGTTTTATGTTCTCAGGTTTTAGGATACTAAAAAGAATATAAATCCACATGATTGAAGAAACTAGGAGCAAAACAGGGATGAGCACGACATAACTTGAAAACAAAGTTTGAACAAGGAAGGATTGTGCTCGAATATGCAGGGGAATGTACTTTACATTCAGTCACAGTGTCAATGTCATCCAAATGGAATAATTAGTCACAGACGTTGTAGTCAAGAAATAGCTCTGCTTAGTCAGCCAGAGCCAGACTTTCTGAACTTGTAGGCATTAACATTTAAGTGCAGATTATTTGCAAGTAAAATAAGGGTCACACTTTTCTCTTTATTGTTTTTAAATTACTGTAACCAAGAGCTCAGTATTTTGAGTTTGAATCCATTGAAATTGATGTTACTGGTAATGATCAACAATACGGTAGACTCTTTTTTTGTTTTTTTTTCTTCTTTTTTTCTTTTTTAGCAGTGTAAACCGTTTTTAAAATGTCTTATGGATTTGTTTTGTGATGCTCCTGTAGAGAAGAAAAGATCAACTGATGTGTCTGCTGCTTTAAGATGCTGTGCAGAATAAGATGAATGGAAGCACATATGCTCAATGCAATGGTCGTATCAGATCTGTGAGAAAATATACCAACTTCCAGACTGATTGGTGATAATGCAAGTAATGTTACCCTCAGGTTTAATGTGATGCAAATAAACAGTTACATTTTTGTCTTTTTCAGAGCATTTTACCTTTTCTGTATTTCTTTACTCACTGCGTGGCGATAAAAGTAAAAGCCTTTCGGAGAACAAAACACCTGATCATCACGAAAGTACACAGTGTTTCATGGCCATACACAGACTGTTTCATTATGGCATTTCCTGCATTCTGCAATGCATTAATGTTTCTCTGCATCCTTTGGGCTTTAAATATTTTCCGCACTCACAAATCACAAGACTGAATGAAGGCCGTCGTGTCACATGACGCTCCCCTCCCACAGCCTCGGATCATTTCTGTTTCCCCTCTTAGCCCCAATCCACTTTCTGCTGTGGCACTTGGCAGAAAAAAAAAAGAGTAAATTCTCCACGTGCTCCGTTTCCTCCCTGAGACCACCGACTTGTACTGTCTGTTTCTGTGCCTTTTACTGCAGGAAGCAGTCGGCGGTGATAATGCCGATCAGTGATTAAGAACGTGGTTGCGCCCATTGTTTGGGACTCGTGGGTTGTTTTCACTCAGACTGTCAACCTTTTCTCGTTCTGGAGGTCACGAAGCCTCAGATCTCAACACCACGCAATAAGGCCGTCTGCCTCTTTAAAGATATTTTTGGATACAATCTGCCAGGGAAGCGTTTGGTAGACTTCATCATTCAGTTGAAAAATGGCACTGGCTTTGACTAATGGCATTTTTGTCTTTTTGCCTTCTCTCTTTCCTCAGTCTCTGATATTCCTAGCATGTGTCGGCGCGGTTGGTCTGGGCCTGAGCCTGCTGATTCTGGCCGTATACCTGGTCTGCCTTTGTTGCTGCCGCAGGGACGTGGATGAGGACACCAAGAGGCCTGATACCTGCTGCATCACCTGGGCCGCTGTCATCACAGGTCTCGTCATATGGTGAGTCTGAAAGCCTGAAATAACGGTCAGATAATGCCGTCGGGTTTCTTGTTGCACACTAAACTCACAGAAACACGTGATGACACCTGTCAGTGACTCTAAACACCAGCAATAATGAAGAGAAATCTGCGTTTTATTGTTTTTTAAGGGGGTATTTTTCTATCACACTACTAAAAGAAAATCAATATTGCAAAAAAAATCATCCAAACCTTCAGAAAGTAGCAAGACAGTACACATTGTCTTGGACTCCCTTGAACCACACATGGGCTTACCAAAGGAAATAATGCTTGAATTTAAATATAATCTAAACGATTTAGCTCTGCCGGCTGTTAATCCCATGCCAACGTTTAATATAGGTCATATTTGTTAGTTTCTCTGGTGCACGTCTTGCTGCTTGTTCCCTCCGATAAATAAGGCTGGTTAAGCTGGCGTGTTTCTGACGGTCACATCATCAGCAGGGGTCCGATCAGCTGACTTCTAGGTGATCAGACACCTAATCCCTCAGCTGACTGCGCCTGCCAAAACTTGACTAACGATCGCTCAGCCTGGTCCATTTAAATGCTCCACCAAACCATATTGCTGAGGCCTTGGATTTGGCCTGGTGGGTAGTGCGTTTTCATAATATATCGCCGTGTGCTTTATTCCATTGCACACACTGTACCAAAATCTCATATTGTCACAGGTTGCATTCTCTAAGCATCTTAGTGCTGCCAATTTCTTCAAGCATAAAGGAGCGGAGAGCTCTTGTAAATTTCTCAGGGCCACATTGTAAGACATAATTCTACTTTTGTGTATGATTTAATGCTCTGTAATGCACAGAAAGTATCCCGGCAGAAATTAAAGAGAAAAACAAACGGGTCTCCAAAAAGGCTTGATTGAATTTGCGTTCAGATCCGCTTAAACTTGTGACATTTATCTAAGTGTTGGGCTCTAACTTTGTTAGCTTTTTCATCCATACCAAGCCATGGCTGCAGCACACAAGGCCCGTTGTGTGCTAAGTGACTGGGCATGATGCTGTTTAGCAAAGGAGCTCTGTTCTCCAGTCTCTTGCTCGGAGTGCTCATCTTTATGCGCACAAGCTTGTTCCAGTGGACGGTGATATATCCAGCTCAACAAATAAACTCCTGCATACTGCATCCAATTAAATAATCTATCTATAAATTACTATATGGTTGAACTCACAAGCAGTACACCGGGTCAGCTTTAAAATAAACGTTTCAGTGTCGCCTTCACCCTCTACATAGAAGTCAGCTTGGTAATAAAAGCATTTTGTCTTTCACTTGAGATTGTGAAGTTATTCCTTTTGACACATTTGACATGTTGCACCTATTGACTTGTTTTTGATGAAAGATTTGAGCCATAGCGGGACCGGCTTGATTGAAAAATGTGCTTGTTACAC
>JAOXYL010000045.1:8954631-8977909 GCA_028564955.1 Terapon puta
TGGATGTTAAGCCTCCCCTCTTTCCATCTCTCTCAGTCTCACTATCTGTGCTACGTGTGTGTGTGTGTGTGTGTGTGTGTGTGTGTGTGTGTGTGTGCCATGTCAGCATCACATATCCACTTAAAGCCCTTGTGTGCACAGATATTGTATTTATGTGCGCACACTAACAGATATGTGTGCACTCTGGCATGGTGTATGCTGAATATTACTGTATACATGGAGGGAGGACGGATTTAGGTTTCATCCATCTGCAGTGTACTTTTTAATTTGCATGATGCGATACTTCAGGATTGTTTTAAAAAATATACAAGCACTTGCCAATTTTGTGGAGAGTCCTGCAATAAATTCCACAAGCATGAAGGTCATAATTTTCTAAACATAATAAAGCCGTTTATAGAAGTGTTGATTCGACTTTATGGTGTATTTAGTCTTCCCCTATTTATACAAATGCAGTGGACAAAATAGTAGAAACATCTCACGGTGTAATTTAATGTAATTTTGCAGCATCACAAACTACATCCTCCAAAATGGCCATAAAGCTGAATCAACACCTCTTGAAGGGAAAAATAAAAAATTAAAAACCCCTCTAACAGCAGTTTATACTCCAGTGCTGTTGTATTGGACTGCATTAGTTTCGGCTCGGTGTGACAAATAACCTGGAAAAGGGGGTGCACTTTGTGCTACAGCACTTTCTTTGTGCCGGAGGAAGCAAATGGGATTCAACTTTGATGATTTCACATCCTTTACCACCGACTTTCTCTGCTGTGTCTTGGTATTGATTCGATCCCGTTGCATGATGCGCGCCGCGGCTGCATGAGGAGACATAGATGCTCCCTAAGGAAACCGAGGCTCTCTCACTTTCAGAATCATAGCTTGATGTAATGTACTCCACTTACAGAGCTGATGAGCTGGCCCGACTGTCCATCCCATAAAGCTAAAGCTGCCTTAGTCCGTATTTAGTCTTGTGATTGAGAGAGTCATTTCTCCACTGATCTTTATTGGTTTACTAAATCCTTTCTTGGCGCTTCACTTGTGTTTCTATTAACTTGGTTCAAATGTACTCGATTTAGTGGCTTTCTTTATTTTCAGTGTTTGAGATACATTTATTTCACACACTGGGGGTGGATGTCATATTTGTCCAGGAAAGTAATTGGCCCAGGAGCGGCCGAATCTATCTGCTCCACGAGGCTCCTGTGAGGTTAGTTACTTACGCGGGCAGCTGTTTGGCTCCACCGATGCCTTGTTAAGGCTCTTCCTGTCATAAAATATGCACTCTCTTACTCTGCGAGCGATCATCATGTGTCATAGGGGGACATATTTGATGAGAGGGACCGTTCTGTCTTTGTGCCATCAATGGGGGGAGGGGGGCTTTGATTGTTTTGCAGGCATTCTTTATTTCAGCCTTGTTTCCAGCGCTCAGCTTGTAATATTAAGAGCTCTTCAGCGCCGCCTGGAAATAATGGATGAGAAAACATGGCAATCACACTTTATCAGAATGTCTGCTTCCAATTTACAGCTGTGGTTACACCTTTTTTTTATGTAGCTCTTCCTCTTGGAAAGTGAAAGCTGTCTTGTGATTGCTGGAACAAAATGATTACTACTTTCCCCGCCATACATCAGTTCCCCTGAATGCCTCTCCACAGAGTTCCTGGTACCTTGCTCGACTTTAAACCGCTGCGATCATATAGATATTGTTTCATTGTCATGGTTAATAAAGCAAAGTCTCAGATACATGGATGGATATAAAATTTTCGAAAAGGCATCCGGCAGAACGGTTCGGTCGCATGTGAGTTGGCACTTGGCGGGCGGCGGCTGCGAGCCCCAAATCAGCCAGTCTCATTTAACAGGCATGTCCAATATAGAGGAGCCTTCTTGTGACCTGCTTTCAGTAAAAGTGAGCTTTAATCCATTTTAAGAGAAGACGGGACGGTCCAGATTAGGGAAATGTGGATCACCCAGAGCAGCGAGCTGATGGATCCCATTTCTCACACTCTGGCGTACTGGCTTGCAGATAAGATTCAGGGCGTCGTGGCAGGAGCTGTGAGAGATGCTGAACATAAAGGGTGGGGAGGGAGAGCGGTTTACTGGCAATCACAAACACTTCCCGTTCCCCCCCTCGGGAGTGCTGGAGGTGGAGGATGGGCCCTGTATCTCTGCCTCATCTGCGTGCGGATCCTCTTTCCAGGGGTCCTGCTTACCGGCCATCAGAAGCATCCACTCAGTAGAATTTAATCAAGAGTGTTTGAAATGCTACAGCGTCAAGGAGACTAAGATGTGTGTTTTTTTTTTATTTTTTATCTTCTTTGTGGTGAGCCTCCGTAGCGTGGGAATGAACAGCCTCACTCGGAATACTTGAATGTGTTTAAGAAGTCATGGGTGTAATGGAAAAAAGATGGTAGATAAAGAAAGTGGGACTGCTGCAAACTGATTCAGATTAGAATACAGAAAGCAACATCTGTTCGGAATTAGTGGAGCCTCCCACTCAGTGTAAAGTTAAATGTACTATTCGTGCAAAGTCACTGTGGCGTGGGTGGCATGTGCGGGTGTCCAAAGGTCCTAACGCTTAAATTCTTGTGAGCGTAGAGGTATATTTCTGACTTTTCTGGGCAGAAATTGTAGATGTCTCTATTTAGTCTCCAAACTGAAATGTTCAGGAAATACACTTATTTGCTTTTTGGCTGAGAGTAGGTGCAAGGTGTAAAAAATCAATACCTGTCCATTACATACTACAGCCAACGTCCAGTTAGCGTAGCATGGTATAGCACAGAGTGGGGAAAGTAACTCGCTCACAAACCCATTTCGTCAGAAATTGTAACTGATATTCAGTTGTCTGGTGTTAGTCAACGTATTGAAAAACCATCAGTCAAGCAAATTTGGAGTGACAGCACACACTCTCAATTTTGATGGCAGGGGTCACTCTTTTGTTTACATTCGCAAGCGGGACGGCGCCGCAGATGTTCCTTTTGAAAACATCTGTATTGGCAGATCAAGCTATTTTGTGCCCGTGACTCTCAATGAAATGTGGCTCCCGTAGAGAAACTCCCCCTCCACCCCCCACTTGTCAGCAAAGGGCGAAAAATGACCTGTTTGTAGCTCCACTGATGCTGCGAAAGTGCACCCGTTTACATCGTCACATTGTTTTTTTTGTTCAAACAGAAAAGTGAAATGTATTTGCTCTACTCCACCGTGCCTCCTCCCACTCAGTTCTCACTATCAAAGACCCCTATGATAACAGGCCTCCCCGGTATTGTTATCAGTATTCCACTCTAACATTGTTTACCTGAATAAAACACACGGTTGAAGAGAAAGTTAATCTTTTCTCTGGGGAGTACTCCTTTGGTTCTTTCACCTCTCTCTATATTTTCAATCTTCTCTTTCTGAGTGTCCCTTTTTTTTAAATTCATTTATTTATGTTTCTGTTTCCTGCCGACCCTGTTTTCTCATTGACACCTCTTCACCTTCCCCCACCCCACCTTCATTCTGCTGCCCACTATTTCCTACTTTGTTTCATTTCAGCCATTCTCACAGCTTGAATTTGCTTCCCGCTGTTTCTTTTTAGGTTACTGGATCCCTCGGCAATGTAGAAACAGGACTCAAGCAGCACCTGGAGCGGCTGGATGAAATTTTTTCCATGAGGCCCGACTACCTCCAAGCCCTGCGCTTCATGCAGTTGATGGTCAACAACGTTGTCCGCGAGCTGACCGCCGTGCCGGACATCAGCAAAGCCAACGTCGACTTGGCTGCCATCGCTGACCAAACGGCCTTCGTTGAGTATTACAGGTAGGTGGAGCCTTAGCTGCCCCCCCCCCACCTGCCCCGAGGTGATTGACAGTTTTATTCCACCCGCGCATGTTCGACGTAAACATGCCGCTCAGAATGAGGCCGTAAGTGACTGAGACGAGACACGGAACAGATGGGATTTTATTGATCTTCCCCTCTGGAACAGGGACCGGAAAAGCTATTTTTCCTGATTGCTGAATAAATGAAAGCTGAAATTGAGCTTATTGCCCACTGTGCAGTTTGAGCTCCAACGCTTATTGCTCTCGCAGAATGTTATGCATGGCAGAGTGGCTATTAGACCGTAAATGATCTCCTTACCCGCAGACCATTGCTCACATTGATTGCAATTATTATTTTGATGCGGCTCTCTCTCTGAGAACTGTGTTTCCTTTTTAAAAGAGAACTGTGAAAAAAAATAAAAAGAATCGAGAGGGCAAAAGTAAAATTCAATAAACAGAGAAATAAAAAAAGGGAGAAAACCAACAACAAAGTAGTCCAAATGAATAAAATATCCAGAATTAATTCAGAAGGAGGGGGGGTGTATTAATTTATGTGGCTACGAACGCTGCTGCTTCAAACTGTGAGTGTAATTTTACTGCTTCTGTGGCTTGTTTTATTTTTGAGCTCATAAAACTTCATAGTGCTGTTTTGCCGTGAAGTTTCACATTTACAACCTGGTCATTACTGTACGGCAAGAGTAATTTGGACTAAATTGGAATGAGAGGCTAAGAGGACAGAGATTTAGGGTGGTACGGTGCCTTCTGCAGAAGGATTTGTTCGATATACATTATAGGCACAAAGTTAATCAAGGGCCAGGGCTTATCTGGATACGTGAGTTGATGTCCTCTCATCCAATTCATCCCATAACTCCCGTCTGTCCCGGCGGGTTGCAGATTTAGGAGAAGCAAATTGCCAAGTATAAAGCTCTCATTCTGACTGAAGTGCTATTAATTCCTCAGCCTGATTTCACTTTAACTCAACGGCTGAAACATATATTGAATCATATTTGCATATATATGATGCCACACTACCTGTTCTGTTGGATGTAGAGCTAGTTTTTTTTTCCTCTAATATGTACAGTACAGAGACACTTCACCGTATTTGTGACATGCAAGGTCTGTGGAATGTGCAGCAAGATGATTAACAACACATATCATTGTCTCGCTTGCTTGTTGTGAGGCCCGTCTTCCCATGTCCATCGAATCTTGCGTGACTCACCTCCCCCCTGGTCACACACAAGATAGGCGGTTTTAGATAACCTCGGCTGCAGCTCCGTGCCGAGTCCATTCAGCATGCTTGTGGGAAGATTTATTCTGAACCTTTCACCTAAAGAAAAGTTTCTTTTAAAAATCAGTTTTACACAACTTTTAATAAACCCCCCCCCGCCCACATCCCCCCTTTGTTCTGGCTAGATCAACTTTCTTAGACACTGGTCGCGTACTTTGATTAAAACTAGAAATGTTCAAACTTTCAATAGTCTGGATCTTCTGTTGGTCTGTGCTCGCTTAAAGATTTAGCTTGACAGTTTGCCCGTGACCTTTGATATCAGCTCCCAACATTAACTTGAGTTGTTTTGTCAACTAGAGATATTCTATGCATTTGAAACTCTACATTTCTACAGTCGTAATGTAATATTATATATCTGCAAAGTGTTGACAACTTGCAACTTAAATGATAAAATATACCAATGGAGGCTTTATTTTGTTTGGTCATAAAAATTCTAACTAGATTATTGAGTTTTTGTAACTTTTATACTTTGGTTTAATTCGCCGACTCCTGGGATGAAAAGAAAAACCACAGTCATGTTACTTGGGAGTGACTCACTGACTATGATTGATTTCATGTATAAATATCCCCACGTGGTGTGTTGTTCCTATCCTGACACCAGATCCTCTTTTGGACTACAGTTGCCACTTTGTGTATTCTGACACCAATCTCCTGGGCGTTGATTGGATTTCATGGAGCCACTGGGTTATGACCATTGTGTCGCAGGGCTTTATTGATGAACAGGAGATGTTATGGCCAACCCAGTGTTATTCGAACAAGGGAAAGAAATAACAGTATTCTGTTTGCCAATATTATGCCATCCATTCCCTGGTCTATTTCTGAGAAATGTTTCTGTTTCTGTTTATGCAGACAAAGTAAAATGCTTTCTCTGTTAGTGTTTCTCTCCATCCATATGCCCCTTTCGGCAAGAAATATCCACTTTGCAGTTCATTTCCACAGTCTATTAGGGCACCTCTAGACTCTTTTTTATGTATTTATAAGGACAACACATTAACTAACATTTCTGTAAATGTACCAGCATTAGCCAGATGTCTAATTTCAACGATAGTCCTTTGGCAACATGTTTTGAGACCAACAAAGTGATGTATAAAAAGGAAAAAAAAGAGAACACTGTATTCAGATTTACAATAATGCTGCAGATGCACACACAGCAGGTCCATGAGCAGTTTCTTTAGAAATTTCTCTGTTGTGTTACATTCAGAACACCAATGCTCTCGGTCACTGCTAAAAGATTTACAATGCTACCGGGGCTTGTGGAGTTAAGAATGAGTCATAAGCATCCCCACGTGTTTGGTTGGTCCGAGCACACACACACACACACCCACACACACACACACACACACACACATACCTCATGTCCAGGCTGACTGTAGGCCATTCCTGTGAAGGACATTTTCAGAGCTTGAAAAATTAATGTCTATGGATTTGTGGTGTTGAATTATTAAGCCAACAGGCTGGAAATTACCTGAAACAGATGGGCTCTAACTAGGAGACAAGAATGCTGATATACTGCAGACACAGATCTCACACGTTCAGTCCCGGACATATGTTGGGGCGGCACTTCCCGGGGCTCATACGTGTGCACAAAGTATGCTGCCTGCAAGCGAAAGCGCTCGGTCAGGATTGTGACACCGTTGCTTCCTTTCCCTCTCTCTCAGGTGGCTGACCTACCTTCTGGTGCTGATCATGGATCTGGTCATCTGCTTGGCCATGTGCTTGGGGATGGCCAAGCAGTCCCGGTGGCTGCTTATCACGTAGGTGACCCGAGTGTGCATACGCAGAGGTATTTGTTTTTCATCTCTCTAAGGCCGCCTCTGGTCCCATTGGCCTCTGCCTGGATCACAGCCCGCAGACAAACGGGGCACGAGTCAGCCTCTCCGGCACCATATAGGTCACTCCATTAACAGCACCAACGATATCATTACATCCTCAAATAGCGCACTGCCGGCCTTCCTCTCCTCGGTGACTCGTCTTTTCTTCTCACATACGAATAAAATGAGTTGCACTGTACATATACTCGACGAAACCGACTGCTCAGTTTGCCGGATGCATTTCTCGAATTCTCAACCCAGATCAGAGGCACAGGAGTTTCTTCCCTTAGCAAGAGAAAATAAGTTCAGATTGCAAAGTAAGAAAGGGAAAGATTGGGCAGAGGGACGTTTGATTCAGTAAATTGCAACCCGTAATTTAAACCAACACTGAAGTCTGACAAGCAAATCCACTGTCCAGACTTCCCATCCCATTTGCCCAATTTAGCGCGGCCTACGTGTCAGTGTTAGCGGATGATGCCCGAGATCGCTCCTCACATCCCTCTCTGATGGGTCTCACTAATGCCTATTGATCGCCCGAACAGGATGAGCCTGCTCCCTTAACTAATTATTAAGTGCTCTCGGCCTGCTTTATTGGTGCTTTCAAGAAGGTCCGAGGAGGGAGATGAGAACAGAGGCCCTCTGCAGCCTTTGTACATCCATCAAGGGGCTATTCTCATTCGCAGCACTTTTCTACAGCTTCTGCCAGTGGTCACTAAGAAATTGTGGTTAATAGTAGGGTGATTTTATTATTTAACTATTTATTTATTTATTTTGAGGTCCGTGAACAAAAGGGGGCAGATAAAACAGATCGACAAATCAAAACTTACTCCAGCATCTGATTGGCAGCAACCGTTCACGTTGATTGACAGCCCATATGTCTGTGATTGACAGAAAGCACAGCCAATTAAAGTGTTCTGAGCAGAATCCAGTGGAGCCAAAATGACAAAAAGACAGAGATGGAAGGTCCCCAGACTTCAAGTGGTATTATCTTTTAGTCGTGGCCTTGCGAGACCTCCATTGAACAATTATTTTGCTTCGATCAAACTTACTTTTGAATAGAATAGATCTTTTGCTGTAAGTCTAGAGCTAACAAGTGAATTCAGCATGGAGTCATGAGTTAATTTATCTTTATATCGCTCCATAATAAATTGAATTTCGGCGGTATCATCTAATCTACGATGCGCCAGTACAAAGTGTGAGTTGGGCCTCTGTCTTGAGGCAAAAGCAGAACAATTCCCAAGCAAACGCTGAAAAGAATAAATCAAATTAACTCGGTGAAAAAGGGCTGAAGATCATTGGCACAAAGACAGACTGATTCATCTGCCTCTCCCCATGTGTCTTTGTCTTTGTCTGTCTCCCCGTCACCCTCTCTCCCTCTCTCTCTCTCTCTCTATCCCGTTTGCTGTTCTCCTCCAGGATCATGGCTTTTGTAGTGCTGTCTCTGATCCTGAGCTGGGCCTCACTGGGAGCGGGCACTGCTACAGCTGTGGTGAGAAAACAGTAGCTTTTTTAAAAAGTATTTCTTTAAAATCTTGTGACACTTAGGTTCTTCTTGTTCATTATCTGTTCATTTTTGATGGGACCCTCCAACACCCACTCTCTCTCCCCACCCACAGAAATCTTAGTGGACAATGGTGTTTGTCCTGTGTTAAGCTTTAGCACCTCAAGCAAGCGCCTCCTAAGGGTATTACCATCAATAAACATGTGTTCTTGGACATCCCTCCCGGTAAAAGAGTGTCTGTATGTTTTCAGTTTACAGCAAGGGGCTTTTCCATGGTCAGCCACGCGGTAAAGCTGATTACACGTCCCCAGCCTTTTAGGTTAATCAACCTTTAGCCCCGCAGTTGTAAACAAAGCTGCTTCTAGCATTAATTACTTCGTCTTCTTTCCTCAAAATCTCCGCTTTTCTTTGTTTTTCAGTCCTACTTATATCTGACAGATTGTTTTCTCCTACTGTCTGTGCGCCATGTGTTCGCCACATCTGGGCTTGGTGTGTTTAATGGAGCTCGTATTAGGGGCACTGTCTCGGGCGCAAAGAGTAACCCTCCTTGCACCCGTCGTCTCCTCTTCAATCTCCTCGCCTCCTGCAAGATTATCCCATATGTCGATTATCCTGTGAGGTTTTTACATCTGGACAGCTGTTTAAGTGAGGCAGGGAGGAGAGAGTACGACGCAGATGTGACTTCTGGTGCGGTTTTCGATGAACACAGAGCTCCTAGGCAGTTGATTACCAATATCGTGGGCTGTGACTTAAGTTTAGCTCATTATATCAGAACATGACCCTGCACACAAAACGCCCGACCTCTCCGGCTGGCTTATCCAGAAGAGTTTAAAATAGCTCGCCTCTTGCATGCTAAGGTCAAAGATGAACCGAGGTAAATAACCGCTCAATAACTATTCCAGCCTGGTTGTCAATAGGTAGGTCAGTCCTGCACACAAGAGCGGATGATGATGAAAAAAAAAAAACAAAACAGCAGTCTTCATTAATAAAATTTGAATATGGGACAGCGTGCGAGATGAACGAGGAGACTTGTTGCACCTGTACATCATTACTCAAAAGCTGCATGGTGCAAAAAAACATGGTGCATCTTGAAAGGAAGGTAGATGATGGCGGTGTCCTAGAAAATGTTCATAAATTTATACATATTTGATGAGACGAAGCATAAACAAAATGTCCCCACGCTAGTATAATGAGATAGAGATGAAGGGTAACATCAGAGCAGCGCCTGACTCTGCACTGCACCGTTTTTTGCTGAAAATGAATATCATGTGATCGCAGTCAAGCTCGGGAAAAAATGTTGAATATGTCTAAGTGAGGTGGAATAAGTGTACATCTAATGGTAGCTAGTAAAAATGAGGGTTAGACGGGCCTAATTTGTGTCTTGTATTGCTTTACAGTCGTATTTCCATGAGTTTTATTCTCTTGAATCCCCGTTTTGTAGGGTTTGTTTTTCTGTATTGATCATTCCTCTGTTAGAGAAGTAGGTTTGCTCCCTGTAAAGCCCTTTGAGATGGGCTTTACAATGACAGGCTGAAGGAAGATATGTTTTGATGAGGGCTGACTTGAAAAAAAACAGTGGACACAAGGCTGTATGTAGGATTAAATGGCATTAGCCTTTGATGTTTGACACAACAGATTTCCTCATCCCTTTGCGCTTGATCAGTTGGAATGGCAGCCTGTTAGTTTCTGCAGCTCTTAATAATGTACGTATGTGAGTTAATTTTTATGCCTCTGCCCCAGCGATAGCTGCTGCCTGAGGCATTAAGTTGTCGCCCATCCGTGCCATTTTTGTAAGCGCAACGAGGGGATTTCTTCATATTTAGCACAACCGTCCCCTTAAACTCAACAACAAACACTAAAGGTCTTTTTTTACACAACTCATGAATTCATAGGCTAATTGTGACAACATTCCCCCACTTGTCTAATAGGATGATAGCGGTGCCTAATGAACATGGATGACCATTATTTACATATTTGGACCTTCTTTACTTCCTCTCTATGGATAAAAACCAGGACAGGGGGGCCTCCTGCTCCTCTCCTAACCCACCACAAACTCACTGGTTTTGCTGGCATTGAGCCTCAGGTGGTTGTCATTGCTCCATGTAACGAAGCAATCTATCTATACTCCCATGTAAAAATAGTGAAGGCAGCATGTTCCCCACTGGAAATTATTCACTGGAATCATACATGTCGATCTGAGGACCAGTGGTAATTCCATTTGGCTAAAAAAAAAAACCAAACATGTAATACCTTTAATTTTATTCCTTCTGACTGGTTGGCTGAGTCATACAACCACAGGGTAGTAATTCTAGTCCTTTTTATTGCCTTCTCGTTATATTCTGGGGAAGATTAAATGCACAGACGCCGTGTTACCGTGACCCCTAATTGTTCATGCATGCACATTAGCGGCTCTCTGTGGATGATCCAAAGAGCATGAAAATATTTAATAGATTTCGCCCATGATCAGCAGAGCACAACATCCTCTACATGGTCAATATAGCCAAAGGTCTGCTGCTGCATACCACGCATTTTTCTGTGTGCTTGTCTAATGCCTGTTTGTGCGAATGTTGCTGTATTGGACATGTCTGTGAGCATCTTGTGAGAGCGCTTTCATTCCACGCTGGCTCTGGAGTTAAAGGGTGATAAAATGTTGTAAAACAAATAGTTTGTGTTTTTGAGAGATTGTCAATAACTGCCCAGTGCAAAATCAGTTTCACTCAGTTGCAGCAGAAGAAATTGGATCTAGTTTCCAGCTTGAATAAATGCGGCGCCCCTTTCGGGCTTGTATACTCGTGCGATTACAGCGTGTTGTTGTTTCCCTACAGGGCACCAGTGACTTTTGTGTGTCTCCAGACAAGTTTATTGTTAACCAAACCAAAGATTTCCTCAGCGCAGGTAATTTATCTCAACAAAGAGAATTGCAAAGATACCATGCTTTCTGTCACTGGAAGTTAGGACACCATACTAATCTCTCTCCCCCTCTCCCCCACCCCCTTTTCTCTCACTCTCCAGATGTTGCACACTATTATTTGTTCTGCAGTCCAAATCTACCGAACCCCTTCCAACAGGTATTGACAAAATGTCCAGCATATCAGCTGTCTGCCCGCATGTGTTCTTGTTTACCGAGAGTCGCGCACTGGAAAATGTATTGCGATTTTAAAATGAGTTTTTCCTTGTTAGATGCCAGGCAGCCAGATCATTATCGGGCCTTAATCGGCTGTTCTGAAAAATGAGCCTCCATCACTAATTTAATTACTTAACATGATAAACTTTGATCAAAGAATATTCCTTTTTTCATACGTGGATCTCCAAAAATGAGCCGTGTCTTTTACCCGTGGCATAATCCCTGCCTGGGGGTACTGTCACTAGCAACATTTCTCATTTGTTTTTTATTTAATTGTATTTACTGTATATTCTGCATAAAGGCAGCCACTGCACACAGGCAACCCATGTTATCCTGATTTATTTCTTTGTTTAACGACTTCTGCCCATCATTTATTTCATGTAAGGCTTTTCAAATGATACTCCACCTTCCCAGTAAATGTAGTTCAGCGCTTGCAAGGTATTATGTAATTTAGTGTCATACTACTACTCCTGTGTTATAATATTTATATTAGTGCCATGAGCAGCATTGTATCTCCGTGACATGTATTGAGGGAATGTGTGCAGGATAAATCCCTGACCAGTAATCATTAAAACCCACATGCCTAGTTATCGCTGCAGCATCCATTTAAGGATTAAAATGATGCTTGTTAAGTAGGTAAGGATGATATGTCTCTCTGATGGCCTTGTGGATATAAATACTGTTCTTTTGTTCATGCTTGATATTGAGTGGTGGGAATGGGAGGAGGGACAGTGACTGGTGGGCGAAGGATAATCTGGGCCTATCTGTCTGGAGAGAAATGTGTCCTCTGTTAAGCGCATTATGAAGCCTTCTTTAACACCAAATTACTTGTTGACACGCTGCTCCCAAACAATGCTCTCCTTAATGTGATCCTTTCATTGTTTGTGCTGGACGATTGTGATTGTGACGGATGATTGTGTTTTCAGTCTCTGACAATCTGCCAGCGTTCCCTGACCACCATGCAAATCCAGATCCAGGGCTTGCTGCACCTCTCGGTGCCCATCTTTCCCACTGCTGAGGTAAGTGGCTAGCTGACAGACTATTACACCAGACTGTGGAAAAGTGTGTATCATCCTCTCCTCTTCTTTATACCTTGTTATACAGAGAGACCTTTTGGGGATCCAGCGACTGCTGAACTCCACCGAGTTCAGCCTACACCAGCTAACAGCCTTGCTCGACTGCCGTGGGCTACATAAGGTAAGGTCAGGTTCTGACCGGGACAATTTTTAATAGGGCTGCTTTGTAGCACAGCTCAAAGCCACTTAGACGACCAATTTGACTGATTTTCAACCATATCTCTATGTACTTCTTATAGACTGACATGTTTATATACACCATTGGAATTGTAAGTACACTCTGTATCTACTAGACAGGCTCTATTCACCACCCCCAGGTTTTCTCACAGCCCAACTTTACTTTTGCAGGTTTGAGATTGTCAGAGTTTTATCTGTAAAGAGAATATGACATCTCTACACTGAAATGAGTCTTTTTTTGCTGCTGTGATTGTAACATCAGATGTATTATATATCAGATAGATTATATCAATACAGCCATTTTATGAAAACAGTATATGCTGCATGTGGGTGATTCATTCTTTAACAAAAGCACAGAGATAAGGTTAGGTGACGGGTGGAGGTGGGTCTGCTCTATTGTCACATCAGGCTCAGGCTGACTACTGTATTCACAGTGTCAGCAGGGTGGTAGTTACACCATGGACGGGGAGGTCAAAATGCCAGTTAAGTGTGTGTGTCTGTGTGTGTGTGTGTGTATGTATATGTACATACATACATTACACTAGTGACAGCACACACAACCACGCAAATGTCAAGTACTATTTTAAGCACATAACAAGCAAAGAGGAAGAATTCATTTGTAACATGCATGTCATCAGATTAACATGGAAAATTATGCAATTTGGTCACTTTCTCTAATGTGAAAAGGTCACTTTTCCCCCCCTCAGAACTGCGACACTGAAAGAGTCCATATTTAGAATCGCTCTCTAACAGTTGTTTATAGTCCTGGTATAAACTTAACCTGCCCTTTTTACACATCAAGTACACCTCTTCGTCCAGGTTAGTTTTAGACTGCAAAATAATATATGATTGATATTTACATCATAAACCAAAATAGGAATATAAAATGCTCTCAAGAAGAGACCAGAATATGCGATCCATAACTTCACTTTATGGGTTTAGTCTCTGTGGGTTTAGAAGAATAGACACATAAACAATGTATTATACATTATACTGTGTGCTTGCAGACACACACACACACATACTCACACACACTTTTGGTGTCCATTCTTCCAGGACTACCTTGACGCCCTCATGGGTGTGTGCTATGATGGGGTGGAAGGACTCCTCTACCTCTCTTTGTTTTCTCTGCTGGCTGCCTGCGCACTCTCTGCCATGCTGTGTGCGATTTTCCGAGTATGGACACTAATGGGCAGCAGGTCAGCACCAAGCAACCCCCTTATCCCATTATGTACTGCCCGCAATGCACTCCTCAAAGTGTTAACACACACTCTGTGTGTCTTTGTCTGTGTGTGTGCTGTGTGTGGATGTACCAGGGACAAAGAGTATGACGACATAGACGAGGAGGACCCGTTCAACCCCCAAGCGCGGCGGATGTCCTACAACCCCAGAAGGTCCAACATCCACAGTTTTTGTAGCTATACCAGCAGCCTTGGCAGCCAGGCCAGCCTTCATCCACCTCCGCAATCCTCTAATGTCATGCCACCTCCTGAATACATGTAAGACCAGTAGAGGATGACAGTGAATTAGTGTGCATGTGTTTCATCTCTTACCGCCTTTCTCTCCCCTCTCTGTCACAGGAACCAGTCCATGCTGTTTGGAGGGAGCCCTCGATATGAGAACGCGCCGCTGATAGGGAGAGGATCCCCACCTCCCTCGGTGCGTTGGCCCTACGAGGCTTTAGTGTCCCTAGTGTGATGACGCTGGCGGCACTGCTGACCTCAACATTGCCGCAGCACTAACAGAAAGCATGCATAGCAGAACCACGAACGTAACAATGCATGCACACTGTGCAGAACCTCACACTGTCTGCTCTTAGTGAGGAGTAACGTTGCTTTGCAAATGAAGACTGCTCTCTGCTGGCCACTGTCTGAAGTGCGTTCATTTCTGTGTGCAAAGACACTCACAGTATGAAGGTCTGAGCGCATCCTCAAGCCTTTTCACCGCTGCCTTGGATTGTATTTCTAATTCTTACATGTTAAGACTAATGCATACATTTATGTGCGCGCAAAATAATCATGAATTTCTGTTGGATAAAGACAGTGCAGGTATCTAGTTTTGATGGTAAGCGATTTGATAAGCCTTTGGTGTGTCTCCAGTGCTGCAGCTGGATAATAGATGGCACCTTGTAAATCCACAGCTGAAGTTCTTTTAGTTGAAGTTTCTTTTCTATTAAGTTTTCTGTTTGCGTGGCTGACTCTGCGATCGAACTGCACACACAGCTTACCGCCGACTTGAAACATCTTTTGTGGGATGGAAAGAGAGGGAAGAGAAAGAGAGAGGGAGACAGAATGTGGACCTGTGTTAAAAACTGTGTCTCCCTCTGTGTGACTCATTTTTAACAGGCACCGGCATGTGTTTTTATCTGTTCGTGTAACAGAGACACTTGAAACTTTGGAGAAGGTGTTCACAGTATATTATCAATATTGCAGTGTGACTGTACAGTGATGTTTGTCTTTTTTTTTTGTTTCCTTTTTGTATATCAGCTCTGCAGAGCATTTCTAGTCATGCTTTTAAGCGGTTTCACAATATGGTATCTAACTGCTGAATATTCTTTTGTGACTAACCCTTTTGTTGTTTTGTTATTTTCATTTTATTAATTCAGACTTTTAAAAACCGTAAGTTTTCTATTATCTCACTTCTTCTCAACTGATTTGACTTCCTTTTCATTTCACTCCTTGAAACACACTGTGGTTCTCAGCTGTGTAATGACGCTTGATGTGTAGGATTTTCTAACCTATAACACAAACATCCCCTAAAACTCCATGCAGCACCTCAGCTTTGCGGCCTTTGACCTTCGAGCACTGATATATCCACAGTGTGTTAAATGTGAGTGTAACATGCCCATACTAATGCCCCCTGTCTGCTCTTCACCTGCTCCCCGCCACGCTAAAATACCATCCATTTTTTCCGCAACCTCCTAATTTACGAGCAGCTCACGATAAAAGAGTATCTACCCAGACTCACGTCACACCATTTTCATGTTTCATTTCACGATATTTTAAGATGCCGTTGTGTAAATGCAAATGTGCTAAATTGTGTTTTTCAATCTTTCCCTCCACAGTATTCGCCCAGTATGAGGACCACTTATCTATCTATGACTGATGCCCAGATCAGACACTTTGGGACCGACTTCCAGGTGTAGCTGGCATAGCGACTGAATCCTTTTCAGAGAGACACTGTCTGAGACTCTGGGTTCTTACCGCTGTCTTCATGGCATAATCCTGTTTGTGGGAGCTGCAGCCCGCTGTCCCAATCTGAGACACGAAAGCAGGCCATATGAGGCAAAAACCTCAATAACACACCAGTGCAGTGCTCTGAAACTGCATGCAGTTATGAACAGAGAGGACCCGTAGGTTTACGACTCGCATCATCGAGACTGTTGTAAAAATGTCAATGTGGTGTAAAGCATCCCTATGAACCAAATCATGAGCCTTTGAACTCGATCAACTGGGTGTTTTTTTACTTTTTCCTGTATTCTGGTGGCCTATGATCATTAATTCAATCAGTATTTTGATGTGAAGTGGGATGGCTGAATACGACTCATAGACCAGCCAGCACCTCATCCTGATTTTGTGGAAAATCCCCACTCTTTGGCAGTAATTTAACTCCATATTTTTGGCCTTTCTATGATATTTTCAATGGTGCTATATGAGATGAACAACATTTCAGTGTTTTCTAAATAATAACAAAAGATGCGAATGAAAGCCATAACAAATATTGTAGTTTTACTGTGCACATCCAAACATACTACTGAGTTGGTATTTGTGGTCAATTTTGTGTTTCTCTGTCTAGGTATGTAGCTGCCACGGGTTTTTAGCATCTCTTTGTTCCTGCTGTAATACTGTATCACCTGCTGCTCAGAGATGACTCATAGCTGAAGGGTTTCTTATTGTCTTTTGCCACATTTGGAGGATATATAGTTGCTGCATGTGGGAAAATTGCCCTGGCCTGGATAAGCACAACAAAATGGGATTCAATTCAATTCAGTTCAACTCCGGGACTTTATTGCTGTGCTGTGACACAGCTGGTAAAACATGAAACGGATATGCAGAAATTGAACATTTGTTCTTGGATTTTTTGACCCTCAGTATCTTGCGGAAGAGGAATTGCTCATCTCAGTGTCAGAGAGGTCTGCTGTTTGCTGTTTTCTGTGTTTTCTTGATAATGTATCAGACTAATGTTTTGCCATAAATGCTGTATTCAGACTTGTGTGTTGTTGTGTCATTATTCTCTATTAGAGCAGCATGAGCAGCAAATTTAATCTCACATTGTCTTCACTCTCATATATGAGAATTGATGTCACACAGGGAAACCAGTTCCATTAAAAAAATAGAAAAAGTTTTTTTTTTTTCAATTTAAAGAGAAATATTGATTAAGAGTGACTTCACGCAAACTATCCACTTTTATTTAAAATTTCAACCTATTTCATGTCTGACAATATCGCTGATGGGAACGGTTCAAAGTGGGCTCTGTTGCACCTTTAACCACACTCAGCATTGTGGTCACAGCATCACTACAGCCAGGGCGTACTCTGAGGTACAGGAGGAGAAAAACAATTCTAAAGGCATACAAAAATTTGTGATGCATTTAGGGTGAAACTGTTCCAAAGCCTGATTAAGATTAAGACGTGTTTACTATGTACAGTGGTGGTTTACTTACACGTGTAAAGAACATAATGTCATGGCTGTCTTAAGTTTCCAGTTATTTCTACAACTCTGATTTTTCTCTCATAGAGTGATTGGAAGAGATACTTCTTCGTCACAAAAAACATTCATGAAGTTTGGCTCTTTGATGACTTTATTGTGGGTCAACTGAAAATGTGACCAAATCTGCTGGTAATCTGCAAACTAATTTAACTGAACTGCAGCAATTCAACCAGAAGCTTGCAGGAAGCTTGTGGATGGCTATCAAAAGCACCCAATTGAAGTGAAAATGGCCGAGGGACATGTCACCAAATATTAGCATTGCTATATGTATATTTTTGACCCAGCAGATTTGGTCACATTTTCAGTTGACCCATAATAAAGTCATCAAAGAACCAAACTTAATGAATGTTTTTGTGTGACAAAGAAGTATCTGTTCCAGCCACTCTATGAAAGAAATCTCAAGAGTTGTAGAAATAACGGGAAACTCCATGCCATGACATTATGCTCTTTACAAGTGTATGTAAACTTTTGACCACATCTGTAAGTACGTAAGTATGAAAAACACAGAGGAAACTATTAATAATTTAACCATTTAGAAAGACCAACTGATTTTCTAACATGTTGCGCAGCATACGTGCCCTCGGGGGTGTCCTATCGCGGTGAACAAGATTTCCAAAGTCCTCTTGGTTCCTCCAGCAGAGAAAACATTATCCAGGATGCCCCTCCAGTGGTGAAACACAATACAGTGGTATTTATTGCTCTGAATGCAACTGGTGCCCTTATTGCATGTTTTTTTTCCCACCCGCTACCCTAAAATAGCCCAAGTGTGACAATCGAGCAAAGTGAGAGGTAGGGTCAAACCAATACCAGAGGTCTACAAAAACAGGATTTCACTGAGTGTTAGGTTACTTCTTAACCCCTCACACAACATTATAAAGTTATTTCATTATTATCATGCCCGCACAGTGAAATGAAATTTGGCCACCAAATGACTCCATTGAATTGACACTGGAGAGGACGGTGAACTCTGATCTGATCAAAACAAAACTGAGATCAGCCTTACTCATGTAAACATGCTCATGCGTGATGTTGAGCAGATCAGCTCAGAGGCCGTGGGATCCTCCTTCCTCTTTGTTCAGCTCAGGTGGGCCACTTTCAGGAGGAGAGAGGTGTCCAAGGTGCTGATCCGTGAATACCTGGGGAGTCTGGGAGCTCTCAAACACGCCTGCAGGTCATGCTCAAGGACAGGTGTTTTTTGTTCTGTGTGTGTGTGTGTGTATGTATGTGTGTGTGTGTGTGTGTGTGTGTGTGTGTGTGTGTTTTGAGGCTGACTGGATTTCTTCTTTCAACCACAAATTGTATCTTCTGGAAACTTGGTGATAAATTGTGACAGTATGGTTCAACTTATTTTTACATTTATTTTATTTTTTTCTTTTTATCTGGTCATTACTCAATACAAGTATATCAACACCAAATGTATTTATTTATCATTATTATATATTATCATTATTATTAGGTTTAAGTATTCTTGAAACGGTTTTTTGTGAGCTTCACGTTGGAGCGGAGCTGAACGCGCGACGTGTCCTTCCTCGCTTGCCGTAGGAAACAGGGAGAAGAAAAAAGAAAACACTGTGGACATGGTGGCAGCTAGTTAGCCTGCTAGCCATTTTAGGCTCTTTATTGCCATGGCAAGATGCTCCGCAGAAAGCGATATTCCGTCTGTTGATGAGGGGCGGCGCGGAGGGGATGTGGCTGAATAATGGGAAACGTTTTTGGCAGAAAGGGTCGACCCTCTCGAGTAACGGAGCAGGACAAAGCCATCTTGGTGAGCCGAGAGCGGCAGATTAGTCCCGTTACAGCGACGCGGGGCTGCTGCCAGACATTTATTCATGTGATGCTAATGCTGTTTTACTCTTAAATCAATGCCGTTTTACTGTGAAATTCAGCTGGGTCCAGCTAAGTGTTCCCCAACATGTGTGCATACTGTGATAGACTACAAACTAGTCACGTAATAAACATAACTGTGGTGTTATTATTATTATTATTATTATTATTATTATTATTATTATTATAACTGTGGTGTAATATGGACTGTTTTGACACATTAAAATACTATCACTTTAATGAGCATCTTTATTAGGTCCTCTGTTTTTTAGTACTTTTATTTGGGGAAAAAAAGTCAGCTGGGCTATACATGAACTATGTTGTTGTCTGTGAAAAGGTGTCTGACTTTGTGTTTTTTTTTTCCTTTCCTTCCAGCAATTGAAGCAGCAGAGGGATAAGTTGAAGCAGTACCAAAAGAGGATCACCCTGCAACTGGAGAAAGAGCGACTGCTGGCAAAGCAGCTGCTGAAAGATGGAAAGAAAGAGTAAGCGCTGAAGAAACATTAAGATCTGAAACATTACTGATCACCATGTAGGAGAGGCTGTTGTTAGTTAAAAGTAGTACATATGTTTGATCAAACTGTGGCTTTAAAATCTTCGCTGCTAGACTTTTTTATTTTATTTGTCGTGCACTACATGTAATGGTAAATAAGGACGCTGTAGGTACGCATGCACGACTTCACACAAACCTCCTGAGGTGCAGAAATCTCAGCTCAGTGGCTTTATCTGTGGCCATGTTTTATTCTGTACACAACTGTGACACAGTGTATTAATAGCAAAAGTAAAACAATCTTTGTTGCATTACTTTTTCCCCCCTTATTTGATATTGCAGAAAAGCGCTGCTGCTTCTCAAGAAAAAGCGATATCAGGATCAGCTACTAGACAAGACAGAAAATCAGATTTCGAACCTTGAGCGCATGGTAAGTTTGGTCGGATTTTAAATAAGAAAAAGAGAGTTTTTTTTTCCTTGTTTGACTGTCTCAGGTGCAGTGTATTCAGAACGTGTGGTGTTGAAATGCTATTTTAAACATAATCAAATATATATGACAATTGAAATTGAAAATGCATGCTATTCATCCATAAGTATTTGTAACATGTTTTTGTTTGTTTGTCATCACTTTCTGTATTATTGCGATTTTGTGTATTTATATCCTAATATTTGTCAACAGGTTCAAGATATTGAGTTCATGCAAATTGAAATGAAAGTCATCGAGGGGCTTAAGGTCGGCAACGATTGTCTGAAGAGCATGCACGAGGTAGATATACGCTTTCATGTTTCCTCCTGCCTATTGTGTTTCCAAATATACCCTTAACATTCATACGATAAAAATCCCCTCTTAAGCTTTTGATACACGAGTGTATACCTCAACAATGTCCAAGTTTCCTCTGATCAGCGCAATTTCTTTAACGTGATCCTCGGGTGAGGATTGCGGAGCGGAGAAAGCTTGTGGTTTGTGTTAGCGTAGCCGGGGCACATTGTTTGAAGATTAAAGGATTAAGAGGCAAAGCCTTGACTACAGCGGTGTGAGTGCTGCATATCCTTGGATACAGTGCACAGATCTTGCTCAGAAAATGCGCATGCCAGACAGAATATGTGGGAAACACTTTTCATCCAAAACACTTTCCTTCTGTACTATGGCCTTCTTTTTTTCCTGTTTGTGACAGATCATGTCAATTGAAGATGTGGAGAGAATCCTGGATGAGACCCAGGAATCAATTGAGTATCAAAGGGTAAATGTCTACTTGATGTCAGTCATGTACACGTCTACAGAGCTATTTCTACTTTTGCAATAGCCTGTTTAGTAAAGTGTTTATATTTGTATATTTCTATTGTTTCTATTGTGTATGTCAGGAAACAAACTCACTGTGCTGTCAGCTAACACATTTTTTTTTTGCCTTCCCCAGCAAATCGATGAAATGCTGGCCGGGGCTCTGACGCAGGAGGACGAGGACGCAGTTTTGGCAGAGCTGGAGGCAATCACTCAGGTGGCTGTTAACCTTCAAGTTTAAACTTTTATTAAAGCAGATGAAGTTTGCAGAGCATGCACACTCTCCTCAGGTGACACCCCACTTCACATTTATTGCTCCACATACCGATGCCTGATGTAACCGACACCAGCGCTGCAGTTAGAGCCAGATTCAGAAATGAGTGAAGGGGGGGTTATCTGGCACCAAAAGTGCGTGTTGGTATTTTGATTCCAGCAGAGTTTTAAATGAAGCCAATATTATCATTTGAATGTAATAATTATAGGCTGCACAATTGAAATAACTGTGGATGTGAATTTGGTTCAGTCATAATAATTAAAACTTCGGCTGATTTTTCTTCTTCTGTGATCACATTTTTCCAAATGACGTACACACTCTCAACAGATTATTATGTTTCTCACTTGAACACAGATTCTAATTCTTGTTATGAAATATTTCTTTTTGCAAATTATCTACAAACTTTTTAGATGTGCATCAACAACCTACCTCTACATATATACGTTCCTAAAAACACCACATTTGGTCAGTGTAACGAAAAATTGTTTTTATTTCTCCTCCATCCTTCTCTCCTCAAACAGGGAGACGATGTAGCACTTCCAGAGGTCCCCACTGAGCCGATACCGGAGGTCCCAGAGGCAGCTAAGGCTGAACCAGGTGCAGACGATGTTTTCATTTCGCACCACCGTCCATTTAGTCGATGCCAGACTGATCATTTTTCATTTTCTTTGACTTTCTTTTCTAGAGAGGAGAGAAGCAAAGAACAAGCCGGGCAGAGAGATGCTGGCAGCCTAACAGACTGAATTTGCGGCCGGGAGTAGGCTGCGTTTGTGCTGATGGCCGTTCTGTTAATGTCAGTGTTTCATCCTTAATCGTTAGTAGGTGAAAGTGGGAGCTGCCGACATCAGTGCACCTTCACATATTTTACAGGCTCAGCACTGTGTCTTGTCACTGGTCCCCCGAAGTATCCACAAAAATGAAGTGAAATGTTCTGTTTCTCTGTCTCAGAAAAGCAAAGCGATGTCACATTGTTCTTGTAATGGAGTAACAAGAGTGAAGGGACTGCTTTTTAGATGTTTTACACATTCATCTCAGTTGTTTTTTCACAGTAAACTGAGCTGTGGCAACAATACGTTTTCTTGGCTTTTATTTCACAAATGATTAATCTTCTTTTGTTCTTCGGCTCTGCTTTCGGTGGACGTCACAGTGTTTTGCTCACGTTTTCATTTCATGTACCACGCTTTCTCCAGAGGGGGGCACTCCTCGCTAGTTTTCTTTTTCCAGCAGTCCAGAACAGGTGTCTTCATTCACATCCCATCAGCAAAGTGTGCGTGCTTATTGACAGAAAGTGGAAAGCTCATGTTGCTGATATGTGGGAGATGTTTAGACAAGAAAGCCAATATAGTATTTACAATCCTACACTAAGTGGGCACTTAGACTCTAATTAGCATGTACAATGAAGCTAACACAAATTATCCACTGTGAGAAAAACATCACCTATGGTGTTACTGAAAACAGTCAGAGCACGACTTGGTTGCTGCCTTGTGTGATGCAGTTATATATACATAAAAGATTCTTCTGTAAGCAGAAAGAAAAGGAACTTTAGGCCATTGTCTTACAGGATTTAATGGTCCTCTGAAGCTCAGACATGGGCATGACACGCTTGGGGGCAGGATGCTTAATGTACATAGTGTGTGTTACATCTTTTGGGCTGGATTGGTGTCATGTGGAGCAGCCGGTCTTTGTCTGAAGGATGCACGGGGGAGGGAAACAAACATGTGCGATTTGCCGTTTGAAAGGGAATTCCAACAGAGTCTCTCCTCCTAATTACCTTTGTGTCAGGCCTTTGCCTACATGGTAATTATTTTTAGAAGGAAGCCAATTTAAAGGTTAACCTGTGTCTTTTAAGCTCATAGCAACACAAACGGAAGAGGTTTGTGTAAAAGTAGGCAAATATATAATGAGTGTTTCTTTTTTTTCCGGGGCAAAGCAGCCTTAAAACATCA
>JAOXYL010000045.1:8979795-8994635 GCA_028564955.1 Terapon puta
TTCCTCGCCATTATTTACAAATGATAACCCCTCAAGTGTTACCCTGCTTTTAACCTGCCCGAAGCCAGCTGTAGTTCCCCTAACATAAGGCCAAGAACGTGGAGAGGGTAGCTGCTCGTCCTCCTACAGGGAGCACACATCCATCAGAAAGGAGGTCAGATGAGCAGAGAGCACTGACTGACTGGTGCTTCTTTTAGACCCAACGAGGGAAAGCAAATGTTTCGGTAGGCTATTTCTGTCGTTTAATTGGCCCACAGGTTATCCCCTCTGTCGTGAATATGGCCGCGCTCTGTTGGGGTCCGTGTGTGTGTTTACACCTACCGATGTGGGTTAATCAACAGAGGCGAGCTGCTGGCGTCTGGATCCCGAAACCGAGGACACGTCCCCTGTCGTATGCAGCCCTCGCTGGTCCAAACGCTGGCCCAGCAGCGGGGGTCCTGTCTGTGTTGTGAGGGCACCCCGTCAGGAGTCCTGACAGCCAGGAGCGCTGATGGGCAGCGGAGCAGAGAGACAGAGTTCCTCCTCCACCCCGGGGATTTGACCCCGTGGCAAAAGCGAGGAGGTCACGGAGAGTGTTATCCGCAGTCGCTGCTTTTTTGGCACTCCTCGTGTTTTCTCCGCCAACCCCGCAGCATAAAAGCAGGTTTCTTGGTGTTGCTTTAATATTTAAAGAGATGCGTTAAATTTGACTCCCGACACATCGCAGTGATGAAAAGCATCAGTTTTTTCGCAGTAGGCTGCATGTTTGTAGATGTTTACACCCTCCAAACCACTTTTTTTTTTTCTTAGATGATGGTGTTACTGCAGGGAGAAGGTGGTAATCGACATGTTTGGTCACCGAAAATCTGCTGCTGCTAGTTTGGATGCAAAATGACACATTGTCTGAGGCTGAAGTGCAAGTCAGCCTTTAATTTCATGAGCCCGTCAGCCGCGTTGGTAGAACAGTGAAGCTTTCAGGCTTGTTGCATAAGTATTAAAATGAGATCAAATGATAATACTTATGTAAGTGACTGAAAAGATGCAAGATTAATTCAAAATCTAAAAGTAAAATGAGAGTTTACCACATTGCAAGTAGCACAAGTGGAACAATATATGGATTTTTCTCACCACAGAGCAAAGTGAGAGTCGATGTTTTGCCCCCTCCCAGTGTTGTCATGTTCACAGTGTTGTGCCCTTTTGACTTTTTATTGCTGCTTACCTTTTTTAATAATACAGCTGCTAATTGTTTACACTGATGATTAAACATGTTTTTTCATGCACCACCAATTGTTGGAAAAGCTCCAAGAGCCAGTCGCCCGACATTTGTTGTGGGGAAAATTAATTGGACTTTTAACTTCAACAACTCTGGCTGCCCGCTATAACCCTGCCCGTTTTCTCCCTCTGCGCCGCGCGACTGAATGCCTCCGTAGACGGTAATTTTGTTTGTCTGCTTTGTATGCAGGCAGACATCTCCTGAGGAAGAGGAGATGCAAAAAACATACGGCGGCTGCAAAGTCATCGCAGCCGGCAGCTGGGCAGATACTGAGTAATCGCAGGGGAGAAGAGGGGGGTAACTGTGCTGCTGTGACTCATGTTAGCCCAGTTGAGTGAGTGTGTGTTTAACAGGGCTGGGACTGTAGGCGCAGGGAGGGCGAGACTGGAGCTTCTGACTCTCACCGCGAGACTTGATCCTTTTGGCCAGAGGCACTCCTTATTTTTTTTTTTTTTTTTACAGATGATTTTATCTTAATCAACAGGGGAGGCAACCCTATAAACCCCCAGCAGTCCCGGTGTGATCCTCTGTGACTCACTTTGATTCTCCTCCCTCACATAGACAGGCAGTTCCAGACACTGGCGATTGGCATCTAGTCATTCCCCGCACTGACGGGGTGAGACAGATACTTAAGACTGACACTCGGTGTTTGTGTGTGTTTGTGTGTGTGTGTGTGTGTATGTGTGTATGTGTGTCTCGGTGCACGGCAGTCATCTCCACCAGCTGGCCCTGCGGCCCGGTGTCTGGGAGAGACGGTGCCCCGGGGTCAAGCCTCTTAACATGCCGATGGATGAAGTCTGAGCACCAACCTGGCCTGGATGAGGGGGGAGGAGGGCAAAGCGAAGTGAACAAACAGTTTAATCAGACAAGAGGTTGAAGAAGAACGGCGCTGCGTGTCAAACCAGCCGTGAAACCTTTTAATTGTAACCGTGACTTCTTACGCCCGAACCCTCCACCGTTGAGCTTCGTGGAAGGTTTCGCTCAAGTGAAGGAGCCGTACACGCCCTTTTGTAGCACAATGTAACGTTTACCCGTGCGCATTCAAAGGCTTTGTCAGAGGAAGTGCGAGCTCTCTGCCTCATACATGCGTTGCAGGTTTTGAACACGCCCTGCCAGGTGAGGGAAAAGAAGGGTGGGGCCCGTCTCTACCAGCCCTCAGGACAACAGTCATTTTCCCATGCAGCACCACTCCCTAATTGTCAACACAGCCTGGAAAAAACTGCGATTGCCATTTTCTCAAATGGCTGTTTTGAGAAAGGCAAAATAGTTGTTTTGACGCTCACTGGATCAAGTGTGACACTCGATACTCCCTGCTTATAGGATCTTCATTGTGTCATGAGTCTGATGCTGCTGCAGTGCGCTGTTTGATTTAAATTTTTTTTTTTTTTTTTTAAAAACCCTGATCGGAGATGCGGTTTTGCTTGAAAAGACCTCCTGTTATGTAATGGGTTCCTCTCTCAGTTGCAATATTGTCGTGACATTCACTACACTCAAATGAATGATATTCTCATAATGATAAGAGGACCACAGTTTCACGACAATCTCATGTGGGAGATCTGAACAGGTGGTCTCTTAGCAACAACGTGCCATTATTCTTTTGTGTTTCTGTCATATCATTGTGCTAAAAGACTTGCAGTTGGTGAAGGGCTGGAGAAGGCGAGTGAGAGGGAGGAAAAACCGACGGAGACGGAGGTTACGTCGTTTGTTTCAGAAAGAGAAAGGGGAGATGTCGAACCTGTCGTGAAGGATGACAAACGATTCTTTAAATGCCCATAAGGAGCACAGTGTAAACCAGCCCTGTCTGCTGTATATACAGTGGTGTGCTTTTTCTCCTCTGGTTTTGCATTAAGAAGTAATTTGCAGTCACTTGAATGAAGACGCCATCCATCACTTTATTTACCTGTTTTGGTAGTATATCACATCGGGCACCACTTCTCTTACAATATGCGATTTAATGGAGTTTAAAATGACTTCAGATTGTGAACATCTGCCTCCAGAATATAGTGTTTCAACAAGTTTATGCCTGCTGGTGCCTGGGGCCTTGAAAAGATTGCATTATGCACTGCAGGAGATATCATAACGTTCATTGCCTGTGGAACAGCAGATTTGTTCCCTGTGCCTTTGACTGCGATGCAGAGAGAGGACTATTGCTCCACACACCCACCTTCTCTGCACGTCCGGGGGCGGATGGTTTAGAGACATTCTCTCTTTTCTTTTACTCATCACTGCTTTTTCAAGGACGGAGACTGGAGATGCTCGGCGCTAAATCGAAGGCTACACTGCACCGACTGCAAAGACGCTCTCGATGGCGTCGCTGAGAGGAAAGGCTGATTTTTTGAAGTCACCTTGTTAAGATGGCCACGGTCCAAAATACTACTTATCTCTCACAGAAACAGCATACATAAGTGTATTCTTTTGCTTTATAGAAGGCATTAAAATGCTTTATTGTGGGGGTGGAACAGAGAAGGAGATGAAGAGAGGGAAAAATAGATGGAGACATTCCACATCCTTGTTGAAATAGTCCCTAATTACTGTGGAGGGTTGAAGCTGTAATTACACAGACTGAAAGAGACACACAGAAGCAGAGCTTGAACGTTTCAGTTGATGCTGTGGCAGTGGACAATGGCCTCACATTTATGGGTCATGGTTAACAGTTAACATGCCTGTGGCTTGTGCTACTGCAAGTATCCGTGGCAGATGCTGCTACTTTCAGGAGCATTGGCCACACTACACCCACCAGGCTCTCGCAGAACAGGATACCACAGCGTTCCACCCGAGCCCAGGACCAGTCATGCTATTGTGCGGAAAGTCGTCGATTCGGTCCGCATACCCACACACTTTGAATGTTCCTTTTGGTGAGGACATTGTCACGCCGCGAAACTTTGCCACTCGGCTGTAAAGTGACTAATGCAACAGACACGCTCGTTGTTATGGCGCTCGCTGGGCTTTAAGTTTTTTTTTTTTTTCCCCAATGTAAAATCAGAAGGCATTTACAGTTCTTATTTAAGGGATTTTCTGCATCCCCTTGTACAAAGTCTGGAAATTGCCAGTATAGCAGGATGTAAATTTGCATCAGTCTGAAATAAAAGACAGACGGTGAAAAGTAGTGCCTCTTCCATGTCGCATTAAAATTGACTAAGCACTGAGAAAGACTGACACTCCGGGACACTTAAAGAGGAGAATGTATTTTGACTTTACATTTGTTAAGTGCTAGAGACGCGTTTTTCTGTCTATTTCAGACTGCAAGGAAATCTTAACGTTGCAAAGAGGAGGTCAGCAGTGGGACCCTCGCACAACACATCCATAATTCAGAAACACCCTCCATGAAAGCTTTAAAGCTGCCATGCAAAATGTGAATTTGCTGACGTCCTCCTCGCATAACCAGTGAAGAAACCCAAACCGAAACGTTGCTCTGTGTCACATGGCGTGCTGGTGATTTGCAGAAACAGCGGCCCGCTCATTGCCTTCCTGCTTTCACGATCAATTAGAGTCAAAGCAATATTTAGAGAGGGTTTTTTTTGTTTTTTTTTTTGTAGAGAGAGAGGCATTTCTGTCTTCAACCAAAACGAGAAGGTCTTTTTGCTGGTCAAAGAACTGAAGCTAGCAAATAAGTCTGGGTCTTGGTTGCTGTGGTAACCAGTGCCTGTGTTAGGTTAGTTGAGTGGCTGATGCTGGGCTGAGTGTAAGTGGGGGTGGAGGGGGGGTCACTCTGGCTGCAGATGACTGCAAAGCAAACAAACGCAGTAAATAGTCAGTCTCTGGCGAGCAAATTATTTGTTGTGCACCGGCAGCGGGAGAGACTGCACTTCGAATGCGGGGGCAGGATAACGATGAAGAATGACTTTTTCTTTTTTTTTGTTCTCCTCCTCCACCTGAGACCCCATATAGACGACTGTGGGGCCAAACGCCGACTGTGTTTCAAGCCTCACGTCTGGCGCGGTTGGGATTGAATCAGACAAACTGTGCCTTCTGGCTGCTGCCATTCTGCCGACTAAACCCCACAATAATATATCCGTCGGCGACAAGCATTCAGCAGAGTATAAGGAATACTTTTATTTGCAAGGTGGGAGACGCCTGCTGCACCTCTTTTAACTTGTTTCTGATGTGCTGCAGACCTTGAGGAGATTAACAGACAGGGGCCTTCCGATGAAACGGCCTTATATATGATAGGCCTGTATTTTATTTTCCAGTCCTGATTTTTGATGCGATTCAATATTCAAGGTGATCAGGATGCATCCTTTTGCAGCACTCAGTGAGCAGAGCGCCTTTCTGATGAAATGAGTCACGTTGAAATCTAGGTGATAAGTAAAACAAGAGCACAATTACACAATTAGTCTTGGCCCTCTTCAGGATTCTGCTGCGTCATGAGTTTCAGTATGACTCCTGCGGCTCTGGATGAATAATTGGATGCTCGCTAATAATAAATTATCTGTTTTAAAACTAGCAGTTGATGTTGCTTCCTGAAAATGGACAGAAAGGTCACACTAGGGCAGCATTTCATCCCCTGATGTTTCTGAGACTCCAAAGAAATAATTCTCATTAAGTTGTTTAACCAAGGCAGAGAAGACTCAACCTTTCCCCTTTGACCCCGACGGAGACCTCTGATGATTCCATCAGGGCATCGTGCATTATATTTTCCAACAAGCTGCTGAATTTAACTGGCGGCTCCTATCAATCCGGCATGTTAGCCTCAGCCATTTGATTCAGCCTGCGCTCGCTTGATCTGAGCAGCATCGTTATCTGTGACATAAGAGCGAGCGGCGAAGCTGTCAGTGTTTGCCGCGTCAACAAAGCGTCGCCTGGCGCTTTGTGAAGTCATAGAGGGAACGTTTCTGATCTGCTCAGTGCGGATCCCCGTCTGGCTCTGACGTGGCCGATGTGCAATAACATACTCTGTACACTTCCACAGCAAAGGAACACGAGAGCTCTTCTCAAACTGAGCAGCCTTTCTCTCGGGCTCACAACGCTGAAAAAGTTTGCTCTCCTTGATGCAACTTGGAGAGGACGCAGATATTCACGTGGTATTATTGGATTTGATGTTCGCCTTGGCTTCCACTGAAAGCACATGCTGTGCCTACTGCAGTATTAGTAAGGCTGTAGGTATGCAAGGAGGACGGACTTTTGTGTGGCTTGGGCTCAAAGCGTATACCTGGACTTTGCTCAGAAAAAAAAAGCATGTGAGGGTCTGTGTGTGTGTGCTTTAGAGAGTCCTGTCTTTTGGCCGTGTTGCAGTAAGAGGCTGGCTGTGTTCCCTTCACTTGTACAATAGCTCTGCAGTGATTTTCAGATTCTTTGCGTTCCACTTCCCCTGCTGTTGCGTGCCCCCTGACAACTTATGAAAGTGCTGCTACATTACAGGGAACTAACCTTAATCTGTAAATCTGAGGTATCTTGTTTAACAAGAAGTATGCCACCATCCCTTATCAGGAAATGGGAAAAAGTCACAACACTGAGTGACTTTTTTTTTTTTTTTTTTTTTTTTTAAGCATGATCTTTAAATTAAATCATTCTTCCGGTGAAATGTAATAAGATTTGCGTGGAATGCAGGAAGGCGACCTCTCACAAGTGGCTCTTGTCTCTCCTATTCGTGCATGCGAGTCTGACATTCTCAGTTATGACAGCAGGCAGAATAGTTTAAAAATATAAACAATTTATGATCAGCAGTGGCCAGCCTCGGTGCTAAATTAACTCACTGGGGAGAAGAACCCTGGGTGACAGAAATAAACAACTGCAAAGTTTCACAAAGATCCAGACTGCCCTTTGACAAAATACCCACACACACTCCACATACTGCAGCACCAGCACTTAGTGTCTATAGTCTGCTTTTCCAATGCAACTTGAAAAAAAACTGTAAGTTTACAATATATGCAGTAATACATTTAATTCATAGTTCAGTACATAACTGATAACTTTTGCAATCTCTCACTGTTTTAAGCTTCAACGTGACATTTAAATAAAAAGACTGTCCCTGGCATGTATTTTCCATTGTTAATATCTACATGTACATGTTCAGTGCAATTCTGAAATACATTGTGTGCGTTTTTCAGCATTGTGTGTGTTTTTGCATCTTGTCTTTTTGACAGGTTGATTTCATGTCAGTCTTGTCTGCTGTTGTCAGATAAGAATGTGAAGAGCACTGTGACAGCAACCAAAAGCTGCTGGGTCGGTGGTGGATTTTGACCCCAACACAGACACACACATCTCTAATGGGGTGTGCTGGCCACTCTAATGAAGGATTGCAAAACTCCAAACATTTGTTTTACTAATCAAATGACTATCAAAGTGATCCACCGATTAGATATTCTCAAATCTGTCCTTTTGAGACACACAGTCCAGGCAGATTTGTATTTGTAACATAGGAGACATACCTCTATGAATAAAGTGCATTGAAGTCATTTTTCTTTTTCCAAAGAATTTAGGAATCCACAGCATGAGAGATGCAGAGCGATAGATTTGCAATAGCGCACATACCCATCTCTGCCCTTAGGCCAAACTAAGTGGTGTTGATTTTAACTTTAATTGCAGCTTGTCATGCACATTCGCCTTTATGGTGCAACTTTCATTTTAAAATTTTAAAACTGCCTGTAATAGAAGTGTGTCTAGTTGTCTTTTGCCCAGCCTCGCTGTGTTTCTTTGCAGTAAACAGTCCACCAGAAACGCCACCACCTTTACCCTTAAACATCACGTAATGATATCAAAACATGATATGGCACAATCAGCTGTTTCGTGCTGCGCCGGCACGGTAACTCTTCAGTTCAGCAACTCAGGGTTTCCTCCAGGAAGCTGTCCAGCTGAGTCGATGGTGAGACACCCGGATCCCGAAGTGTCTCCTTGTGGTCCGCCCTTCTTTCTCATCCATCTGAGGATGACGGGAGATTACACAGCAACTTAACGATTTCCTCTTGGCAGCGTAATTCATTTATGCTAACAGTCTTAGCCGACCTCCAGCCGATCCCCTCATAAACTCACATAGCTTCTGATTAGGCAAGAAAAGACCTACTGTGCAGTTGCCGCAAGTCTATCTGCACATTAATAATTCTTTCTGCCTTTTTTTTTTTTTAATGTTAAGATCTCGCCCAACCTCCTTGATTACATCATTTGGCTCTGCCGCCTGTCACCACATGACGCATCCGTACAATCTTCAGGTATACAGTAATTGGTGGCTCATCTGATCCCAGGCATTTTCAGGCTTGCGTCTGTTTGCCTCGTAGAAGAGCGAATGAGGAGGAACGAGCGAGGGGAGGGCGAGAGGGAACAGATGATGGCATCCTGGCCTCTGATTGCGCGTGATTCCCCCTGGTTCTAATCAGCTGGTGTTACTTTGAAATTACCCCCTTTGCATGTCATCACCCTGCTTCGCGCGTGCGGGTGTGACAGAAACCGAGCGAGCAGGGACGGATGGATATCCCATAGTTTGAATTGACAATCTGTTTCATATACACTGACCCTGTTTCCATTGCCGCTTCCACGCCGAGGAGAAATTCATTTGGACTGGGCACAGGAGGAAATCATTTCAATCCTCTTAATAATGTTTTCCCTTATCTGGAGCTTTTGTGCTCCCGAGTTCTCCATATTCTCCCTGTCTCACCTCACAGCACAAATGGGTGTCCAACAGATTTGATTCATTTTGCAAGGGACGTTTCCCTGCCCTCCACTAATTGTCTGCTTTAATTTTTGCCCCGAGCGCTGATAATAAATTTATTCTGTGCCCGTGTAGGCAGCCACGAAATGGACAGCTTCTCCGTGTCCGGAAAGGAGAAGATTATACTCCTGCCGTGACACATTTCTTATTTTATTATTTCTTTAATTGAAAGATGATACAGAGGAGTGTTTGAATGGGAAGGGAAATGCGGTACATGATTACACACCTTTTTATTTTTATAATTCTTAAAATATGACATCCTCTCAATTTTCTACTCCATCACTTGCTCTCTCTCTCTCTCTCTCCCTCTCGCTCTCTGTCTGTCTCTCTCTCTCTCTCTCTCTCTGTCTTTCTCTCTCACTTCATGTGACACAACTTCAAGTGCCTCCTGGCCCCATTTCCCAATTAGCTGCCACAATTAGGGTAACAATGTAGTACAAGAGAACTGGGATGACAAATTTAGTAACAATGGGAAGCGGTGAAGAAAGAAACTACCTCACTGTTTTTTCTCTCTTTCTCTCTCTCTCTCTGTCTTCCTATTCTTTCTTTCTTTCTATCTGCACTCCCCTAGCTGCATGTCACTGCATTTCATACCTCTTATATAATAGTTATTTCTCCGGCTAATCATGTAATTCTTGTGGAGATGTTCCTGCTGCATGTATATTCTGAGTGTTTATCCAGTGGCAGTGGGTCAGCGTGTGTGTGTGTGTGTGTGCGGTGTGTGTAAGAAAGGCGGCCAGGTCCGTGTCAGCTACCTTTGGCCCCTTCAGTGGGAGAGTGTGCCGTAATGATGCTGCACCGGGCTGTGCTTTGTTATGTAATCCTCCCACCCGTTTGAAACACCGCCACTCTTTATTACAAAGCCTTGTATTAATGTTAGTGTGTGCGCGCACATGCATGAACGTGTGTAATGTGTGTGCTTTACACACAGACACACATACGTTATACACACACACTTAAACACGTGACCCCGTCTTCATCAATGAGATGCACTCCACATGAGAATAAGGCAGAGCGGGGAAACATTTAGGAATAAACATTTCCGTGGCGAGGTCCTGAGGGATGTGTTAGTCTTTTATCTTCCCAGAGGCAGCGAGAGCGGGAATACCTCTTCACACGAGCGCCGTGTGTGCTTGAAGATGGGATTCTCCCCCAATTACGCTCCCATCCTTCTACTATATTAGACTAACAGAGCCTGATGGTAAATAAGGCCGGCTGATTTAAACACGAGTTGCTTTTAAAGTAGTTTACAATGCTCGTTCTACCGTCTCGTCGAGCTAGTTTTAGAATATGTTTATGTAGAACAACAGGATATGGATGCAGTCAGCTATATATTCAAGAGTCTTTATTTTCTTTAAACTTCAACTGTTGTGTTTTCAAACGCAGTTTCTCTCCAGAACCTCGCTGTTTTCCTGAGAGCCGCTGAGCCCGGTGCTCAGTGGACTCGCCGTGAGTCCATTTTGCTCGAGGGCTCGACCCAGTTAACAGTGATGGAGGAACTAAATAGGGAGAATGGCGACTTCCGAGTTCTGCCAGCCAAAAGCCATGGGGAACCTGAATAACTCCTTACCTGTATTCTTGCTTACTGTTGTCATTCATTTGCATTTTCTGCCTCTACAGCCAAGGCACATGCAATTTTAGGTTCACATGCTTCCAAAATGCAGCAATCTATGGAAACACTTAAAGCTGCAGCACTGCTTGATCAAATATCAGGATTTGATGCCTTGCTCTGTTGTACATGATGGTAAATATCAGGAATATCTTTGAGTTTTTGGACATTGGACAAATTAAACAGATCTTTATAGATGTTTTCCTTTTACATATTATAGACACAATACATTGATTAACTGCGAACAGAAATGGCAGATTAATCAGTAATGAAAATGATTAGTTGCATCCCTACAACAGGGTTAGGGTTAAACTAATAAGTATAAAAAAAATTATGCTAATTAATTTGTTGTTTAACAGATCTTCTTATCAACCCAACTGAACCAATTTACAGTAATTAAAACTGAAATGTGTCAAGCTGTATCTTTTCCAGTTGCAATTGGTGATGCCTGACATCATTCCTAATTTTGCAATCCAGTTTTTGCTGCGCAGCCTTTGAATGCAAATGCAGTCATGGATAGGCATAGTAAAATAGTTACTTTAATGAAAGTATCAGTGGTTCATGTGTGACTCATTGGTATTTCTTCTGTAGGTGGGTTATGCTGCACTCAAACCACTTGAACTACAACTCCTGACAGGATACACACCACAGCAAGCGCGCATATACACGCCCGATCCAAATCTCGGCTCTCATTAAAAAACAATGGACAGACAGCAAGATGAAGGCGAACACAAAAATGCTGAAGTATGACTGAAGAAAAGAGGCATGTGATTTTCAGGATGAGCTGCCGGGGTTGTTTCAGGTTGACACTGGTGGCACATTGCCATATTATTCTGCCACAGTGTGGATTCAGGCTAGAAGTAGATTATTAAGCGTTCTCCCACATTATTGATGGCTTGTGTAGGGACTGCTGCTGCAGCAGTGTTGTGGTTGTCTCTCTGTCCCCTGGCTGTTCCTGACTAGCTGACTTGGGACTGGCTAATTGGAGGAAGCCCTGGAGGAGCAAAGGAGGAGGAAGGAGAGGAGAGGTAGAAGAGAAATGGAGGAAAAGATGGTGGTGCTGGGAGATGTCAGGCATCGTACATTCTCTGCATTCACACCGACTCTGCCTGCAATGTAGTGTGATACTGTGTCTCCACAGTAACACAGCATATTGCTGCATAAAGCCTCAGTTAATGAAAATGAGAATAGTTTTCTTCCTATAAGATAATTGCATTTTATTAGGAGTAATATATTTTTTCTTGTTAAGGCGCACCAACCTATCTTGCTATAATAAGAATCCTCTCATTATAACAAGTTCAGTAGGAATGTAGTCCAACAACATTGGTAGGATAAACACACAAAACTACCTCTATATTATGTAATAAACTTTGTCGAATGTCATTTCAGTAATTGTGAGTCTAGGTGCTGATGAAATCAGCCAGCAGCAACATTTATCACGTTAATCTGCAGAATACACAGCGCTCCGTTCTCTGGCTGCCTTAATGAGCCTTTGTGTCCATCATCCGGTGCTCTGGGGTAACTATATGCATCCCCGTCAATGCAAATTTCACAGTCATTTCGTTTCTGGTGCACGAGTGCCTCTCCCACTCCTCCACCGCTATCACCAAGCCCAGCCTCTGCATCCCACCTGGACTGTTTCTCCCTATAAGAGGGCAGGGCGTGGGTGGAGGATGCCCATGCCTGTCCCTCGTTAACATTCGACAACGCCGACGAGTGCATCCGAAGATTCGTCCGTGGCCATTTACTCTGTGCAAGACCGATTTTGCGCTGCTTAAGGAGGTTTGTGTTTGTGTCAGAAAGATAAGGAGAGGCAGGAAGAACGCATAGAGCGAAAGTGTGAGGCTTTCTTCTCTGCCCTTGAACCCGCTCCTTTGATAAGTGAAACCGCCACCTCCCATCTATCTTTTTTGTTTTCTCTTTCAGACCATCATGGAGCAGTTCAACCCCTGCTTACGGAACTTTGTTGCCATGGGGAAGAACTATGAGAAGGCCCTTGCCAGTAAGTCCTTTTTTTTTCTCATTTATTTTCTCTGTGCTCCCTGTTCGCTGCAGGTTTAGGCACACAGCCAAGCCAGCACTCTCTGTCTCTCTTTCTCTCTCTCTGTGTGTCTTGCCATGTTACATATCTATCTACCTAGCTTTCTTTTTTGTCTTCCTAATAAAGGATAATATTTATCTTCTCACCAAATTTGCTGGCCTTATCATGTGGCGCACAGCCTCTGGCGCGGCCCCTACGCTGTATTGGCCGTGTATTCAGAGAACCACAAAAGGCCTTTAATCTGATGCAGAGGTGAGGATAGCTCACTGTCAGCAGTCAAATTCACAAAGCAAACTGTGTGGACATACGCGCCCCAAGCAATGTGTTTTTTTTTCATATTTTGAAATCAGTCTCTAGCTTGGTAAAAATGGCTCACAACTTTCCCCGAAAAACGGCCCTCAAACTTAACACAAGGCTGGACACCCCCCTCAGGCAGTTAATCCAGAAATTAGCGGGGCTTCTCCCCTCCACCCCACCCATCCCCAATCCTGTGCCTCTTCCCCCTGACACGCACAATGACTAATCCAGGCCTCGGTGTAGGTAGGAGACAGACTGGTAGGGACTCACTGAGCCATTAAAGACCCACTTTGCAGGATTGGCTCGACCCAAGGGACTAAGAGGCTCTGATGTGCGGGGGCAGGGGATGGGAGGACACACTTCCACCCATATGGTGCAATCACAGAAATTATTCAACACCAGAAATGCCAAAAGGGCTCCGCGGGTAGGGCCGCGCGATCTGGATATGGGCACGTTCCAGGTTTTTTCCAGCGCGGCAGTCAGTCGCTAAATCTCACAGCGCTTGGTGAGTGTAAAAGCAACAGATGCGTACAACTGAGGGAGTCTGACCGCCTAACAACCACAACTTGTTCTACAAGTCCCCCAGGCGGCAATGATGAGGACGATGTAGGTACAGGAAATGATCGTCCTCCTGATTAAGAGATGCGTGGTTCCTCCTCCTCCTCTCGAGAGTGAAGGATGAGTGATGGATCAGTAGCTCTGAGATGAGCCCCTCCCCTACCAATTGTCTGTCTGCCTCGCAATCAGAGATCTGGTAATCCTCGCCGTCTGTCTCTCTGAGCCCCTCACCACACATTTCATTAGACACAAGTAAAGTATCTGTATAGATCCAGCTTATCTACTCAGCCACCCTTCAGCTGCACACACACGCTACATCAGCAGCATCGGCAAGAGGAAAGTGTCTGTTGCTTGGAGATCGCTTTGAAAATCTGCTGCGGCTCCCTACCATCCCGGTCGCCACCCCCCCCAACCACCACACATGTGCAAACTCGCGAGCATGAACACACGAGCGCTCACGCCGTGCTTTCCACATCGAGGCAGGCAGGAGGTCTGTTTAGAATAATGAAGAGAAATCAGCCGCGATGCTCTGGAGGGCCTCTGCTCTCAGTGCTCAGGTGTTCCCCCAGTGAGAGAGGAAGGAGGAAATCGCATGCCGTCTTCTGCCTTTGACTCAGCTGTAATTGGGATTAGCATTAGCATATGTCCGTCAGCCTCGGAGCAGAGCTGCGAGGCTTCCAGCCTGCGAGACTCCCTCTATTGCAGGGCTGCATCTGTCTACTAGAATTAGCCTGCCCCTGCCAGGCTATTGTTGTAAATGTGTCGCTCACCTGGCAGCTGTCTGCAGGCGCAGGGCCCCATCTGTCACCTGGACCGCTGCTGAATTCGCCCCCAAAAGCAGCAGCCATTATTCGCCAGAGATGGGCTGATTGGCAGGCTGCATGACAGAAATCACTGCCCTGTGTGACCTCTGTTGGCCAGCACAGCGGTGGCTGGAATAATAGGGACTGAGGTGGATATTGATCCGGGCAACCAGGAGTACTCTCAATCTTTATTCAGAGAAGAGGAGATACACGGCTGCTGATTAGGACTGACCTCGCAGAGTGTTTTTGTGTGCACTCTAGATCTAGAGTGGAGGTCAAGCATTTTGTGTGTGCATGAGTAGGTGTGTGTGTGTCCAGAAATCTCTATCTGTGCATACATGTGACATCTTGTTTTAGTGACCCTTGAGCTCTCCTGTATATTAGTGAAAAAAAAACATGTTACTTGAACACATCAGTCACCCCATTAGATTATTGAGGCAATTAGTCTTACATTTGAACACATCCGGAGGGACTCTCCGGTGGGTTGAAGCCTTGTCTGTACAGGTGTGATCCAGCTACTAATCAACAGCCTCCCCAAGTCACCGTGTCCCCCTGCTGTCCTCTGTTCAGACATATTGACAAAAAAGATGAAAGGGAATGGAGGAAGGAAAAGGCCAGTGGTGGCTAACAGCAGGTGG
>JAOXYL010000045.1:9017812-9030756 GCA_028564955.1 Terapon puta
TTAAAAATAAAAGCATTTTTGACTATTAATGAAGGAAAATGAGAGATATGAAAGTCATAGGATAGATGGGGATGTTTAAGTGCTTACAGCTGAGCTTCATTGCTCTCGTGAGGATAGCCGTTTAAGACAATTTATGAATTAAAAGCCAAAAAAAAAAAAAGAATCCATTCAAAAGCTTATTTGCTTTTAACAGTCCTGTTCATGTGTGGTTTGATGAGATTTGACTGACAGTAACAGTACCACGAGCAAAATAAATAAATAAATTAAATGTAAAGCAAAAGCCTTTTTCATGTTACTATTCAAACACTGCATTTAAACTCCAATTGGTGCACTAGTAATCTGTGAGAAGTGGACTTTGGGGCCAATTAGTATTTCCTTGAATAATCAGTTCAGCCATCAGATACTTGTTTGCTCTGGCATCTCAGTAACTAATCTAACAATCTCAGCCCTTTTTGATCTTTCGGCTGATCAGGGGCACATTCTCTGTCCATTATGTTCAAAATGGGGGTATTGTGCAGAGCTTGTAAGATCAATTCATGAAACTCAAGTTATTCCCGTTGTGCTGTGGCGTTACCTCTCAAATCTGTCATCTCTGTTTTATTTGAAGCTCACCTGCTGTAGATCATTGTTCAGCGAAAAGAGAATAGCGGGAGATATATAATTCAAAGTCGCATTAGCTTTGACCGCTCATAGGGGCCTCTTCATTTTAAAAATTCATTAAGACTGTAGACAATGCCCCGATGACAGGCGTATCTGAAGCTGCAATCCATCATTGCACCTTCGAGCGTCTGGCCACCTTTTTTTTTTTTTTCTTTGTGTGGAGAGAACTGCCTCGATTGTTCGCCTCATAAAAGACTTTAATAGGGAAAGGCATCAAGTGTAAGCTGCGTGTGGAGAAAGATGGATTGAAATCAAAGCTCGGCACTGGTGAACAGGACGAGAGTCTCAAACTGTTTCACACCCATACTGTTTACGACAGTCACTGGAGACTTTTATGATACCTGCTTCTTATTTTCACATTGCTGTTGACATTTGAAGCAAAGAACCTCTGAATCCAAACAGATTTCCCCTGATATCATACCATCGGAGGTAATGGAGCATTATTAACCAAGATTTAGGCAGTTTCCTATTATTGTCACTGTTGTTGTTGGTGTGTGTGTGTGTGTGTGTGTGTGTGCTACAAATGCATGCCTATCCATTGCCCAAGAATTTGATATTCTTGGGTAATGGAGTACATCGGTCTCCTGGGATTACTGGTGGGTGTGAGCTGCCAGCCTGAAGATGTGTCTGGGGGAGGACAATGTTTGTATGTGTGTGTGTGTGCGTGCGTGTGTGTGGACTGTGCTGCTGCTTCTTTTTTCAACATGGAGTCTAGTCATTAATCAGGATGGGGAGGGGTGGGGGTGTGCGTGGGAAGAGTTCACCTTCAGCAAACTGAAGAACCCTCTCCCAGAGGGTTCCCGGTGTGTGTTTGTCTGTGTGCGAGATCTGTGTGTGTGTGTGTGCGCGTTACAGAGAGAGAGAAAGAGACGAGAGCTACAAATGATCACATACAAAGGGACAGAACCGTCTGTGTTTTGCATGCGCGGATACTGTGCAGTCACACACAAATGCACACACTTCGCTTTGCCCATTAATCTACAGTAGTAGAGAGAACAGCCGTGTCCACAGGCTGCGAGCTGCTGAAGTGGGCAGCTTGGTTGTATGTTCGTCTGTCCCACAGCCTCACCCACGCAGCACATTATCATAGCTGTGCAAAGGGCAGTGGTCAAGGATAGAGAGTGAGGAAAAACCTTTGAGAGCTGAATCTTTTTTTTTTTTTTTTTTTGATAGAGAATAAGGAGGAAATCGAAGCTTTAGCAAAGAAAAATCTTAACAGGGCTTTTATTCTCTGGTCACGCTGCTGCCGCCGCTGCATCGATCTTTCTTTTTCCTCCCTCTTTCAGGGTAAAGACCTTCTGACCCAGAAGATCCCAGTGTGGCAACAGGCTTGCTCAGACCCCAACAAGCTGCCAGAGAGGGCCATGCTCCTGGCCCAGCAGATGGGCTCTGCCGCCCTTGGGGGCACGTCCCCCCTGCATACCTCCAAATCCAACCTGGTCATCTCTGACCCTATCCCCGGGGCACAGCCTCTACCTGTGCCCCCGGAGCTGGCTGTCTTCATGGGCAGTGGCTTGGGACATCCAGCGGTGAGTCTGGGAAGTGAGAAAGCTGATGGAGGCTAAAAATACATCTGTGTATCTGTTTTATTCATTTTCTGTTTCTATTTTTGATGTTTCATTTGTCCTGTGTTCCTAAGGCAATAGGATTTTAGTGATTTTTATTTTTCTTTTTTTTTCCTATATTAAAGAATACTGGAGTCAGCAATTTGTATTTTGATGTACTCTTACATGTGACATCACAGACTTGAGAGAAAAAATAGTGACGTTTTCTGTATCTGAGTATCTGTATCAGATCTGAGTTACCTGACTGGAATGACTTTTTTTCTCATCTGGACCACTGTGAGGCTAACAGTGAGCTAATGGCTAATGTAAGGGTTGTCCACCTTTGGCCCTTGATAAAGATGCAAATCAGACAAACATCTCTTGAGTCTCACATTAAAGCTGGCACTCGAGTTAATGAGCTGTTTGTAGAGTCTTCATGTCACACTTGGCTACAGCTGAGAGACTAGATGTAGATGAGCACTCACCAGACTTCATTTCTCCGAGTTATAATTGGACTTTTTTTTCAAATCAAGATGAATTGATATGAACGCAGCAGATGTTAATCATAACATATCATACTTCGGTTTAATCTGAGTATTTCAGGAAATAATTGCTACTGGAGGATTGCACAGCTTAAGTCTTTTTCACAAGTTTTCTTCTTGAATCCTGGATTGTTTTTCTCAGAGGCTGATGGGCCCTGATGGTATGTCCATGGTCAATGGGACAACAGGAGTCCATGGGGAGGAATATTGGACGGATGGAGCAACTATGTCCGTGTCCCAAGTCAGGCCTTCGTCCCCTCAGACCCAGGCGCAGGGCCAGTCCCAGGCTCAGCCCCAGAGACAGGTCAGCGATGTCTACTCCAACACCCTCCCGGTCCGCAGGCCCGCCCCCGCCAAGAACAAGAACCCCGTGGGTAAGATATCCAGACGCTGCGAGAATTTAATGAGCATCACTTCTGTGTCGCTGCAGCAACAAAATCACAAGCAGAATGCAATTTAGTATCACAAAGGAGGAGCAGGGAGAAGTAGAAATCTCTACTCTAAGCAATGTTATTAATGAGTGAATATGAAGTAGTGAACTGATCATTTAATCAACATTTGTCTCATGTATTTATGGTGTATTCACAGTTAATTTGGCAGTAATAGCTGGATCTTTATAAAAACTATACAGAGGCAGTTAAGAAACTGTTATATCTGCTGAGCTGCTGAACCTAAAGAGACATACATCTTACTTTTCCAATTCCAGCAATTCGGGGCTCTGAACTCTTTACGTCACGACTGTCTTTGTCTCCCCCCTCCTCAGGAGAGACACGGACCCTGCCCAGGTCCAGTTCCATGGCGGCAGGCTTGGAAAAGAACGGGCGCTCCCGCGTCCAGGCCATCTTCTCCCACGCTGCAGGTGACAATGGCACCCTGCTCAGTTTCTCTGAGGGAGATGTCATCACCCTGCTAGTGCCTGAAGCCCGCGACGGCTGGCACTATGGGGAGAACGAGAAGAACAAGATGTAAGTAATTTATTCATTTATTCTGTTTAGGCTGAGTCCATCTGTGCGGTTGGATAAATATTTGTCGCACACGTAGGTACACTGAATGTAGAAAATAAGTTTAACAGCGTCCTTACTTTTCTCAGGCGCGGCTGGTTCCCATTCTCCTACACGCGTGTGTTGCCCGAGAGCGACAGCGATAAGCTCAAAGTGAAGTATGTGGCTTTTTTCATAAACGTGTCTTAACTTTGTAAGCCCAAAACGAGCCCGAGTCTGAGGCCTGTGTTTCCTTCCACTCTCAGCCTGCACCATGGGAAGAGCAGCAGCACGGGGAACTTGTTGGAGAACGATGGATCACTGCCCACACCTGACTACGGCCTGACCGCCCGACTGCTGGCACAGAGCCTAGCACAGACCCGCCCACGCCCCTACAGCATGGCAGGCTTTGGCACACAGGTAGGTACAATTTAACATATCCGTGAACAAGACTCATACACTTGTTACTCTTGCTCATTTAATTTGTAGCCCCCGTCTGGTTTGGTCTTGTGTTGCATAATTGGATATGAGTAATCCTGCAGTAACTGATAAGGAGACTTTTGCTCAGTTTTCTGCTGCCACCTAGTGTTCGTATGCTTGGCAAGCAGGCACTTCAATCCAAGGGTTACGAGCACACAAAGTGAGAATTATTTCTTTTATCTCCCCAGCCTGCTATTGAGGATTATGACGGCCGCTTTGCTACAAGGTAAGTGCCTTTTCTACCTCGCCCTCCTAAATAACGACTGATATGAGCGCTGCCGCCATCTGAATTATTTCACTCGGATCAGAATCAGAGGAATACATGAGAGCCAGTCACCTTAAATGAATACCGTTTCACCAGAGTTACCACAAGCAAGAGACAGCAAGGCAACTGCTTAACATACACAGGGTCCCGTTTAAATGCTACATACACATTCAAGCACATTTAAATCATGCTGTGTAGTGAAAGTGTAGTTTTAGTGTACTCCAAAAGTCTCTACACATACTGCATTCACCAAAACGTCGGTATAGATCATAAAAAAATGCTTGATTTTTATTAAGTGCATTGTCTCATGATGGAATGAACAAAAGACCTGCTGGAGCCAACCAGAGCTGCAAAACATGAAGACAAGCAGCAGACAGTGGTGAGATAGCTTGACGAAGATCTTGCAAAAACAATTGAGAAACAAAGTACTTTATCTTCGGTAGAACGATTACTTTCACTCTGTTTAATTGGTCGCATAGTGATTGATGTCAGTCTGCACATATTGAATTTAACTGTGGTAGTATGAGAGTAAGAGCACTCTGTGACAATTAAGATAAAGTGCAATAGATATATTGTAAAATCATATCATGTCATATTTGGTATAGATCTTTTTCAGGTATTTATATATTTTATAAAATGGAAGAAAATGGTGACAAATGGTAATCACAGTTTCCCAGAGCCTCTGATCAAACGCCAAAAAATATCTTATTTACAGCATTATAAGACAAAGCAGATGTTCTCAAAAGAGAACCAGAGAACGTTTTACCATTTTGCTTTTGATTATAGGAATAATCAGTTATACCAGTTACCATTTTTGTCATCTAATTGACAGACTGATGATTTCACCTCAAGTGATTAATATTGTTTCAATAATCTACGGCAATAGATTTGATTTTGCCGTAGTGTTAATATCCACCTCATGAGATGTATGCACAGTGTTTCTTTTTAATTTTTTCTTTGCCTTTTCCTCTTTGCTCCTGCCTACTTTACTTTCTTTTTATTTTTTTTAAATAGCTCTTTAAAGTAATGAATGCAGTCTAGCGGTTTCAGGGTCTCACTTTATCATCAGAGTGCTCCCGGCCCGCTATATTTGCACAGTAATCTTATCAAGTCCTTGCTGACTCACCAGGGCTGTGTGAGGGTCAGGGTTAGGAACGATGCTGTGCCTGTTTCTGTCCAATCAGGGAGTCAGCCTCCTCGTGTACATGTATATAAATGTGTGTGTTGGCGCGAGAGAGCGACAGAGTGCGCGTGAGAAAGAGAGAGAGAGAGAAAATATGGCCTCGAGTGTACGCGCACTCGTATTGGTGTTTTGGTGGAGTACATGTTGTGACAGTAGACATCACGCTGACTTCATCTCAGTCATCACTGCTCGTCAGCCTGGGGCTATGGGCACCAGTGTCAAGCTGTTTTACGTACTCTTGTCTGCTCTAAATGTGTGTGTTCTGTTTTTTTTTTTTTTGTTTTTTTTTTCTCCTGTATCAGTATTTTGAGACAAACACTGTCCCGCAGGGTGTATTCATCCCCAACAGACTAATCTAACACTACATCCCTCCAGCAAAGGAGATGACTTGATTTTCTCATCAACAGTAACTTCTGGGTGAACTTCTCTGTGACAAGCATTCACTAAAACGGGGCAAAGATATCCAACCTGCAAAGCTATTTGGATTGAAAAAAAAAAAATAATAAAAGTGTTGATGAGGGAATTGGAAGTCCAATCTTCCTGATCACGGGGCAGGCGTGTTTGGAGCTGCAGCCGTAGGTGGGGCGGCGTCTCGGCGATTTCCCGGCCCCACCTACGCCTCTCCGAAACTCCACCCTGCCTCCTTGTGCCTGTCTTGTCTTTCTCCATTTCTCTCTGAGTGTGTCCGACCTGGCAAGCTTCCTTCTCTCTTTGTTCCACAGTGACAGTCCTGATGGCAAATTGATTTCGACTGTGTGAGAACAGACATACAGACAGACACAGACAGCTCCGGATAGCACAGGGGCCTCTTCCTCCCCATCTTTTCCCCTCCTCTTAGCCTCCCTCCTGTCCACTTATCTCCACCTCTCCTCCTCCTCCTGCCTCCACGCACACCCCTTCTCCAAGTGGAAGAGGCCAGTTTCATCCCTCCTTTCTGTCCTCTCTTCCTCCCCGGGTCCCTCCTTTCCTCCTTCCGTCCGTCCTGGGTGCTGCTGCTGGCGGTGTCGGTGTGGACAGTAGCGGTTGGTGGGTGGAGGATTGCGTTGAGCGAGAGAGCCAGAGCGGGCCCTACCTGCTCGGCATGCAGCGATATGGACTCTGAATATTCTATCTCTGATCACAGTCCACCATCACGGACTGATCTCTCAAGAGACTGCCTTTGCTACTGCTTGTCTTTCATGCATGTACATGGTTGTGTCATTTTGTCAAACTAAAGGACATGTTCATGTACTGTACAAGTGCCAAAAGACTTCAATGTCGTTGTTCTAAAGCCACCGGCTGAATGGCCTTTTTAAGCACACGTGGGCCCAGTATTATCGAGTTCCCACCCAACACACACATGCTCTGAAAAAAAAAAGAAAAAAAAAGCTTTGTTCAAAGTAAGGCTGTGCAGCAGATTACTGTGTTTCTGTTCTGAGAGATCCCGTAGGTCGCGCTGTGCTTCCTTGTGTCAGTGCTAGACTTGATTTTTTCCGTCCAGAGGGTGTGTGTCATATTTGCCTTACTTTGCTTCTTTTTTTTTTTTTCTATTAAACACATACTTTTACGTGCAATGAAGCAAAATGTCAAATTTCAGCTTCAAGAATATACAGTACATATATATATATATATAAATATCTATATATAAATTGTTTCCATCAGTCCACCAAATTGCACTGTATTATGATCGTTGAAAAAAAAAACATGTTTTCATATAAATTTTCAATCAAACTTTCCAACCTTAGCCCCACAGAAACTGTCTTTTCGCCCCTTTTGGCTGCGTTTACTGCCAGAATTGTCCATTAAAAATAAAATGCCTCACTCCAATAACCTTCAGTTTGGTCTTTTTTCTGAAGCGACTCTGAGTTCGGAGGGGTCTTCGATCTTCTGTTGAGTATCCTCAAAAACAGCTGTGAATTAGTTTTTTAGGTTCAACGACAACCACGGCTTTTGCGGCTCTCAGTGTTATTTATGATTGTATTCCCTGAGTGGCTATGTAGTTTTTTTTTGGTCTTTTCTTTTCAAAAATTTATTGTCCTTGTAAGAAAAACAAAATATTTCCAGAAACAATGAGAAAATACTGATTAGTTGAAGTGTTTATCTTATGCATGCTGTGGAGGGAAACCAGAAAAATGTGATACTGAAAATTGACCTTGAATGTATGGTGACTTTTTACAAAGGTATTCTAAATAAAACATATCTCTATATATTAATAAACGGTCTGGTCTGACGAGAAGTCTGTTCTGTCAGTGACAATGACATTTTCACTTTTGTTGCACATTTTCCCTTTTTCGAAATTACGGCTCTTAACTGATATATATATATTTTTCCTTTTAATGCTCTTTTTTTTTTAAAAAACTACCAACCTTTTTTTAATCATTTCCAGTCACAGCTGTGTCCCAAGCATGCAGTTTCACCCTAACTCCTCCTCCAGTAACACCCATAGCATCTGTGCTGCTCTCTGTGTCACTTGAAAACAACAGCGACAGCAAACAGACAGTCAGTGTGTCGGTGTGTGTGATAGTGTTGTGCTTAGTATTCCTATTGTGAGTATCTGATTTCTGCCTGCCTGCTTATCTTCCTTTTTTTTTGGTTATATTTTAATTATCCCTTTGGCTTGAGTTTGAGTTGTATTTGAGTGATCCGAATAATAATGCGCACATTTCAGCAGACACAACCTCAGAACACCTGCCTGTCGATTGCATCGCATTTACAGCAAAATGTGCGTCCACCGGGGCGAGCTGCAGACACATTTCCTCACGTTAGTTTTATTTGAAAAGGAGCACACGGTATACGGCATGTTGAGCATGAAGTGTGTACCTCTGTTTTCCATCCCTCATCTCAGTTACAGTTATGATTATCAACCTGTAGTATGTTCGTCTTGCACCAGACTAACCAGCAGTGTCGTTACAAAATGTGACCCATGCATGATCTGAGAGATGAGCCATTCAAACCCAAAGGTTCTCTTTACCTTCCAGTTTGGGTCCAGAATTGTCCCGGTTCTGAGGGAACAGGACCTCCGTAAGTCACCAGCCTCCATCTCCTCTCAGCCAACCAATCACTTTTCTCCTCTCTATTACTGCCTGGTTCTCTCTGCTCTCATTGGCTGTCTGGCTGCAGTAGGATGCTGGGAATCACTGGTCTTTTCTGTCCCTCGGCCTCCACGGACATAACAGCGTTTTGGTTCTGTCAGTCCAGAAGGCCTCGGGTTGTAAAAGAAATACTTTGATTTTTCTCCGTGTATCACAATACCATATAGAGAAGACACTAACCCTGCATGCGTGTCTATCACAAGCTGTTTTTATTCTTTTCTTACATAATTTTTTTTCTAGTTTTCTCACTACATGCTTGCTAAAACTCACAGTTTGATTTGCTCAAGTAATTGCTAGAAAAAATATATATAGGAAGGCAGATTTCTTTTGGGTGTGGTCACATGTGTCTCTCTAAGTGTTGTCATGTATTCATCCTAACTGTCACTGTTCCTTGTCTCACCCCCTCCTCTCCCCACAGTGACCGTTCCCTGGAGGTCTACCTCCGGCCCACCTTCATTGATGACCGATCTGCACCCATCTTCTACTAGCGGCCTGCTGTCCCCTTTTCTGTCCACTAATGGGCCCTTTTTGAAGGGAAAAAAAGTCTAATTTTGACACATGAATTGTATGATGTTATAACAAGAGGGCTCAGAAGTGTAAATGAGGGGGGATCTCCTCATGGAACATGTTACACTACTAACAATTAAGTATCCCTGCTGTGGAAATTCACTCAGACAATTTCCGGTTAATCCTCAAGATGTTTCGATAACACTTCCACAAACACTGAATGTCTCAGCCCAGACATTCAAGTGAAAGTGTGACAATAGACTTTATTAGTTATTTAGATCACACCAGTTGTGGATAAGGTATGGCTAATAGGTTTCACTAGTGATGCCGTCACATTATTATTTATCTGCACTTCTTCTATGGGATCTCTTTTTTTTTCGTCTGCAGTATACACTGTAAATTTCATTTGAGGATTATTTACACTGATAAGCAGTGAAGGCACACTCTGTGTTAGTCATTTAAGTGAAGCTTGAGAGTGAGTGTAAGATCGGCTGTTCTTCAGTGCATATTACATTGCACTGAAAAGTGTAGATTGGCTACTGCCACAGATAGATAGAAGTGGAAAAGCGGTGAGTAAACTATAATTCTGCTTTTGTTAAGTGATATAGTATACTACACATATACTAGTTGTGATACAGTATGCCCATGTTTTCAACATGGGAACTGTGCCTTCTACTTTTTTTTTTTTAAATATATGCTTGTGCAGCATTGAACCAATCATTCTATAAACTGGTTTGAGGGCATATGCATCACAGTTCAACTTGTATTTTTGATATTCCTAAAAATATAAGGGAGATTATTTCCCCTTGTTTTTGCTTGTTATGTCAAGACCCTTTTCTTTTGCTTTTTTGTGCAAGCTCCAGTGCAGTTGCAATTCCACCAATATTTTTAATAGCGTTCATTTCCTTTTCTTTAAGTTTTAGTGATATCAAAGCTGCCAGATAGCCAAGAGATGAAATACAGTGCATACATAATGGGTCTCTCTCTCTCTCTCTCTCTCTCTCTCTCTCTCTGTTTTTTTTTTTTTAAATATATTTAGCTTTGAGGGAGTGGTAGCTTATAAGATAAGGTACAGTATTATTATGGCTTTTGATCATTCATTCTCAGTATTATACACTCATCTGGGAGAAAAGCTTAGAGCAGAGGCATTTATCTACGGTATAATGCGTGGGCACAGTAGTGAAACTGCTTGTGATGGAGAATAATAATGCGTGTGGTTGTATGAATGAGCTAAAATGTCTCTTAGACTGCGATGAATCAAGTTGCATTGTGAAAAGTCAGTTTTCCACAGATGAGTCCTTTACACTGAGTGAAATGATCAGGCTTTTATTATACATCTCATTTGGGCAGCAAGTTTCAAATGCATTTTTTACTTTTATATAGCTTGCACTGTCCATTTCTCACTTTCGTCCCTGTTTGTATTATATCTGTACTGTACAGAAAGTGCATCTAAATTATCTTGTCCAAAATAAATCTAAATGGGCACACATGTCTAACTTTTATGTGTTTTGTTGTGTCATGTTTTTCATGTGTTCATGTCCTGCAGAAATTTGCATTCTTTTAATAACAGTGCAGGTAAATATACCACAGACACAAGACGGGAAAAAGTATTTGGATTTATTTGTTTGGGATAGTACAATAGCAATGAGTGAGGAGGGGGAGGAGGGGGGTGGAAACAGCAATGTTGTTACTACCGGTGCACAGAACAGCCCGCCTCACCTTCTCCAAAGGTGTCTGTCACTTTAGCCAATAGGCTTCATAATATCTCTTTGGCAAATTTGAGAAACTGTCATCCTGGATTGCATCTTTTCAATTTGTACAAAAATACTAGCAACGTTTTCTCTTCTTGCAGAACCTAAAAGGCAAGGTGAGAGGAAACAGAATTGGCACTTTGCGCTACAGAAAGAGAGAGGGGGAAGGGAGCTGTCGATACAGCAGTAGTAATTCAAGTCAAGCTACCTGCTACATGTTGATAAAACATTCATACAATACGTGAGATATGTCATATTTTGAATGTCTTTTTATACACCTCAGACCCAGGCATTCAGCACAAATGTCATAGAATACATTATGTATGAGAACATGGACAATACAGACACGTAGAAAAGATGCATAAAGATGACATTCAACATTTATGACTGGCGAACCAACATGACACCGCAGACTTGTGTTGAAACACCTCTATCCCTTTGGTGTCATTCTATTGCTGATGAAATGTAATGGAAACAAAGCTAATGTGCCAAAAAATAAAGTGAACCTGGAGCTGGCACTGTGGACACACAAGGGGAACCTCACATGTTTAGATATTTCATTCTAGGATGGGGAGATGTAGAGCAACAGAGTCATCACTTCTACAAAGAAAGACCCAGTTTGGCTATACAAAGTGCTTCAAACAGGTATGGTAATATATTTTGAAGATCAATAACCAGGGTGAGTGGTGGTGACAATTAGGGAGCAGCAACGCCTTGGATTTCCTGCAGTACGTTTCCATCAACATAGCACACAGAATCCACTGAGTCCTACTATCAATATGATTTGGATACAACTTGGGTTCTTCAAACACTATCACCACCACCCTACAACTGTTAAAAATGCAGATTCTGTATTTGGAAATATGCTGCAGTTTCTTACGTAACAATTATCAAGCATTGTTCTCTGGCTCCAACAATGAGAGCTGTAACAGTCTTTGAAAATGCCAGATCAATGGTAAGCAGATGGACCAAGGCAGCCAATGAGAGCAGCAGCTATGAAGCCAGTCATTTAATTGTTTTGTTTTTTTTTTTTGTTTTTTTTATTTTTGTTAAATTCACAAATTTAATGACTGGTTGGGTCACTAACAGAAATCGATACTGCATTGAACAAATAAGTTACTGTCATATATACTGTAAGTTTAAACTAATATACTGATGATTTCTATTTTAGTTCTGCAAATAATACGATCTGATTTTGTATCGACCTCCCTGGTTGTCTCACTCAGGTTGCCATACCAGAAACTAACGCTCTTCCTTCAGAAAAAAGTGTGCAAATCATTGAGGGTCTTTTGATATAATATGAGGCACTGTCTCATAAAGGGTCACCAGGGTCAGATGCCCCAAATGTTGATAAAAATAAAACTCTGTAAAACATCTAGATATAATAATGCTGCTTTTTTGTGTTGAGAAGAACCAGGACTCATCCTCTTCCAGCCAAGGCCGTGGGGCACTCTTCAATCTTTTGGACTTTCTTCACTGTTCCCTGTTGGAAATAATCGATGAATAAATATAGATAAATAAAGTATCACAGCTTGTAACATAAGAGAGACTCATGAAACTGTCTAAAGTAATCCCACCCAACACATACTTACAGTGAAGAAACTGTGTGCTGTATTTTTGTATGTATAATATTTGTTGACACCATCAATATTAGAAAGTTGGACATAAGCTAGAAATGTTTGTTAATGGATTTTTTGAAAGACATGGCATTGTTATTTTAGACATATCAATCAGTTTTCTATATCTAAATGAAGAAAAAAGTTTTTTAAGGTAAATCTGGGTAGAGAATGGTAAAAAATAACAAACAACACAACAAACTTGCACTGGAGTTTACAAGCAGACAGTGTGTTGTTAGTGGGGGTATTCCAGAATTAGAACCACAGTTGCATCTCATGAAAAAAAAGTGATATTTGCAGGTAGATTTACATGGTTTTATAACGACCAGCTACTGACCAGCTACT
>JAOXYL010000045.1:9030856-9044047 GCA_028564955.1 Terapon puta
GACCAGCTACTGACCAGCTACTTAGCAATCTCTCCTTCAAAATGATGTTAATGGCATATTTTTGACCAGTAAATGTTTGGTAAGTGGCAGGACAAGACATGTATAAATGTTTAGATAAGATTTTAGTAGTAAAGCCAAAGTGGGTTGCTGTTCCAAGTCTGTATCTCTTGTTTTACAAAGCCAGCCTCTGCCTGGCTCAGTGTAACTGTTTGCTGTGCCAACAGTAGAACAGTGATTTAACTACTTTATGCAAATATAAATTAAATAAAAATGATTTGATTGGTCAAGTCCTATATAGAACCAACAGCACTCATTTAGAGGTCATATTATGAAACTAAAACAAGAACATAAACATGTAAAATAGCAATAAATATTATATACTGTGTAGTTGTGAATTTGATATATTTCCAGTGCAAACAAATGAACATATAACAAACTGCATATCAAAGACAGTTAAAACAGACCTGTTGCTGCGCCCATATGGGAGTCGGAGACTTGTGTGATAGAGAATCGTGAGACCATAAAACGGTTAAGTGCTACAGCTGCAGGTTTCGGAGCCTCAGGACTGTTGGAGGTGGATGTGGGTGAGGACTGGGGCCCTGGGATGGTGTCAGGCAAGGACGGGCGAGACTCAAACGAGAGGTCATTTTCCCAATCATAAACCTCACCTATATGCACACAGACACAGTTATGGTTATCATGAACAATCTGACATAAATCAACTAGGACTGGTCCATCTTGCATTTTATATCCCTGATAGACTCACCCTCTTCTGAGATGTTCTCATCTGTTTCTTTAGAAACACAGATTGTTTCACAGGATTGAGCTTCTGGATCAGTGTCAGGCTGCATCTGGGGGTTAGACCCTTTTTCTTCTGAAGAATCCTGCCCACTAGACTCTGTGCAGAAGGTGTAATCAGCCAGCTCTCCTGTAGGGCTCTCCTGGAAGTCACAAAAAAATTAGCTCACATACAGTAAAGTAATAAAATAATGTCTTCATTGAGATTGATGCAAATTGCACAAATTTGGCGTGTAAATGTGTCTTACCTGGTCAAAAAGAAACACCGTAACATCATCGAAAAAGGACACCGCTTTTTTCTTCCTCTCCAGCTCATCACAGAAGGACTGGGTGAGCAGGGTAGGCATCTTCAGAAGGCTGCGGAGGTGTCTAGCCCTGCTGCAGTCGCTTACCACCACTGGCACTGAGGAAAAATCCTCCTCACTCTCCTCGCTGTCTTCATCTTGGATGTTATAGGTCCTTAACTCTTCATCAGACTCACTGTCATCGGAGTCATCTTCATCCTCCGCCTCCTCCAGCGGAGCTCTCACTTCCTCTCCACACAACTCCAACAATGACGAGGATGAGGACAGGTCAGCAGGGCCATTGGATTCTTCACATAAACTGTCTTGTGAGTCACATTCCTCTGCATCTATGTCCTCAAAATCTTCTTCATTTATCCTCACACCCTCCCTTCTATCTTCAGTGTCTTCTTTGACATGATTAAATTCTGGCAGTTCCTCCTCCTCTGTGGATGCTTCACCATTTTCATTCTCTTTGGGGGTCTCATCTCCATAGTCAGTTATGGTGGAGTCAGAATGCAAAGACTGGACAGGGGAGCAATCTTCTGCTCTTCTGTTCCCTTCCTCACGGTTTCCTGAGGCCTCCTGGATAGTGGAGGAGGGTTCAGATCCAATGGAGGAGCTGAGCTCTGAGGGAGGCTCATCTCCCGAGTGCTCAGTCTCCAACCCAAGATCATCATCTGCAGGGGCAGACTCTTTGGTCAGGCAACCACCCATCTGAGGAGGGAACGGTGACAGCATGGACAATCCTGGAGTGGGAATGGGGTGGGGTGAACTAGGGTTAGCCTCTGAGAGATTCACCAAAACACAACTTTTGATGTGTCTCAGATTTGTTAAATGTTCTTCATTGTTGAACTGCCTTTTGACAGGAGCTTCATCTCTGATAGAGCTCAGTTTCTCAGCAGGGAAGTCACGACTACTTGGAGCTGCATAGAACTTGCTGCCTTCATCCTGGGGACTCCTCTCATTTTCAGCATCGTAGTCAGAGAAATAAGCTGAGTCCCTGTATGGGTTCTTTTCAGTCAGACCCTTTAACTGTAGCTCTGATGTGCCTGTGGAAGCACAGACCCCTTGGCCCAAACCCACCTGCAGGACTAGTTCAGGTTCTCCACCCAGCCTGGGGCTCATTTCACCAACACGTGGATCTCCAAGCTCTTTGAAGATAAACTCCGGAGATTCGTTGTTCTCTGTGTCATAGCCACTGTCCAGGGATTTGGGTAACACAGGTGTATTGAAGGGATCAGGGCTGAAGGCCTGATCACAAGGGCTTGCCATCGATGAAGACAGGTTAAGGGTATCTACAGAGTCAGGGGTTCCTTCTGCATTCTTCAGAGGGCTCAACTCTTCCTCCTCTACCTCAGCATAATCCAGGTTGAAGTCAGCAAAGATCCCAGATGTAATATCTGTGATGTCATCATCATCATCCTCACTGTAGTCACCAAGCTCAACCAGACTAATGCTGGTGTTTCTGACCCCCACTCCACTGTCCATCGCTCTGCTACTTTCTGACGTATCTGGATAGTTTAGCCTTTTGTCTCCCAGACCAACAGAGATTCCTGTTGAGACCCCTTCCCAGATGTTTCCTCTCTGCTTGACTGACAAGGCTCCCGACTGACTCGTCTGAGGCTCCTTGAAAGAAGATGGGGACTTTATATAGGTTGCCTCAGGTATCATCTTGGGTTCAGAGTACAGTCTCTCTCCATTAAGCAACAATTTCTTTTCATGTTTTACTTCCACGTTTCCACCCTCTGTACCTCTATCATTAATACATGAGCTACTGAGAGAATCAATACTTAGGTTCCCCTCCACTTCAGTGGCAGCTTCCTTGCTTTCTTCGTGACACAAGTTAATGTATGAACCTAATTCATTGGGCTTGCTACAAGTGTTACAATCAGTGTCTCTTCCTTCCTCCAGGGTGCCACAAGACCTGGAGCTGTGGAAGGTTTTCGTGGTGGCCTTGGTTAAAAACCATAAATCTGTTGTGTTAGAGTGAGCTGTATATTGAAGGTCCAGATAGCTGTCAGGCCCAGTGCCTGTCTGCCTGCTGTCAAAGGTAAGGCTATTATTGTTTGCTGAATGGTTTGAAGTCCAGTTGGTGGCCTCTCCTTCAGAGAAAAGGTCATTCTCAGTGTCTTCACCTCTCTGCTGGCCCACCAGGAGGCCATCATCTGTCCCTACATCAATGCTAATGTGGTTGACAATGGGAACTGTCTTTCTAAGGGGACCCATCATATTGTGGCAGCTTTCATTAAGCGTGCTACGACCTGTGCTCGCTTCAAGGTAGGGGTCACAGAACCCTAAGCTGGGGCTGCTGACTGCCTGTGACAAACTGCGTGGGTTTTCTAAATGCCGCACTGGGTGGATGAGGTTTGATCTAGACTCTGGTGATGTATCCATTTCAGACAGACATGATTGGCGCCGTGTCTTGTATGCCAATGACTGTTCACAGTAGGCTGAGCTGTCTTGGCTGGATGAGAAGCAATTTAGGGAGTGACTTAAGTTTACTGGGCTGGTGCTGGATGCCTGTCTCAGCAGTGGCTCCATGGTTAGTTCCACAGTGGGGCTTGAATCAGAATCATAGGCAGTAGATTTGGCTCTGTCAGCTGTTGACCAGTAAGCACTGGGATGTGCCATGGATGAACAGGTGTGACTCTCAGAGGACAACCTGCTGTTGCTGGCCTCTAGTCCTGGGCTGTAGTCCACCACACTGTCATCCAGGTTAATGTTACACTCTACTGGTTCTTCTATTCGAATGTAGTACTCGCTGCTGACAGAGGGACTGTGTGCACTCAACACTGGGACCACCCCTGGGTGTTCAGGCTCATAGTAGGATGGGGATATGCTTGAGGTCAGGCTGTCAGTCTTGCAGCCTGCTGAGGTGCTTCCTTTACTTGAATAGTAGATATCTTGGTAATGTGGGTTCCCCTGGCCCAGTGGCCCACTGGTGGAGGAGGAGCAGTAAGGCTGCTCAGATCGGGCCTGCTCCCATTTGTACTCAAAGTTGAGGCCATGGCTCGTCTCTGTGACAGTCAGTAGGTCATCCCCTGTGTCAGAGTGGAAGCTGTCAGAGAAGTGTTCCAAGAGGGGGAAGGAGGATGAGGCAGAGGAGGCCAGCTCCACTGCCTGAGTTTGGTCATCACCAGGGACGTCAGCTGAGGCAGGTGTCGGGGTCAGGAGTAAGGCTGTGGATGCAGCTGTGTGGGAGGTGCTTCCAAGTAAGTTGGGTCTCAATGCATTCCAACGTTGTTCAAAGTCTTCCTCTGCCTCACTGGAGCCTTTGGCACACAAGTATGTGACCAGAAGGTGTACTTCCTCACTGCTGGGTCTCAGTTCTGGCTGAAGCCAGCAGAACTGCATCACTTCATACCTGGACAGAAACGCAAGAAAACATAAATCACTACAAGTCTGAAGAAATTATTGGGTTACTCTCCTTATAAAAGCATATCAGTTAGCTCACAAGAACATATCAATATCTCAATAATATAGTTTTTTTTATGTAAGGACAGGCAGAATTTAAACATTTGATTATAGTATAACAGCAAGGCAATGTGAAAGAAAACCTTTGAAGTCAGCATTTTCTAGTTACACCAAGTACTTGTTCTTGACACTAGCCATAGAGTATATGAAAGAGGTGCAGTGCAGATGCTGACATAGTTAGAAGATGTTCACATACTTTCTGTGTGTGTGTGTGTGTGTGTGGCTCCTCAGTGTTGGCCATTTAATTCAGTGAGAAACAATTTCAAAAATAAATAAATAAAAGCAAGATTTGGCTGGCTTCCCAGGTAAAGATTAATGAGGGGATTCAACTCTGGTCGATGCCAAGGGGATCATAAAAAAATAGGGAGAGTATTGATCACCTGTCCTTGCTAGCAAAGAAAAATGTTGCTACAGTGGACCGGTGCACCATCCCAAGCGGGGACTGAGTTTAAAAACAGGGCATACACAACATGTAAAAAATTAATAGTTTAGAGAGACCTGTGGGCTTGGAGTCTAAATATATCTTGTGTGGTATCAAGATATAAACCTGTGCCAACCTGTGCATGTATATGTACAGCATATCTTGCTCAGTGTGTGGACATGCAGCTATGTCTCACCAGCGCTCAGCCAGGGGGAATTGGAGCTGGGGTTTGGGTAGTTTGAGCTGCTGTTCCTTCACAGCATATGTCAGCACCTGTCTGTCAGAGTAGTGTCTGTATGGCTGGTTTCCCAGCTCAAACAGCTCCCATGTAGTGACTCCCAATGACCTGGAACAGGCACAGGAATCATTAGTGTGTTCACTCCTCATATCAAAGGAATTCCTATGTTCCCTACAAGCTGTTCACTTCACACTGCAACCTGCTTAATTGTATTTTTGTATTGTATTTGTGCTACACACATTTCTCAAAGAGTTTCCCAGTAAAAGAAAAGGGGGGCACAGGAAAAGCTAACATGCTCCTGGATATGAGCTAAAAATGAATCCATCCAAGTTGCTGTAAATGTTTTAAATGCATTAGCCCCCAAAATAATAAAAAAAAAAAAGATGAAAAAAAAACATTGAAAATAGCTTTAAAGAATAAGAGTCAGCATTCATTAAAAGTTCATATTAAATTAGCTCATTTCTATATCTCCGTAAAGGTAATGTTGTATGATAGTGTTACCTCATTGAACTTGCAATAATATTGGCTGTTTGTCACTCAGATATCTCACCATATGTTGCTGGATTTTGTTTGGTCAACAACCAGAAGATTTCCATGGACTTCGTCTATGAGCTCAGGTGCAATCCAACGCAGGGGGACCCAAATCTGGTCTTGTGTTACATAATAGTCATCCTATGGAAGCACAATAAACAAGACAAGCATATTTGAGTGCTGATATGGTGACAAGGTAAAAAGGAGTCAATTAAAGTACTGATGTTATCAAAAGATGGTCTGACCTTATAGCGGCTGTGAGACAGGCCATAATCTCCGATCTTAACTGACATTTCTGAAGTTAGCAGGCAGTTTCGCAAAGCCAGGTCACTGTCAAAAAAAAGGAAACTGTCATCTTGTACATTAAAACTGAGTTACCTTGACATTATCCATATCTATCACAGACCCTTTTTGTTTTTTTCTTATTTAAATAAAATTGTGCTTACATTTCTGGAATTGTTTGGTTATTTTGCCAGGCCACTGCCAGTAAAACCTGATCAAAACAGAACTACACAGTCCCAAGTTTCTGAGTCTTAAACACTTAATATATGAATGCATCAGGATATTTTGTTGTTATTGCTTATTTGTTGTTTTGTTACTTTAATACTTTTAAATTTACTTATAGTTTCTACTATTGCTTAATTCTTGTCATATATCATGCATATTATGGGACATTTACTCAGGTTACTCTTGGGTGTCAGTGCTAGAAAATATTGCGTGTATTGTATATATTGAACTAAGTCACTTTGTTTAATCTCACCTCTCCACAAATAAGGAGTTCTTCCACTGATTGGTTGCTATGGCAGCCACCACGTGGCCATGAGAGTGCGAGAGGGGCTCGCCCCCGGCAACAAAATCACTGATGCTGGAGTTTATAAACAGTACTCAGGCAGCACCAGGATGTTGTTGCAGGGAGAGACCAGCAGAGGGCGCACAGAGCATTCAGGAGGATCCATCCTTCCTTGTGCATTAATATTCAAGTTGATAAAGTAGAGCTAGAGCTGGACTGACTGACACACCTGTGTATAAAGTTGTATTTGTGGAGGTGCACAAGCCCTGAGGCAATGTCACATGCCATTCGCTGGAGGATCAAAGGGTCAGGAGTCTCAGAGTCAGCCACCCGACAGCTGTGCAGGTAGCTCTTCAGATCACCCTGAAAGGAGAAACGTAATGAGGCTCTGACTGTTTATGACTATACAGAACAACAATGCACCAAGACAGGGAATATTGAAGTGTGTGAGATGGACTGAATAAACAGAATTTGATCTTTTAAGTGTGTCCTACCAGAGGGCAAAATTCCATGACCAGCAGATAAGGAGTGACCTCTGAGCACTGTGCCAGGCACTGCAGGAGGGCAGGGTGCTGAAGGGTTCTGGAAACAGTAATGAAGTGTGTAAGAAGGCATAAAATGTACAATAAATAATCTCTTTTTTTAATGCCATGTGGTGCTATTCAAGAAGCTTGTGGGGGGAGGGCTCTTATGTTTCAGTGAACTGACCGGTAAGGCTGCACTTCTTCCAGGAATTGCATCTGATCCTGGACACTGGCACTGGCCTTCAGCTCCTTTACCACCACCTGGGTGGTGCTGAGGCCCGCATTGACCTCCCCCAGCAGAACCTACGAAATATACACAGGATATACGCACACAATTGACACAGGAATTTACTATAAACAGCATCAACATGCAGTTACAGAGTGCGAATGCGAAAGAAGAAATAAACAGTACAGTAGAATGAGAATGGTGCGTGAGAAAATCTAGAAAGTGTTACAACCACATGTACTGTATGGTAAATCGTGAGGAATTTACTGTGACTGTGAATGTCAACTCCTCTCCCATGGACTCAACACCCCAACACAAGTGCCAAAGATTAGCCTTGCTAGAATGAGATCATCACCACATTACGCTTGCATTCCAGACAAAGCAGGATTACAGTAAAGGACAGATGCAATAGAAACAGTTAAGGCAAGTACTGATGAACATGAAGCTGATGTCTCTGATCAAAAAAAAGAAGAAAAAAAGCTCAGTATAATTGTGTGTATGTTTTACAAACAAAAAAAACAGCTAGTTTACCTTGCCAAACCAGCCATGTCCGATCTCCTTTAGATAGAGGAGACTATGGCGGCCAAGATCTGATGATTTCAACAGCTGGACTGGAAAGGAACAGTGAGAAAGAAATAAGATTACTCTTAGACAAGATAAAGAGAGACTGTCAAAGCTGGAAAAAATTGATTAAAAGGAAAAAAACAACATAGATTTCTGAATGTTTTCAACAGAAACAGTTGGGTGACTAGAAAACATCACAGACAGAGTTAAGGAGAAGAAACAATGGGACCTCTTCTAAGCTAAACAGTAAATGTACATTTTGCTCAATGAAAAGTCGCACCAACTGCAGAGGAGAGATTGCCTCAAGGCAAATAAACCCAACTTCATAACTCCCACCTAAATTAAATAAGTATCTACAAGCACAAGAAAGCTTTTAGCCATCGCGCACAAATTCACCACAAAGGCACTCGCTATTATTCAAATGACACAAAGCAGTGCGCAAATTCAAATACCTCCATGGATCCTCATACTTCAAGAATGGAGATGGCGATGGTGAGTGGAAAGATGATGATGCTGACGGAGCAGTGGAGCGGCCAGCCACTCTGAGCACCGCAGCAGGGACTGAGTCTGAGTCCCAGGCAGGGATGAAGTACTGGTTCAGAGTGTGAGAACCAAGAGCCCGTGGCCCCAGCCCCAACCCCAGGCATCTTACCCTCATTGTGTGTATTTGAGAAAGAGCCCGCGGTCGCAGTGTGTGTGTGAGAGAGCCTCGGCAGGATTTAACCCTCCGAGCCCTCGCGCAGCTGAACAAGCTTGCCACGCCGCCTCTCCCCGTCTGCACCGGGCTCATCCTCCAACTGGGACACACACAAACACACACACTGTCCTAGTCTAGAGCTCTCCAGCTGTCGCGCAAACACTGAAATCCAGGGCTCCTATACGGACCGCGTTTAAATCTACAGTAAACTGAGCAGGGTAGAGACCAATCACAGCTTCTAGTCGGTGGACCAATCTGCCGACGGTTCCACGCGGGACGAAGACTTGTGCCCTGGGGCGCCGAGATTTTCTGGTCATGCATCACGCCTGATGTGACCGTCACGCATGTTGGTAGTGTGCCGTTTGACGCGCCAGCTCCGTGTGCAGCTCCAAGATACCCAGTGGTGACATAAGGCCCGCATAATGCCCCCCTGTCACCCTGGACAGCAGCATTCCTCAGCCAAACGGGACACAAACACTGCTCTGTCAGATGCAGAAAAGACCTCTGTCATACACACTCACCACCCCTATCTCAAGCTGCCCCTCCCCGTTCTTAGGTCCTGGTGCATGCCACCACCCTTCCCCTGTCTCTCCTCATCCTGTCACAGACCCCTCACTGTATTCTGCCCATAATGCCAGTCCTCCACTGGTGCGTTCCACGGACGTTTCAGCCCGGCCTTATGCTCACCCACTGCCCGGCCGGCCTAAATCAGGGCCATTGTTTGACCCACTCACTCGCACGCTCACGCTGCGTCTCCTGGTACCAAACACACACTCACACACGCATACGAAGACACACACAAGGCCCATTCTCCGCTGGAACGCTGGGCAGAGGTTGTCACGGTGATAACAGACCCGCACTTCTCCACCCCAGTCCCCCTCCCGAGCCTCCACCACCCCTCCCCGATGGAGAGAAAGAGAGAGGGAGAAATTAAGAAGTGGTATTATTCCAAATGTGGAATGTGTGAGCGTGAGTGTGCATTCCCGTCCTACTCGTGGCATTCCCGGAGAAGACGGTGGGGTCCAACGAGGCTGGGGGAGCGGTGGGCCCGTGGAATGACACGCACACAATCGCTCCACACACTCACTTTGATGCATTGAGCCTCTGTGGTCGCTCTGAAAGCTTTACATGACCTCCTGAATAAAAGATTAGAGCAACAAGTGAAAAGCAGGGCTGTCCGATCAATGGCAAATGTTGTTCTGAGCGTCTGTACGGCTGTGTAAGTTATGCTTAGCTTGTGCAGAATACACCATCCATGGTCACAGAGACCACATAACTGGTGTTTTTGTTCAACACGCAATTACTGTACGTCAGTGAGGGGGTGGATCATTTATGACATGTGCATGATGTTAATATGTATGAAAGTCTGTTTCTCCTTGACCCATAAGTGATTGATGTGACACTTTTGAAATATGAGATCACTCTTGCTGTTTCCTGTCCTCTCAATCTAGTCACATTTGTGCATGATTGTGACAGTTTGTCAGGTATTTCAAAAAGAATAGACAGTGTGCAAAACTACACATTGCTGTGGTGATTCTAAGTGTGCACAAAAAAAAATAAGTAAATGTAAAGGAGTCGAAAAAATGATGTTTTACTGCCTTTACATAGGAAAGGAGCAATGAGTATGAGCAACGTCTCCTTTCGCCATCTAACTCCATTCCTCGCCCTGCAACACCTGGACCAATCATACAGCCGTAGCTATGGAGGACAGAGGGGAGGCCAGCGATTGGCTGAGCGCCTGAGGCTGCCTTGTCCAATCACTGCCGGAGCTCACATCTGAGGATGCTGAGCCCCGACTCACCTCCCTTCTGGCTGAGCACAGTGCAACGCAGACAGCCAGTGAGTCATGCGGGGAGAGGCTTTTTGAGCACCCAGGATCTGGCTCACACTGAGCACCGTGCACCACCACATACATGCACATACACATTTTGACCTGATGAAAAAACGTCAGGCTGCGACTTTGCTGGGGAGGATCGTGGATGTAGAATACAAATGATATACTTCTGCATAATTTGGATGTGTACAGATGTTTGATTATTTAAGTAAAAATTTTCATATTGGATTAACTCTAATACATTATAGCATACACACTGAAATGCACTCTAAGGTTAGGTCAGATTCCTTCCTCTCCAGTGGGCTGCAGTTTTCCCATACAGTATGCATCGCAGCACTGCAGTAGGTCGATCCCTAAATGCATTACACAATGGACAGATGTCTGTCCCTTGTTGAGACAGAAGGAAAGAGAGGGGGGTACATATAATACAAGAGAACACGTGAAAGAGGCCATGGCTGTTCCCACCACGGTCGAGAGAAATGTAGTTTTATCTCATCCAAATGAAAAGAGCAAATAACATGTTCTGTAATCCTCTCACGCTTTGCTCCAGAGAAGCAACAACCAATAGTCTTTAATAGTGTGGCAGGATTTTACGCTTTCTAAGGAGCTGAGAATTAATACTGACTAGGGAGATAAGCAATACAGGAACAAGAGAAGAAAGGAGAAAAGAGGATTGACAAGAAAAAAAAAGAAATAATCAGGAAGCAGTAAGTTAAGGGAAATGAGAAGAAAAAAAAAGGAAAAGTTTAAAGTCAACACAGGCATATCGGTGTTGTGTGTTTATGGCGTTGTGTAGTTTCTTACTGGATCTTCCAGGCTGTTTGGAGACAGGCAGGGAGACCTCAGTGAGGGGAAGGATGTAGACCTCGGGGCCATTCTGGGAGGAAGGCGAGGCCAGGGCAGAGAGATCTGCCTGGTACTCCTCTCCCTCAGTGTTTTCAAACTCCTGGCGAAAAAGACACATGCTGGAATTAGTCATCCACTCGCAGGCAGACATCCTACCACCGAGATGGTGGGAGACAATGGTGCGACTGTGAAGGCATTCGAATGCACTGAGGCACGCCCTCCTGGCCATATACATTAGTCATGTACATGTGGGGTGTATTGTGTGGGCTGCTGCAGAGACGCTGTAGGGGGAGCACACTAATGTGTGTGTTCGAACTGCACACACAAAGCCTTTCTTTCTTTCTTTGTCTTCCTTCCTAATATATACTCCTATTCTTACTGGAAAAAAACTAAAAATGAATGAAAAAGAGTGAAATCAGTTACTTATAAAAACTTCATATACTATAAGAAAATAAAACCATGTGACCTTGCATACATAGTTGTAGTTTCTATTTTTGTTTTCGCATTTATTTTAACCCATGAGGACTTCATGTTCTCGAAGGATCTGCTAGTTTGCATTATGTCAAAAATACCCAAGTGTGTCCTGATTATTTTGAGCTGCATGATTTTAACTGTCACATCCACCAATAAACTGCACATTGTACATCCCAAGGCGTTTAATAGCTAAAAAATATGATTTACCACACAACAATGGTGTAAAAATGCACAAAACACCTGCTCTGAACTGTGATCAACAACAATCCCTTGACCGGAACTTCCTGTTGAATGTTACTTGCATCACAGTGAGGATGAAAAATGGAGGAATCGCATCGTCTGCTGTGCACTATAAAAAGGATAACCTTTACAAAATAAAGGCTAAGTGTCCACTCTGCTTTCAAATGAGAGCACAAGATAGTGTGAGCCACCATCAGCCATGCATTTAAAATGTAAGAGGAAGAGAGGGAGTGGAACATAGCGACCCCCCTCTCTTTCCATCCTTACATGTCTCACATCCTCTGTTCTGTCTGCCTGCATTATGCCCACTATCCTTCTTTCCACCCTCATCTACTGTTGCACCCCGGTTTACCGCAGTGTCCTTGCTCTCTAATTGTCAAAGTGTGTCTCCATAGCACTCTGTCTCTTCAGAGAGTGCTTAACCTTAAATCAAAAGGTAGCACATATGAAAATCAACTTTAACGTGGCATACCACAGAGCAGATCTGATATGTAAAATATTTTTCTCCTCTGCACATACCATCGATATCTTATCTGTCTTCAATCACCAAAGTGGCTTTTAGTGTAGAGACATGGATCGAGGTCCTCAAATTATGAGGATAAAAAAAAAAAAGTAAGAAGAGTATTGGAAGATATGCTGCCAAAGGAAACAGTAAATTACCGGTAAACTGGGCAAATTGCATAATCCGCAGCATGAGGCAGATCACGAGGAAGATTGGCAGAGAATTGTCAGGGTGAGCCAAGATTCAACTGAGCGAGCAACTCATATATATGTTCATATGAGACCTTAAGGGTTCTTAATGTTCAATTAGAATAGCATTATTGTTATTTATCTATATTTGTTTGTACTCCTTCGGTTCTTTAACAGTGAAACCTTTGTTCAGACTGTCCAGCATAAACCTAAATCCTTAAAGATTAATTCACTCCTGGTTGAATTGTTGTAATATGTTTTTATTTTTCCTGGAGGAAATGTACTCTGTGAAACAAAACTGATTGCTGCACGTGTAACACTTGTTTGTTAGATTTGGGCCTAGGTTCTGAGGAGTAAATAGAGAATGATTAAGGTAAACAACTGACAGTTTTATTTCACTGCAAAAACACAAAAATATCACAATTACAGTGACTCAAAAATACCCCAAATAAAATAGAGCTCTTTCGTATAAGAATAAAAATTAAAAAAATAAAATCGTCTGAAAAGAAACAATGTCCTTGGATCCACTTCCTTTTTGTTCAGTGGGTTTCAGTTCGTTT
>JAOXYL010000045.1:9080071-9093269 GCA_028564955.1 Terapon puta
ACCTTTTAAGGATTTACAGTATGTGAGCCAACCTCACATCAAAAGACTCTTGTTCCAGTCAGAGTCCCATTCTCGCGTGTGAGAGCCCTTCAAGCATGCTCTGATGGCCGTAATCCCCTCACTGTGACTCTCACATGATGAAGAAATCCCACGCCTCGCAGCAGTCCAAGGCTAAACACTGCATGGTTTCTCCACCACGGCTCACATGCTCTTCTCTTCCTACTGTAGCGAATGCTCCCCCGATGATTCACTTTAGCTTGAGCCATTCTGAGCTGGCTCAAAGCACGGGGAGAATCATCTCCCAGTGGCTGACAACATGAGGAGATATTTGGTGTTAAAAAGGATTCCTTTGCCGTGGTCCAGGAGGGACACCGCTCAGAATGAGTCCAGTCCACTCATACCAAAGGTAAGGGGTCTCTTTTGATCTTCTGTTTTGTTGGGTTAAGTTCCTCTCAGAATATTTGTACGTTTGTTACGTTCATTAAGTTATGTTATTTAGTCACATTCCCGTGTGTCTAAAGGCAGGCGCTGCAAAAGAGGATCCTGAGGACATCAGCCATGTCACCACTGAATTTCACCAATCAGGGCCAAACTATGAAGAGGAAAACAACAGCCCGGTTTTTGCAAGTCCCCGACCTTACTACAGATACTCGTTCATGGACTATATCCTGAAGTACCTCCTGTTCCTGTGCAATCTGGTCTTCACAGTTCTGGGCCTTGCAGTCCTTGGTCTGGGGATGTGGGGCCTCATCAGCAAAGAGTCGTTTGCTCAGGAGAAGATCGGCAGCATCGGCACTGACCCGATGCTGATTCTTGTGACTCTTGGTTTGGTGCTGACCATGCTGTGCCTGTCCGGCTGCGTGGGCGCCTTAAGAGAGAACTGTACTTTACTGAAGCTGTTCTCTGCCGCCGTGCTGGTGCTCATCACGGCCCAGGTGCTGGCCGCCATCGTGGCCTACAGTGTACAGGATCAGATCGGATCCTACCTGCGGTCAGGGATGTTAGCCGCCATGGTGCGTTACCAGGACGATCTTGATCTGAGGTTCATCACGGACGAGATTCAGTCCAACCTTCAGTGCTGTGGGGCAGATAACTACCGTGACTGGGAGGTCAACATGTGAGTAGAGGGTGACTAACTCGGAGATATTTATAAGGAAAAAAGTCCCTTGGAATGTCTGGAAAAAGTAAACAACTTTTTTCCTTTCCTCAGATATTACAACTGCTCCGCTCCAGGAGTTCTGGCCTGTGGTGTCCCTGCGACCTGCTGCTTGGACCCTCTGGAGAACGGCACCGTGTGGAACTCTCAGTGTGGCCTGGGAGCCCAGCAGCTGGATGAGTTTACAGCTCAGAGTGTGATCTTCCTGGGCGGCTGCCTTGGGGGAATCTCTCGCTGGATTGAGCAGCACGAAGGCCTGATAGGGACAGTTGCAATCGTTGTACTGGGGGTCCAGATTCTGTCCCTGTTTATCACCACACGGCTGTTAGAAAGCATCCAGTGGCATAAAGTGTACATATAACACTGGGCGAGGATTATGTTTGTATGCTTTTATTTAAAAAGTGCTAACAGCGTTTGGATCTCCACCTTGTTTGTCACCCGCTGAATCTGCATAAAACATCAAAAATCTCCAGTCAGCTTGTCAGTCAGTGTTTATGTTTATGCAATTTAAATGGAAAAACATCTAATAACTTTAAGGAAGCAGCATAAAATGGCAAGGTCAAAGTGAATTTTACAGCTGGCTAAAATCTGTGTTTTGACTCAGTTATCTGTCAAAAGAATCTAAAGTTCCAAAGCCTAAGAGGACCTTTCCAATATTTAGTCCAGCAATGCTTTGGGCTACTCTAAGTCTACAGTATATGCTTTATAACTCCACTGTGCTGTAAAAACCTCTTACTTCTTCTGGACATGTTGTTCCTTTTCTACCACAGTGTCGTAGGTTTGAAGGTGGAGAGCTTATCTTAAGTCTTATTTCTCATCAATAGAAATACTTGGAAAATGACATGAGCTAGAAAAATGCTAGAAAATATGGATACCAATCCCATGGCTGTAGGGTGAATGATTGCAAATACAGCTCCTCATTGTATGTTGTCAAGTCACGTTGTCATCCTGATATTACCAGACCACCGGGGAGCAACTGCATCCAGCCAAGAGATAGTCCTTTAAACAACACAACCATTCAGCCCAAATGTACTGCTTTGACTTTGCAAACAAAATGTAACTTCTGTCATCGTAAGTCTTTTGCTGGTAGGCAGATATTGTCACCTTCGAACAGAGCCAGGTCAGCCAGGCCTGCAAAGCTAAGCTAACTTGTTACTGGCTATAGCTTCATACTTTCACAATTTCCCAAACAGGCTGAGCTTTAATTGACCTTGAATTAAGTTATTGTTTTCATCTCTTTATTCCAAAAGGGACAACACAAAGACGTATAATGAGAATAATGTAATGTGTCAAATGGAGCAGCAAAAGACTAAAGTGCAAAGTCTGTGTAAAAACAACACACTTTTGAAATTGTTGAAAAATTCCACAAGCTTTATTCTGAATTTGATCAAACACGATGCGGTCAATTGTGCAGAAAATCTGTCTCTGAGGCCAGTAATCAAGCTCCCAGTTAGAGCTCCCACTGCGACTGCAGAGACACATACATTAATTATAATGGCAGCTTGAGAGTAATATGAAAATAGCTTTAATATATAAAACAACTTGGGCAAGGGACAACATTGATAACATGCAGAAATATTTTTACAGGCTACTTCTTTAGTTTGTGCTTAACTATTTAAATAAAAAAACACAATTATTATCTAAATTGTTGAGGTTGTTCATTAAAATTCAAGAAAAATCTCAGCTCAGAGGCTCAGATGATACCATACTGAGCCAGTTCATGCAGCTCTAGGTGGCTGTACGCTTCCCATGGGCAGATTACGGTGATGTCTGAAAAAGAAAGAACAAATAGCGAGTTAAAAAATGGAAAAGCAGAGTGACTTGTGCGTAGTTTTATCGTGGCGTGACGGCCCAATATTTGGAGCTTCTCCTTACCAATGCCAAGTCCTTCCATTCCAGGTATATCCTCTCCGAAGCTGAGGGTGACAGAAAGTCATTTTAAAAAATAAAATTAATACATTTTTAAACACAAACTTTCCAGATGATGCTTTACTGAATTTAGACTCACCCGATGACGCCCCTCTTGGGAGGCTTGCTCTTGAACTGGCGGGTGTTCCTCTGTTTGAACTTGGGGGGGCCCGATCCAGGACCGCTGACTCTGAGGGGAGCTTTGTTGCCAGTCTTTACTTCAGGTTTGGCCACATCCAAATTCATACTTCTGTTGGGGCAGTAATTGAGAGGTCGGTGTGTCACAAGAAAAAATTGATGCTTCCCTGGAAGATATGAGGAAATGTTGTGTAATTGTGTAACATAATCATACTGCATTCAAGACAAACCACTTTCATTACTCTGTGTTGTTTTACACATGACAAACTGATATAAAATAAACGCTCCTTCCGTGACCACAAACATGACTTAATAACTCATACAGACAATCGAGGCTCATGTAATCCCGCTATCACATTACTAATAAACCCTCTGCGATGCCTTTAAGCCTCATAGCACCTCCATAATCAGATTACTGTGAGGACATGCTGACAGTAGCTCATTAATTGCTCATTAATTCAATTGTCTGCCAATGAAAAGACATTCTCAAAGCTTCTTTCATGTGTCCAGGTGGAGGTATGTAACAATAAAATAATTGCATTTGAAAGTGTATAGATTTTAGTGCCTAATACCTAACTAAGTAAACAACAAGACATTTTACATGACACTGATGACTACATGACTGCTTTATAAAATTAATCTGTACAGTCAGCAGCTCTGCCATTAATTCAGCCATTTCAGAGTTCAAAATGTTTTTTGTTAACATAAATGTTCAATTATGTGTTTATTATCATAGATAAAGGTGTGGTTTCACTGTACAACACCACCTTTAATTATTACCTCTATGCCAAAACATATAATGACGGTGACAGTGTAAAAAAAAATAAAATAAACACAAACTATAGACATGACAAACATAAATTTCGTGGCAGAACTGTTCCATTAGTAATCCAATACAACTAGTAGAGAGTGAGCTGAGCGTAAATCCCTGCATGACTCATTTAGGTTTTCTGTGCTTTTGATTTTTGAATGAAAGTCAATTGAATTAATCACATTTGCCTGTTGTAAACTAAAACCAAAAAATGTGTTTTAAAAAAATTACTGAAATCTGAAAGTTGACAGTACAGAAAAATAGCTTATTATTAAAATGTACATATATGCTACATTGACGTTAATGTTGCATATACTCAACTGACAAGGTGCCCAAAGAGAACAAGTGCATTGAAACAAGTCTGCATCTCAAAAGCATGATGTAAGTTTCGCTGATACTCACCTCCTGTGTCGCTGTGTTTTCTTTACGGCTCCTGTCGCAGAGTCCGGGGCTGCAGTTTCATGATGAGTGTGTGTTTGGTGAAGCTCTCTTATACGCCTCAGACCATGAGGGGATTATGTTACTACCAGCCAATAAACTGCAGAGGCCCCACACACCACTGGTTCACACACAGGTCTGATATACACATGGAACAGGACATTCGTAAGGGATTGGCTGACTGGCATTTTAGGGGACTTATCAGACAGACCTGACGCATGACAGTAGAGACAAAGAAACACTACATGCAGATGTTTTGTAGGATGACTATGAGGACGTGTCACTCATCATTTTACAATTTTACGGAAACATGCAGTGAAGAGAAGGACTTGTTTCTGTTTTTTCACAGAAATATGTCCCATGGTCCTCTATATCTCCTCAACACCTGCAAAATTATTATTCAGCATCTGTAGCTGAGAACATATGAGCATGAACACAGCTGTAGTGTTCTCCCTTCATCAGCAGTCTCTCAGATTGAGTTGCATTATCTCACGCAGGTAATCCCCCCTCCCACCAACACACACACGTAAATACACATCCACCTGGTCCATTCATCTGATGGTTTACCTCTCGCCGTAATCTACTCCATTCATACACATGCACACACACGAGACACATGTCCTCACTTCCTGTGCATCATTTAATGTCATCGCTGCTGCTTTCATTCATACACTAATAATCTGCACACAACCACAGAAAACTGTGTTGGGATCAGAGGATGCGTTTTAGGCCAGAACCTCTACCTTTATGGGCTTTAACAGTGAGTTTTTGATGACATCATCTCTCAAGCATCTGAGTCATGCTCCACGTACGCTAAAGGCCATGTAGGCTGGGGAGTGCTTATGCTGCTGGAAATTAGCATGGCCACATGTCCGGTGCACGCTCAGGGGCAAAATGCTGAATGAGCTACAACTAACTATGATGCCCATGGCTGACTGTAGGGCAGCAACCAAACTGTTAACACAGCACTGTTGGTGAATCTGCAGATCTGTTTAGTGAATCATTTCATTCAGATTCAGATTCAGATTCCTTTATTTGCTCCACAGCAGGGACATTAAGGCGCAACAGCAGCAAAAACTTAGAGTAAAATTGACAGTAGAAATGTAAGACATAGAATAAAATAAAAAATGCAATAATAAAAGATAAGACAAATAATTATAACAATAACTGTAAGTATACCTGTACATAGTACAGAGGGAGTGTGGCTGAAAATATACATTTAAAAATATATATAGTATCTCAGGTATAAATGAGTGCAAAACAGTGAACTATAAAAAAACAAAGATCATACTAAAAAAAGACAAAAAAACATGTTTTATTTTGCTGTGGTGGAATGTCACATATTACGCAAGTACCATTATGCTTTATTATTTCCATTTTACTATTCTGCCCCACAATATTTCAGACAAAATCTGAAATCCTATTCCACTACATTAACATCACAAGCAAAGTTATCACTTACTTTGCATATTAAACCTTTTGCAAATATTCAACTTGAGTATAACATCCATTTTTATCATCAAGTCTATCTCTTCTTTGGAAATGATTAGCTTATTGCCATTTTCAAAATAAAGATTTAATGCACAGTTTTATGTTTCAAATAAGATAACCATTGTCAAACTAGCCACCAAATTAAAATCGCATTGTTTATACGTGTCTTTATAATAATTCATTATTTATATGAAAATAGTAATTCATATATTATAGTGATTTACTGCAGTGATGCGCTGAACTTTAACACTTTTATTTGATTGTTTATTTGATTAATCTTCTTTTTTGACATGTCCGCAGGAAATGTGTGTGGTACATAATTAGTTATGACTGCTCATTACAGTTAAAGTCAACAAATAAATAAAATGCCCTGCATCTGGATTCAGATTCAACATCAGCATACAATTTAAAGCCTCTGACACAACGTCGCCATCTGGTGGTGGCTGATGGAAGCGCTAGAAGGTATTTTAGCCAATTAGGATGACGCTTTAAGAAAAGATCGCCTATTTTACAGATGTATCACTCTAAGATGACTTTGTTCCATCAGACGGAATCTGTGCCCTATTTGCTAAATGTATTATCTTTTATTTGCTGATGAGGAGGGTGATGATACATTTGAATGTATTCGTCAAAACCAGCTAAATATACAGCACTTAAGACTACAACTAAACCAGCAAAAGGGAGTAACCTTAAAAGTTTATCCCCAAGCGTCGGTGAGCTATATTATTCCACTATTTTCTTACAATTTCTATGAACAAAAGAAGTTTTGTTTTTTTTGTTTTTTTTGCTGAGATGAAAGTGTATTTCTGTTTATTAAGTAGAATAAAAGTCATCAATGTTTTTGCAATAATAGCACATCGTTTTTTTACCCTGAAATCCACAAATAGATACCAAAATAAACTTAGATCTAGTAACGTCTTTGTTATTACCTAATTTAGTGAAAAATATTTATGCAACAGAAATAAAAGGACATCAATCCTTGGTTGATGTACATCAGGGGGGATTTGTGTTACTCGTGTTGTGAAAACCTCCACGATACCCGCAAAAAGCCACAGAGTGAGACCTCTTCACTTCCTCGCTCGGGGTCGCGGTTCGGAGGTCAAAGTGCCAAACACGCTGCTCCACATGTGTCTCTGTTTTGTTCACAGAACTGCTCTTGCGTTGAACTAAACTGCGGCACCATGGGAAAGAATAACAAGAACAAAATGAAGGAGTCGGGAAAACAGGCGGACAAGGCCGGAAAACACCCACACAGGTAACGTCCGGAAGTTAATGTGCAACTGCTAGGTAGCTAGCGGCTAGCTTGTTATTAGCATTACTTCACTCAGTCAGGCGGGATTCAACTTGTCAGCTTCAGTCTTGTATCCAAAGGAGAACACGTATGTCACACGTGGCTGTCAAAAAGCAATGGTCATTCTGCTTTTCTTCCTCATGTTTCCTCTCAGTGATAAGAAGCTCAAACGAGATGGGAAAGCCAAGAAAGCCAAGCCAGACCACCTCAAAGACATCCCCTTTAGGCTGCGCGAGATCATGAAGAGCAAGGAGAGGATGAAAGAAGGACCCTCGAAGGCCAAAAGGCTAAAAGAGGGTGAGTAGAAAACTTTTAAAGGTAAAAATCCAATAGAGAGACAACCACATATCCAAAAGGACTCCAAAAATCCCTAAAACAATATAATCCCTGTATAAATTCTATATAAACTAAGTGATTATATTGGAAAATATGAAGATGCTTATGTTTATAACTGGTGGGAACATTTGTTTCTGCCTTTTTTTTTTTAGGCACCTCCCCCAAAGACAAACCAGAGGATTCCCAGCAGAAAGACATTCCTGTCCCACATTTTAAGAGGGGGAAGGAGGAAAGCGAGAAGGCGTACCTTCGGCGCATGGAGAACGCCGCGAGACACGTCCTCTTCCTCACCAAGAACCAAGTGGACAGAAAGCCGGAGCTGGACCCGGACAAACAGGAGAGGCCCGTGGACCAGGGCAAGTCGGAGAAAAAGAAGGAGTGAGTGCTCTCTCTCTCTGCCTGGTGGTGTGTGTTTGTGCTGACGTGCGATGCAGATGAAAGGCAGGGCCAGTACACTCTGTTTTATGCAGTGTGTCATCTTTGATTGAGTCTAAGCTTGAATCCAATAAAAAGTTGGTTAATGTTTTTTGAGGAAATGTGTCTGTGAATTGGTAAACAATACAGTAAAAAAAATTAAACAACCTTTTTCAGAAAATGTACTTCGACGTGTTTTAAACTACACAAAGGCGATCGCATGACATTGGTAGGATTAAATAACAAGAGAAAAGGAAATTAACAGGCCTCATCAAAGCACAGAAATGTAAAAGTTATTGTCATTCCTGGATGATACTTGTCTTCATTTTTCTGATCTTTGCTGTCTCACCGCAGGTACGATAAGGTCAGACTTCAGAGGATACAGCAGAAAAAGTTGGACAGACAAGAGGCCATGATGGAAAAGGAGATGTTTGTAGGTAATTAAATAATGTTTTTCTGGATCATTTGCCACCACAGAGCACGCAAGGCAGTGGGTCTTTCCACTATTAATTCAGTGCGAGCATGCACTGGCCAAATATGAGGTGAATTTCAGAAAGTCAGGAAGTGCGGCCCACCTCTGCAGCAACCTGCACAGCACCAAACAGCAGAGAGTGAAAAACTGCAGCAGTTGCATGGTAAACATTGTGGATTAGCAATTAAGACACTTACCTTGAGATCCTTCATGTGGACACAACACCAAATCAATGCTGATGCTTTGTGTCTTTAGTTATGCAAAAACTTTGCCATAATAGTAAGGTAAAATAAGTTACAGCTTCTCTGTTATTCTCTATATTAAATATTAAGTTTATAAGCTTAATAATAAGTATAATACGTTTATATGGAAAGGTGGAAAGTTGTTCACCCAGAATAAGGCAAAATTTGTTTTTATACTTGTTTTTGTTTCGTAGATCATGTTCCCTTTGGTGAAGTTACAATGGCCCCGCCAGATTTGAGCGCTAAACCCAAGAAAGCACAGGCCAAATCCCAGGTAACCATTTATGTTATAACATATTGCTATACTATCACACTTTAGTATCACATGTTGTGGTTGCCATCTTAATGTTGAGTAAGAGGGTCGGCTGTCTTTTGTTTTATCGTTTTTTTTCTCCTCTACCTCTGTTATCCAGAAGGCATCGCGGGAGCTGCTGCTCAACTCTCTCCTCGGCCACACCGTCGCCTCCACAGCCAAGCCCTCCATGGCCAGACAGAGAATCATGGAGGAGGAGAGGGAGCGAGCAGTGGAGGCCTACCGCCATCTTAAGGCACAGAGGCAGCAGCAGCAAGAGGCCAGGACTGCCGGCTTGGAGAAACTCAAGAATCTTAAGTGACGTTTTCATGCCGAAAGATTAGAAGTCCAAAAACTGAGACAGGTCATGCAAAAGCCATCAGCAGACTGTACGTGTTATTTAACTGTGGAACTGATGTGCCAGCGATGGGACCTCTTTGCAGTGTAGCTCACTGTCAGAGGAAGCACCAAACGTGCATCCACAGCCCAGAGCACGAGGTGAGTAGTAATCAAAATCCGCCCGCAGTTCTCAGTATCACATCGACTTAAAAGGCAGCAGGACATTCATATATTGCCTGTTCAGATGTCTGATAAGGAAGACAAACTCATCACCTTTTATTTATGTTGGATACATAAGAAAATCATCACAATTCTCTCAAGACAATAATTAACCTCTGCTAGGTGTTGGTGGTTCCACTAGATGGCAGTCCTCCTGTAGAAAGCTGGTTTCATGTCTGTATGGAGAGCTGACAGAAAATGCAAAGTGGACTTTTCTCTTCTTTTTTTTGTCTCTTGAAGTAAAAATGTATTTCAGATGGCACTATATGTCATATAAAATATGTGGATTTATGTCCGTAGTCTTATATTTTTGTCCATATTTAGTGAGTGGAAATAACAGTTTATATATAACATATAAAACAGTTAAGCAGAAAATCTCATGATCAGGACAGTTGTCATTTTATCAAAGGTGTTCAAGTTCACATATTTTGATGGTGTAAATCTCATTGTCTGAAAACATGCAGTTCATTGCTGATCTTTGACAGTCTCGCCTTCACATCCATTTAAGAGCATCTTTGAAGATCACACGATCATTTTCACAGCTGCCGTTTTCAGGGTCAACTTTTAAATTTACACCTGAGTTAAGAGTGTATTTATATAGATTTGTTCAAGTTAAATACAAAAACTGCCTATGCCTCATTTTCTTTGTACTTCTCTGAAAGCCCGAAATCACCTCAGCCTTTCTAAATGCGGAGCACCTATTAGAGCCTGGCACAGCTATTTACTTTTGTAATCCTTAAAAGGTTTACCTCCATGAACAAGGCCTTTGTTCAAATATTGGCTTCTGGGACAAACTGTATGAATTCAGAGATGTTTTGTTTGACAAGTTTGTTTGACGAAATATTTCAAAGCTTCCTAAAAGCAAACATTATATTGATCATGTTGTTTGAGTGAGTGTTCTGCCGGCTGATACCATCAGACACTATTAGGTATTAATACTCAATCTCTGTTGTGTGGTGTGCAGGTTCATTTCTGTTTGATCAGCTCTTCTTTTTTCACCCGTGTTTGTCCACTGAGGGTTGTCACAGTGACAAGGATATGCGTTAAGTGGGGACAGCTGCTTGTGATTGGTAGTGCTGACTCCCTTGAGCTCAACTCAACCACCGGTGGTCATGTAACCACCCGTGTCCATGTGCACAAGACAGCTATTCCTATTATCAGGGGATTCACGGTTGCTGCCTGTCAAAGAAAGATGCTGGGTTTCTTTTTATTTCAGCACAAGTCACTGATCAGGAATAAAAGGACCGTTTTAGTCCTTGGCCAGGTCCTGTGTATTTATAGTGAGCCCTCTTTTGCAGATGGTTACCCTTTTATGAGATGCTTTGGGTAAAACGCATCTCATAATAGGGTAGTATTGCCCATTACTCGAGATCTAACTAAGCCAGTGATGTTAGACAGTAAGTACCAGGTAAGAAGGCAAATGTTTCTCAAAGTTTTGAATAAATTTAGGCACATTTTTCCTGTCAAATGTTCAGCACCAGCTTATTTGATTAGACTGTGCTGCCTGTCTGCATTTGTTTGTGCAGCTCTTTGCATCATTCTTTGCATTCACACGCAGGAGGTCACGGAGATGCCGACAAGAGGCAACGCGCGGCGACACCTCCAAATCTGCACACACGCTCTGTTGTACATTTCTGATCTGCGCGGTTTCCAGCTTGTGAGCAATTTCCTCTCAGTGCTCATGGCTGCTGACAGTACAGGATGGTGGGAGTAATTGGGAGAGAGCCTACTCAGCCTGCTGCTAGGCAGCCACAGCTCACTCTGAAGCTCTTAAAGTGTGTACACGTGTGTGAGCGTGTGTGTGTGTGTGTGTGTGTGCGCGTGTTTGACAAATTATATGCGAATAATTGTCTCTCCGTCTGTGGAGAAAAGGAAGAAACTCGTAAGTCAAAGCTGGTGTCAATGCTAATTACTCTAAAGCTAATTTGCCATTCAAAGTAACGTTCTGATAATCTTGTGTTTATTTCAAAACCATGAATCCTTCAGTAGGATTTCAATACTACTTTTACTTTTGCTACTAATTATCAAATCACATTTAGTCATTGTGTGTGTGTGTGATGGTGCCCACATTGTGATTATTTGCACCTTCCTATGTAACAAACACATGCAGAGAGGGCGTCTGGCAGCCTTTCACTGCTGCTGCATCCACTCAGCAGCTCTACGACTATTACAGTGTGAAATTCAAACTAGGAAAGAGAATTACATGGTTTTATTGCCGGATGTGGTTGGTTCGGGAAGCGTAAGATTTCCACAAAATCACCCTCGTTGCCACCTGAGCCTTGCTCAGCAGTGCACCACAGCGTGAGAGCCAATCCCTGTGTACCCCTGATAAAACAGTTCAAGGTTATCAAACCAACATATGTAAATGTCTGGCCAGTTTGCATTGTAATCCCTTGTGACACTTCCTCTTTCATCGCGCCACATCTGCCTCCTCGTTGTTTACTCGTTACAAGTCCAAAGATCAGTCAGCCGTGCAGGATTTTAGGAACCTTTATAGGTTTAATAAGTTAGAATTTACACCTTTTACATAAAATTACACCCTCGTGAATCCAACACAAACTACAAAATCATGCCTGTCAGAGGAAGTCCGTTCACTGAAATTATGTTGCGATTTAAGGTATGTTTTACAGCAGATTAATAAATCACAGTCATCAGGGCTGTTACAAGAAACTAATTATATAATGAGCAATACCAATTTTCATGTCTCAGTAAAAACATGTTACAGTTAAATGATAGATTTTGCTTTAAACTCACTGTACATAACTCGCGTCTACTGTGTATCAATATCAGCCTACATTACGTCATCTGTCACATTGTGCCACTTTGGGACATGGATTTTCCACAAATATTAAAAGTAGAGAGAGATCAGTTTTTGGTCTTCCTCTTTGCTGGAAGATCAAGTAATTACTTAAACACACAGACTACATGTAACTCTTTCTCGTGGTGGTGTGTCTAATTTGTTTTTGGCATGTGTGAAGCTAGAGGAGAGAGCAGCTGGCTTCTAATTGACAATGGAAGTTTTCCGATGATCGTTGCCATGAAATGAATATGCAAATGAAATAGAGGAGCCGAAACACAACCTTTTCCATATGAAAATATTTTTGTACATTAGCCTCTAATACTACAAGCCGTCCAAAGGAAATAAAGTGCAAGGCAACATGAAGAAGCGTGTGTGAGGGAAGATTTCACCACGGTGTGTTATTATTTAAAGCATTGTCCTGAGAAAAAGAAACGTTACATTACATTTGATGCTAACTCAGAGGGCAGAACAACCCCCCTCCCCCTTGGGTGTAGATTTCTTTTTCACAGCTGTAACGACCGAGGGACGCTCCTCAGGAAGGTAAGGACTCGGCCAAATGAGGCATGGAGCTGCTGTTCCCGCGATGCAAAGACGGGACTGTGGCTCGAGGGATCATCACGTCTTTGTCCATCTGCAGAAACACCCGGAGAAGTGAGGATTTTTTTCCATGTGTCGGGGGAGGAGGTGTGTGTGATGAGTTCAGACACTCAAATACACACTCACCTTAGTCAGACCCTTGGCTATCAGGGCTAATTCAGTAGGCTGGTACACCCCGCTCCGTAGCTGACCATTATAAGCGCCATATGGAGACACTGGCTTTGTGGGTACTGGTAAAGAAAAACAAGAAAAGT
>JAOXYL010000045.1:9111129-9125676 GCA_028564955.1 Terapon puta
AAGTGTCTGTAAGATATTAAGTGCATTTACCTCTGCGTTAAAAGAGTAGGTCAGATATTTTTGGGAAACAACTCTTACTCACCTTGTTTTCTGAGAGCAAGATGGCGAGAGCAGCAATTTGTGGTTTTTACTGGTGGGGGTTAGCAATTATTTCTTGGCGCACAGCCAGGTGCAGTGACTTTCTGTCTTGTCAACCCAGCAAAGTTGCCAAGCAACCAGCAATAAAGCCAGAAACGCTGTGGATGACGTGTGTTGACATGACATTTTTTACATTCCTGTTTTGCATGCACTAAACAAAAGAGAAATACCACATTTTCAGTAACAGTCAAAGGGTGTTTAACATTGGAAAATTAGTCACCATTTTCTTCTTTTTCCCACAGGCTCTGTGACCTGAGGCTGTGTTCACTGTTTCTTAGATATGCATTTCTTAAAGCATGTGACTCCAGGGAAATGAATCACCTCACTATAAAACTAATTGTTTAATTTGTCAGTACTTTCCACATATGTTTTATCATTGTGCATGTAAAATACTCATTGTATCACTTAGGTACCATCTTCAGCTTCTCAAAACGTAACCTTTTTATTTAACCTTTATTTTGTCTTTGCACTCCAGATTGTCAAGGCATTAGAGCACCTGCACAGTAACCTGTCTGTGATACACAGAGGTAACCAGACGATCAATCATCACTACAGTTTTCAGTTTCCTGTTGCTGTTTCTCAGTGTTGGTTTTGCTGCGTCTTCTCACATTATTTTCTCAACAATGTCTCCCCTGCAGATGTGAAACCCTCCAATGTCCTGATCAACACTCAGGGCCAAGTGAAAATGTGCGACTTTGGCATCAGTGGCCACCTGGTGGACTCTGTGGCCAAAACAATGGATGCAGGCTGCAAGCCCTACATGGCAGTAAGTGTGCACTGTAAAGGAGACTCTTCACGACCAGCTGAGATTTAGGAAAAGATTCTCTCAAAGTTTTCTGAAGGATTGCCACTGTCAAAATCCGAGTGAAACCAGATATTGAAAGGACAGGAAGTCCATAAGGAATTTAAAATCTAGACCCCAGGCTTACAGTTATGAAGCATTCTGGATTAAAACAAAACCAATGAATTCAATCTCTTGGAAGACACCTCTTATTGTACTTATTTCCATTTTTATATGTCTTTTTAAATCATTGAAGGTGTTTACTTCTCATCTGATATTAACATAACTTTGAACATGTTTTCTTCATTATGGTAAATCTATTTTTTTCTGTCTGCATAAAAAAAGAATTAAAATTTTGTAAAGTATGTATTATTTCTGTGAAGAACATTATAATTATGGTTTACAATTACTTTAATTAGATTATTTTACTAAGGTGGTGGTACTCACCTATTGCCGATCTTTTCTATTTCAGCCTGAACGGATCAACCCGGACCTCAACCAGAAAGGCTACAGTGTCAAGTCAGACATATGGAGTCTTGGAATCACGATGGTGAGTAATGTTGGATATCAAAATATGTCTTTGATTGGCTTACTAATCAATTATTGAATGTTGCTGTTTATTTAGTTTAAATGTAGATCAAGTTCATAACCATGTTTTGCTTTGTGTATTTAGTGTGTTGCTACTGTGAGCTTATTTCAGATACTGCTAGCATGAGCAATTTACCTCAGTCTCCCTGTATGTAATCAATATTTTTCAGTGTACACATTTATTTAACACTATAATCATCAAAAACTCAACTTTTCTTGACAGGGTGTGTCACAAAGAATGAAAATGTCCCTTTTATTCCCCACTAGTGAAAGCTGATCTTCTACCTTTCTGTTTTCCTGGTTTCATTTGACATTCATAAATCTCCAGCTCCAACAAAAGTGTATTTTATTTCATGGCACACTTAATTAGATAGATGACAATTATCACATTCAGTAAACAATGTGAGAGAAAAGAGATCCCATTACAAGTGACTCATATTTCCAGATACAGTCCAGTCTAAATGCTGAGTCATCGTGCTCTTTGACCTGTGCCATGTCGATGCCAGAGCGTTAGTAGTCCATGCTGTCTTGAGTTATTCAAGCTCTCCTCAGTTATTATCCAACACGGTTTACAGATTGAATTTATATTTATTTATTTAATTTAACTTCTTTACATCACACATTCCTGTTTGCTCTCACATGACAAAGCAAGCAAACTGATAAAGCTCTCGATTATCTAAAAAGAATTAATCATTTTATACAAATGAGCACTAAATATTGTCAAACATTTTTACAGAAGAATAAATAATAGTGGAAAAAATCTAAATGGTTTCAGTTGCAGTTGTTAGTCGGTATTGCTCACCAAGCATTTGCAAACATTGCACAGAGCTGTGACCGAAATCATAACATGCCGTCATGAAATTTAGCTGCAACATGTGTGACCCCTGTTAAATCTGCCATTTCGCTGTCTCCTAGATCGAGCTGGCCATTCTGAAATTCCCCTACGAGTCATGGGGCACCCCGTTCCAGCAGCTCAAGCAGGTGGTGGATGAGCCATCTCCACAGTTGCCCGCCGACCGCTTCTCCCCAGAGTTTGTAGACTTCATCTCCCAGTGGTGAGTATCACACTCCATGTCAAAATGTGTAGACTTTATTCTCCTCATTCATGATGGTTAAAAAAAAGTGTGCCACTGAAGTCCAGCAGGGGTCAGTGTTTGCTCTGTGTTACTCAAAGCAACATTATGTTATGTCTTTATCTGTGCCACTTGATGATTATATGAAGTTGTACATTACAGATCCATTTAAATATGAAGTTATATATTGCAGATACATTTAAATGTTTGCTTTTCTCACATTTGTGTTTATTTCTTTGTTTTTACAGCTTAAGAAAGAAGCCAAATGAGAGACCAGCTTATACAGAATTAATGGTTAGTAGTTTTTATATTTATTTGCTCTTCCCAAAAAAACTCCAACAAATGTTAGGATGTATATTACTTTACATTACCTGGTCTGCCCTGGTTCTTGCTTTTGTCCACAAGAGGCCAGGCTTACCCCGTTAACCCAACAAGACTATTGTGTGTGTATGTGTGTGTGTGTGTGTGTGTGTGTGTGTGTGTGTGTGTGTGTGTGTGTTTCATAATAAAACAGACTGGCATCATTAAGATCATTGTATCATTCAAGAACTTTTTTTTCCTTCTTTTGATGCAGCAACATCCGTTTTTCACCCTGCATGACTCCAAAGAGACAGACGTGGCCAGTTTTGTCAAGGTCATCCTGGATGACTGATGGGCGCCCTCCGGGGCTCCACCCCATCAGAGTAGGCGGGACCTCGCTGCAAAACGAACCAATGGCCTACCTTTTTTTTTTCTTTTTTTTTTTTCTTTTTCTTTTTTTAAACTCACTGGAATGACAGACTCTCATGCACCCACACACAACGGGGGGTGACCCAAAGACTGACAGCAGCCCAGCAGCACTGGAGTGGGAGAGCAGTGGTAATATGAACTTTACTGTCAAAAAACCAACTGGAGAGGTTTAATTCACTCCTCCACCGCTTCCTGTGTGTGCAATTATTCAACATGGCAAATATGAACTGAACCCAATTTTGCTGTTTTTGTCGTCTTTTTTTTTTTGTTTTTGCCCCACTGCCCCCCTTTATCTCTCTTCAGAATGGACAGAGCCAGCCAATATTTCTTTGTGACACATATTGTATGAATACTTTGAATTTCATCTGCGAAACCAACAGTTAATGTGTATGTTGTTGTGTATTGAAAGCTATATTTGCATATGCTTTTGTATGTTTTCTCATTATACAGAGTTTTGATACTGTATATCGTCAACAAGTGTGAATTTTACCAGACTAGGGCCTTATTTGTCAGATGGCATCAGGTGAACAGTTTGGCCTGGTTCTGCCCTGAGGTGATTGGTCCGTGCGAGGGCTGCAGTTGTCGCTGACCGGGCCACGGGAGCTGAGACAAAACATGCAGGAAATGTCAGAGGTCACATTCGGGACAGGCGGAGTCGCAAGTCATTCCTAGATTTCTGGGCGGCGAGAGGCAGGAATGTAAAGCGTCCAGTATCATCTGAACCGATTGTGATCTGAGTTGAGGCCCTTCACACAGCGACCCCTCCGTAATTTTCCTCTTTCTCGGGTCTCAACGAGTCAGCTTCAGCGCTGCCGTTGTTACCACCTGGAAGTATTCAGGGGGTTGCCTAATCAAGCTCACAGTTTTTATCTCTTCATGTGTGCCATTTAGCAAATTGTTCTCAAGAATTACTGCATTAATTGTGTTTTCTTTTCCTTTTTTTTTTCCTCTTTGTTTTCGGCCTGAATTTTCATTTAATTTCAGTAGCATTTAAGCTTATTTCTCCTCCCTCTGTCTACCTTTCTCGATTCTGGAGTCAAAATAGTCTTTTGATATGAGGCACTTATCATTTTTTCCCCAAGAGACCTTACGCATTACACAGACAGTATGTTAGGGAAATAATTTATGTGTTGAAGATGTAAATACTATCTCTCTTTTTTTTTTTTTTTTTTCCTTTTTTTTTAAATGTAACATGGCACTGTCCTAACCTGGCAGTGCTGATGAGTGGTAGAGTGTTTGGTATTACTTAGTTTTAATGCAGTGTGACACGCATACACAAACACTTGTACTCACAGGGCCAGCTGACTATCGTACACCTACTTTGGACTGATGTGCTTGTCAGGCTCCGCCGCTCAGGTTTCCGTGCCCTCCTTCATGCAGAGGCGGCCCCATTTATTTTTTATTTTTTCCCCCCCGAGGTCGTACTCTCCTCGAGTGCTGGACCGAGAGCCTCTTTTCAATCCGTGGCGGGCAGCCATTATCTCTTCTGTTTGACCATACTATGCAGAGCCCCTTCACCTTGGACACACAACAAGAGGGCCTCGCCATGTGGCAGTTTCCCCACTCCAAGTGTTCAGAGACTGTGATGATGATGATGATGGTGACGATAGCGATGATGACTGCCGTGCCTCTGCTCGTGGCTAGCACTCATCGCCTCTCTGGTTTACACTGTAGTGCAACCTTTAACAAAGTCAGTGAGTCAGGAGTATTTATGATTGTGAAAAATAAGGGAAAGCTAGCAACACCACAAAGAAGCTGCTGTTTTGTTTTAGTTTAGGATTTTTTTTTCTTTTTTTTTTTTTTTTTTTGCCAGCCTTCTTTGGATGGCCATTCCCTTGGCGTGTAAAAGTGAGTTTTTACGCTGATCACAATGAGAATGGAACACTTGCTCTACCTCTTACTCCTTCACTCTATTTGCCACCTTTTCATTGGGTGGGACTGACAAACTTGAACTATGGAAAGACAAAAAAATAAAGGCTTTATTGTTCAGTATGTCTGTTTATAGCTTTACTTTCGCGAGTGCTTCAGATTAAGCAGTTAAGTCTTTCCTGTCCGTCTGCCTTATCGACCGATCACATACAGCACATCATCTTGCTGCTGATAATTCCAAATTTACCCAGTTGTGGCCCAGTCCGTGCAGTGGATGTGATATTTTAACACATAAGTGGAAACTTTGACCTGCTTTTGGTGGGAGAGGAAAAATGAAGAGGGTCACTGAGGTACATCCTCTGACGACCATGATCATCTGTACTAAACTTCATTGCAATCCATTGTGTAGAGAGGAACTTCACGCAAAACCAAAAAAGTTCACCCTCATTGTGATACTTGAGGAAAAACCAAAACAGTGATTCAGGAACATCATCTGGGAGCATGAATGTCTGCACAATTTCATGGCAATCCATAATTGATAAAATGGAGTCTGAAGCAACCCCAGACCTACTGCAGCAGAAGTCTGTTTAAGGTTTAAGGTTAAAAACTTCGGGAGAATTCGGCAGAACTGCACAACGTAGAATTTTACTACACCTTCAGCCAACAGTGCTTGTTTTAACAAGACAGTGGTCCTATGCATTTTTCTGAATATGGTCAAATTGCATTTCATGGGACTCTTCAACCCACTTAGTTCCTACTTCCATGTCACTAACAGTTCCACTTAAGACTCTTATTCCTGCAACCGCACTCTAATCGAGACAAAGATACGGGAGCTGACTGATCCAGCTGATAAAAGGACGCCAGGTCTTTGGGTTTCTGCCTGCTGCAGCAACTCAACTTGCTTACCTTTCTCCTTACACACCTGTCGGCAGCCTCTCGCACTGTGCTAGTGTATGGAGGCTCTAATGTAATGAAAATGTGATTAAAAGCAATGAGTGAAGAGATGGATACGGCACACCTGGCCTCAGTGCATGAACACTGTAGTTTAACCCCTCTTGCTCGGTGGGCATGAAGCCTTTACCCTCTGCTGTTCTGTTGGAGACAATTTTTTGCAAATGATGCGAGTTCCTATTTGTGTAAACATCCTTATGTAAGAGCAAAGAAGTGAACGCATACTTCTTGCCAACTCGTGATTCTTCAAGGATAGGTGAATGAATAGAAAGAAGAATCTTATTTTGATGGCCCTTTCTGAGTGCTTTTTTGTTGTTGTTGTTGTTTTTTTCTGTGATTTGTTGACAACGGGGCCTAACAAAAGCCCCCTTTGAGCTGACTACTCTGCTCCAAGTGTGTCCGTCAAAGACCGATGACTTCATGCCAGGATGAAAAAACTCAATGCCAGTAGACTGCAGGCAGTGGTCCAGTGTTATGCGGAGAGAGTGGTTCGCCAGCCAAACCAAAGACACTCTTTTTAGGAAAGTCGGCCTTTGATGAGGACTTACATAAAGCCGCTCAAAAGATCGTCGTGTGAGGGGGAAAATAGGCAACATCCATTTCAATTACTATTCCGACTCGATTCAATGTGGACTGTCATGCAGAAGTGAATCACTCTCAACCCCGAATGGGCATTTTAGGAACTCAGTGGAGTAGCATTGAAAGTGAGTGGTTGGATAATTGTGGCTTTTTCTGTATATAAGAACAAATGAAAAGTTGTAGGATTGCACCAAATGCATTTACTCAAGTACTGAACAAATTAGAAGATACTTTTGCTTTATACTTCTATTCCACTACAAAGGTACAGTACTTTTTACTGCACTTATCTGCCAGCTATAGACACTTTACACATTAGGATATTACAAAAAACACAATGAGCTTCCAAAATATGATTCACCATTACAGATTAAAGGTATCACTACAGACCAGCTCCAACCGTAGAGTTACTTATATACTATACTTGCATACTGGCCTACTACCCTTATATCTCTCTCTTTGGGATAAAACTTGGGCTGCAGAAACAAAATGGCCAAAAACTATGTAGCATATAGAGGTAGAGCATGTGCTACAGAGCAATACTCTTAACACAACTGTTCACCTGATGCTATTTTTCCTAACACTTTATCCTCCTATTTATTAAACAAGGCACGTTAATGGTATTTATATGTAGTATATCCTGGAGGGATGGTACTGCAGCTACGTTATCACATAGGTTTGACTTGACTTGATTTAAGTAGCAAGTGAATCAAACCAGAGCTCCGGGATACTTTCTTCTTTCTGCTCAGGCTTTTCTGTCTTTTTTTCTCAGGCAGGTCGGATTTAACAAACAAGAGCAAGTGATTAAATTTGTGCCTATTTTTTGCTCAGTGAAGTTCAGTTTGGGAACCCTGTTTGCTGCGGCCCCGAGGGACATGGAGATGGACAGAGGAGTGCCAGACAAGACATGGTATGTATGTACTCTCCATTTTGGAATTATTTCCTTAATCTGAGGCCAGATCTCACGATCCCTTGACCTGCCTACGTCCTGGAGAAATCCAGTGGCAGTGTTTGCACATCATCCAAGTCATTAGACCGCCACACGCACACAATGTTTCTTACAATCATCCCGCAGATGACTATGATGTGCCAGTTATAATGAGTATGCATTGTGATTTTTAAATGGACAAATGGGGATTGTGGGAGCACTCATCATCCCCTCATCGCTCCTCCATGAGTCTGTATCCCCTTCCCCCTCTTTCTTTCTCCGGTCCTTGCCAAGGAAAACGTGGCCGTCATCGTGCCCTTAGATGGCAGACCTACATGCAGCAGATGACGTATAAGTTGTTCTTCTGCCGGCGTGACACAGGGTGGCCTCTGGTGGAAACTTAGAATGGGGTCCCTTTTTTGAGGAGGGTTAAAAGGCCTTTATGGAACCAGATCTTTTTAGGCCCTGGGCTGACACTGTGCAACCTTATGCAACGTGCTGGGCTCCTATTGCACGGCCGGTTTAGGTCTGAGAGGGGCGGGGATGATGGTGTTGACATGGGCCCGGATAGACATGACAGGTTGAGTTGCCTTGAGTAGTCTCATTACAGTCGAAATTAGAGGGTGTCTGATCTCTACACATACACGCAAACATGTACATATTGTATAACCTACGCAAGAGAAAAAGTTATGTAAGAACCCTTTTCAGAGCGCACCGTTGTTGAGACACTGTCTAATTGATAAGAAAATAGGTCTACACCCGAAAATGAATTTTCCCTAATGCTTGTTTTGATTTTATTTTTGTCACTTGATAGAACATTATTATGTTTTTTTTTCCAAATACGATTTAGATGCACACAACAAAGTGTTTGTTCATGAATCTCGTAAGGTTTTATTTCTATTGCGAGTATTTCAGATGTTATGTCGGCACCAACATCTGATTTCTGCAATAATGGATTTTTTGAAATCTTATTTATTCTATTTTTTTATGGAAAATCTACCTGATATTGATGAAACTGTAAAGGACATATGCACTTTAGTAAGTATAGTTTAATTTAGGTCGTTACTTGGATTCAAATAAGTGCCACAGGTTTAAATAAAAGCATATTTTAAGGCGACTCTCGTGTTATAATGACAGCCCTCAACCTAAAGTGTACTTCTGCAGTGTTGGATGTAAACTTCCTTCCTTGCCTTCAGGGCAGTGCTGTGCTCTCTGGATTCAAAGGGCTGGGCGACAAAGCACATGCTAGTCCATGAATAAATCTACAGAAAAGAAAATGTCTCAGAGGGGACCCACGCAGGATGAGGCAATTACATAATTACATTTTGGTGAGATCTTTTGGGAATAATAAAAAAAGAGCCACTGGCTTGGGAATGTATACTGAGGTAGTATTTTTTTAGCCTCTCAGACTCTTAACCCAGTTGGCAAAGACCTGACACATTCATCAAATATAAGGCCAAAGCTGGATTAAGCATTGAACAGAAGCAGTAAAGGACGTCTTGGATCATGAGAAGCACCTGCTCGACAGATATTTCTCAAGCGTGGTAACTTGAGAGGACGATGTGCTTCAAACTGATATCCCTAAACTCCAGCTGCCTTTTGTAAACAGAGTTCAAAGTAGTATGAACTCACTGGAAATACAGCACTCTAGTGTTACACCCTCACAGTCCAATACAGCAGCTTAACTTTACTGCTTTGCGCAGAAACAATCCTTCTGTAGATGCTCTCCCGTGTGCTGAAGGTGATACCTGCACAGATTTGATAGTCGAGCCTGGATTAAGTCGTAATCGAACCCTGGGGTGCTAGTGGCAAACGTCCATGGTAAACTACAATGCCAGCGCGAAGCCTGAGAGAGCCCACCCCTAAAGAGTGTGCGTGTGAATAAGGTGACGTCACCGCGTTAAAGCAAATATTTGTGATCGGCACTCAGGGGAAAAAAAAGGAAAAAGCGGATGACAGCGTATTTAATCAAACTGCCAAATGTGAGAGGTGTTTTGCGCACTCTTTCCCGGCACACATACAGCTGCGTTGAATGGAGGGACTTTCTACAATCTGTTTGGTTTAACGTGCCAGTTTATGGCTTCAGTAAACGTATTGACTCCCAAGATGCAAAACAGGTGAGCGAGTGCCATTAAAGCCCTCCTGATTTTAGCTATTTTAGTCAAGCGATCAAGTCATGACTCCTCGTGGGAAATACACATGCTTAGGCCACCATATACAGTGTGAAACATCATACCACAAATAGACCATAAATAGATATCAGTAATAGGCGATGTGATGGCCGCAATGAAGGATTACAGTTTCAGCATTGAGAAGATACTGCACGTCGAACAAGGAGGGTGTGTGTGTTGTTTACCGCATGATTCAGGACATTCGGGCTATTTTAAAACTTGCGACGGCCAAAGAAGGTGAAATGTAATATCTTCACGTTCACTGCTGGAGAAGAGGAGCTGTGGGCTGATGTCAACGAGTGGAACAGCTGCAGCGAGGCAAGGCACCCTCTCCTGTCAAACCACAGCTGAGGGCCGAGCCCACGCCATCCAAATCTGGTCAAATAATTGTCATAGATGATACTCACACACTAAAATTTCTTTTACACCTTTTTATTTTTGCCGCAGGGTTTAGTTTTCAGCCACATCTAAAGAAATAGTAAAGGATTTTTTTTTTTGACCTCCCATCTCCCATTTGCCTCATTACGTAAACATGCTTCCGTGTTTCCATTGATGACCTCCAGCATTACTGACAAGCATCCATTGATCTACCAGTTTTGTTGTGGTGGGCAGGTCAGCAAATGAGCAGAGAGACTGTTAACACCACTCAGACTACTACTCCGAGTACTATACAACTGTCGAATAACGCAGATGAATGTACAAGAGTTTTTAGAGCCTGCGGCAAGGCTGGCAACTTTTTTTTCACTTTTTGGCTTTAAGAACGGGAGGGTCTGCCCTTAGCTCTGTCCACCAGTTTATGTCAGACTAAATGACCTCGACAGCTACTGGATGGATTGACATTAAATTTGGTAAAGACATGTAGATCTCAGGATGAATAAAGAATGACTCTCACCACTACTGAAGTTGAAATGTGTCCAATACTTTTGATAATGATCAATTAAATAAACCATTTAATACTAATTGGCATAACATTAACACACTAACATGCTGAACTCAAGTGGCTCATGGTGAATCAAATATTCATCCATTTTTAAAGGGCTAGCAAATGTTAGCATCCTAATGTGCTTTCTGCTTTAGATGAAACCTTTCCAGTTGTCGTTTTACGAAAACCTCAACAACTGCATTCCCCTTGAAATTAAATCTGAAAGTTTGCAAAGTAGTGATGATTTTACTGTTTATCTAGCTAGTGTGCTATTTCCTAACTCTGGTATGGGTGTCTAGTGTTGGGTAGTAAGAAATGTTAATTCTGATTAACTAACAGTTAACAGTCATGCATAGAGGCCATATTACATGTATTATTAGCTTATCATTTAGAGAGTGAGCAGCTGAGACATTTCTTCGGGATAATAATAACTTTAGCCTTCAAGGCTTGTGGGAAGTCTCCTCCTTTCTTTGATTAGTGGAATGCAAATGTTTAAAAAAATTGAGTTTGCAAAAAAGAACGTGCAAGTATTAGACATTATATATTTCTAATATATTACTCTCATTTAAAACCACGGAGTATCAACATTAACATTTTACTTCAGCTCAGCTCTGAGTGTCAGTTGAGGCTTTCATCTAAGGGAGGCGGGAACACTCTCACCTAAAGTAGATCAATGAAATGCTGGACATGACTGTGGCCAAAACACCAGCATTTTAGTTTTTCTTTCCAGTAAAAAAAAAAAAAAAAACAGTATTCATCTCTGTCCATCAGCTGAGACACTGAGACACAACAACAACAAAAAAATCTCCGTAAATGGGATTCAGCCACAGATGGTCCCGCGATGGATCTGCTCTAATTGCTTGCAGTTGGCTAACTTCATATTCAAATGACAGGATCCCTCCCCAGGACAGACTACATTAAGTATAATCAGTATTTCCTCAGGCTCTTTACACCTGTTACCACTGGCACTGGGGTGAGGTCAGCAGTTGAGTGTTTTCTCTGTTGCCATCACATGGCTCCTGGTCTCTCTCGGCGGGGGGTGATGCTGGCAGCAGGGGACGGGAGAAGCAAAGAGCAGTGCCCCCCTAACCCGCGCTGCTTTTTCCTGAAGGAGGGCCGATGCGTTCAGAGCCCAGCTGGTCTAATGGAAACATGCTCGTCCCCAGTGAGAGTGAGTGTAGAGAGATGCTTATCATCAGGGCTGCCTCGCTGCAAGTCTGTGCCTGTTCATGCAAAACAACCAGGGCTAAAAAAGACCTGCGCCGCTGAGACTTCACTTTATATATAAACCTCTTCTGATTTACTCACTGTGATTAACCTTGATGTGATCTTGAAGCTGAGGATTAAGTCTTATATATACAGTCAATGTTACCATACCTTTGCATCATACTGTTGCAAGAGATGTTGAAAAAAGTGGAGCCAGGTCAGATTGTCAGCTTTTGGGCACTTTTGAATCGACCTGGTGAGATGCAGACGAATCAGAAAATAAGTCTAAGGCGGACTATAGAGTGTCGCAGTGACGGGGCCAGGTGTACTGTATGTTGAGGATTAAGTTCCTCGCTGGAAAAGTGGAAGGTCTTTCGTTCCAATCATATGAATCACTCAGAGGAACAAAGCCAGCCGGGCCTGAGGCCTTACAACGACCTCTGGGGAGAAATTAGTGTTCATATCCCCCAACAAGCTCCATTCACTTTGTTTTGTTTTTTTTTATCTATTTATTTTTTATTAGCAGTAGAAAGTAATCACCCCTCGTGAATGGGATGATGCATGGTCACTGAAATAGGGCGAGCGAAAGCGTTTGACTGTTAGCCAGATTATTTCCAAGTCTGCCAATATTTAAATGACACAAATAATCCTGGCTTCTGGGAAAGGGATGATGTCGTGTTTTCTGTGTCTCCTTTTTCAAAGTAATCGTTCAAGTTGGCAAAACATGCGCAGGGCATCACATGCGCACAAAGACACGGCATCTAAAGCGTCATTTTAACTGAAATTCCGGCCTGACCTGGCTTTTTTTTTTCCCCCACCACTGTCGCTCGCGTAGCTCTTGATATCAGCAGCTTGACTTTTAATCACCGGGTCCCCTGAGCTGCTCATCTGCTGTTGTAAGTGACGAGGAAAGTCAAGAGATCAGAGCACAACGTTGATTACCTGAGACCGCGGGTGTAACGCTGAGACCTCTCTCTGGCGCGAGGACGTCCTTTGGTGGCGTGCCGCTCCTCTCCTGTTACCTCGCTCCTCTCGGTGGACATGGAAAACTTGCCCCGTTTTCTGTGCTCCACTAAAGCAGAGATCCATTACACTTGTGGTTCTTGTACATCGGATTAATTAGACCACACCGGCCCTTTTCTTTGGCACCGTGCCAGGAGAGATACCGTGCTTGTTTGCTGTTCCAGAAGTGCATAAACATGTGTCATCATTGTACATCCCACTTGTTTTACATTAGTTGCTATTTTGAGCACAGATTTAGTCGTATATTGCATTGCCATCAGATCGCTTTTAAGCTGATAAAGCTGGTAATAATGATGTTGTATGACATGAACTCGCATGTTTGGTTTTGATCAAAGGCCAAGGGGGAATATTGCCCATCATGTCAACCTTTGCCCGTTTGCCCTCTCTCCCTTGCTTCCCTCTGAGGCGTTTCTAATCAGGAGTCACATGGCATCTCCTGCAGAGCTTGTGCTGCATTGTATTCCCTATGACAGACCTGCTTAAACCAAGCATAAGCCACCTCTGTAATCTCAGTCAGAGTCGGGACAGGAAAGAAAATTGTGTTGTGACGTAAGGAATAATCTCCTTGTTGGGAGAAATTGCATTCTGGGCAGAATGAAGAAACCACATGTTATTTTTAGAATAGAGTAGCTGTTTGCTTATTAACAGCTCAAATGTCATCTAAAGAAAAAAAGTCACTTTTTTTTTCTTTAGATGAGAAGTCTCCATTCATGTTAACTTCCCATTTATGGGATTTTGAAGGTCATGTCATGGTCAAGGTCACATACAGCAGAAGGTGTGATGTTCTCTGCTCCACACTGGAGACATCGCGGACTCTCATCCGTGCCTGTGCATTTTGGGTCTCGGATAGCTTGACACCATGAGTAACTCAGCATCAGCATCCTGCAGCCGGATGGCAGAAAGGCCACCGTCGCAGTAAACATCCACCCGTGAGGTCTGAGGCCGAGGAGATAATCTCACCTAGAAAAGGGAGAAGACGATATCGACCATCTGCTTCGTCTGGAGGGGATTTGATTGGCTTGCCGCAGCAGTGCAGAGGAGTGGGGATGATTAGGCCTCCCTGGTGTCCCATTCCACAGGGTGCCCGGCTCAATGTCACCACAGATTGGATCCTCTAATCTTGTTCTGTGTGAATTAAATCTAAAGTGGGGACGAGGATGATCACATTCACTTTGCCTCGTGCTCCGATTCAGTGAGTGTGCGCGTGTGTGTGTCGCTGTAAGTAACTTCCTCTCTACCATGATTAACAGATACAGTATGAGATGTCTGTCCCGGCTCTGGACAGGGATCTGTATCTTTGACACCATTTCTACCTGACGTTGACAGCCGTCCAGGGTAATCTAAATTTCAAATGCAGCTCTGAAGCTGCATCGAGGATCAAAGCATACAAACCAATTTCTTTTAGAATAATAACCATTAAACCCCATCATGTTAATAATGGAAAATAAAGAAAGTAAATGTATCAAGGAAGCATGAGTGCTTTACTGACCCCAAAGACCCTGAATAAAGATCAAGTTAGATGTACGTTAATGTGAGCATTACTACCATATAGCAACCCAATCAAATACATATATCAATTTAACTCTGGACAT
>JAOXYL010000045.1:9125776-9137654 GCA_028564955.1 Terapon puta
ACTAAAAATAATCCGGCATGTCAGGCTATCATCATCTTCATCTATCTTTGGACTCTAAACAAACAACAAGAGTTTGATTCCAAGTTTCTTTCTCTCTGCCCTCGTCAATCCTCCAGAGGGATCCGCACTGGAGCTGATGTAGCCGGTTGCCCAGATATCGTTATAGTAACCCCTGGCTCTAGGCCTTTCTTGGCCCTTTTAGGTGCGGAAGCTGCTTCGTCCTGAGGGGGCTGATGTGCCGCACGTCGGGTGGAAAGACGTCACCTCTCATTCACAAAAACAGGTTTACAACATCGAGTGAGCAGCACGCTGCTTTGAACGTAGAGCCAGCAGCCGGGGTGGTTTGCAGCAGCAGGGTTTGTGAATCCTCAAGGGGAAGGCCAGGGCTGTGTGGATAGAAGGAACGAACGACTATTTCCCCTCCCACATGGTGATTATCACATCAGTGCCCAAACTCGGGTGCGAATGTGTGCGACTGTGTGAATGTGAAGCATGGAGAACAGCATGTGTACTCAAGTTGACCTTGCCTGAATTTTTTTTTAAGTAATGCATGTAGAGCATAAAATATATATGATATAAATATATATGAATATAGTATATATGCTGATCTGCAGCCATCAGCAAACATAAACAAGCAGCAGACTCATGAGGCAGTTGGTGGTCCTCGGTGGCTGCCCGGCAAGACCAGTTTGGCGGTAACCTTTATCAGTGAAGGGCTGGACACAGTTCAGAGGTATCCATCACTCCTCAGCTGTCCTCATAAACAAGCCCCTCTCAAGTATCCCCTGTCCTTTAAATTCTCCATCCTTGAAATCGCCTGTATTTATTTTTATTCTTATTTTATTTTTTTCCAGGCGTCACTCACTGAGTTTAAGAGTTTGTTGTTTTTAAGTTGAAAGATCCTGGCAGGGTGGGCACCCACTGAACAAGAGCAGAATAACAAATCTCAAAAAGAAATTCGACATCAAAGAGTTATAAGAAAAGAGAGGCCAAAAAAACCCCATAAGATTCATATTAGGTCAGTAACTGTTTTCTGCAGGTAGATCCACGTTGAACAGTGGAGCTTGTTATGATGGAGGTCGGGGGGGGGCTTGGTGTTTACTGCCGTGGCTCACTCGCGGATGCACCTCCATTATAGGCAACAAAGTGCCACGCCGCGCCAAGCCAGGCCTGGTCAAGAGCCAACAATGAGCATGAAGTAGGTATCGCTTTTGTTTCCTGGCTGTGGATGCGTACGTCAAGGTCAGAGGCGACAGAGCCAGAAGGATAAAGGCCAGTGTCACGAATAGACAGTTACTGACAGACAATGTGCAGAAAACGTCTCCGTCAATGACATGGCCACAAATATATTTGCATGAAAGGGAAAGTAAAGTTGCAGTTACAGTTGCATGTAAGCTGCTATGTGCCAAGTAATTTTTTTTTTCTTCTTGTGTGGCCCTACACACCCACTGCGAATGAATATACATATTGTCTTTCAACAGGCTCTGGGAATGGAAAAAGCCTGAATCTGGTCCAACATATTGTACCTGCTGGATTCTCCTATTGCTCCCCTGAGTGTCATGAGACACTCAGCTGTCGAAGATAAAGCCAAAATAAGTGTCAGCGGGGGTGTGCGTGAGTGCATGTGTATGTGTGTGAGAGAGTGTTTGTGCGGATGCGTGAGGTCATTATAGTTCACAAATCTGAAACTATAATTAAATGCAATCACGAGGGGAGAACAGGCAAGCAAATTGTTTGTAAAGAGGCCAAAATCTAAAAAAGTGATCACTTAACTAACTGTTTTAAGTTTTGTTTTAAGTTTGTTTTGTTAAAGCAATAAAAAAGATACTAAATTAAAGCCAGCAAACCCCAGGTGACACTAAAAAGACTTTGAATGTCCCAGTATGACAAGTGGAGACAGATCACTGCAGAGGTTTTCACTGTCACTAGCCAGGAATCCCCCTCCACCACACACACACACACACACACACACACACACTCACGCTCGCAGCAGCAGAAGGTTCTGGCAAGTGTGTCAGCTGTTGGCTTCTGGGTGAAACACATTCATCTGTGATCTGACACCCCAGCCATGTTTGAAGTTAACTGTAAACCTTTAATGGGTCCAACCAAAATGTCTGAGTGTGTCGTAATATCTCAGGACAGTCAGATCAGGCTCCACCAGCTCACTTAGATTTGTCGAGTTTGTCAATTGCACTGATGTGCACAGGTTGTTGGTTGTTTCAGAACTTATATTAAAGGTTTTATGGGCAAAAATCATGCATAATGAGGGCGATAATGACTGACCACATTACTTACTGTATGATTCAACTTTTCAGTGTGCTTGTGTCGATATACTATTTGGAGCACGTTGATGGACGCACAGCTACTGAATTCAGATTGCTTTTCTTTGCACCGGTCATGTCATGCAGGAAGAGCGGCAACACGATCACCCCTGAAGATGCAGTTTAAAGACGACAGGTGAGTATGAGCGCTTTGGCCCCAAGTGCCGCAAGTCCTCGTCACTCAACCCGCTGCCATCATTGACTGATTGACTCTGCTGCATGAGACAGCAGGTCTGCGCTGCACGATGAGACACACCAGTGGCCTTACGCAATAGCCATGTCATCAGAATTACATAATTACCTTATTTAATTCCATTGCACTCCAAGAAGATGCGTCACGGTTATTTATTTTTCATTTCATATCCGTTGAGGGGAAAAGCTTTGAGGAGGGCTGCAGACAACAACACTGAAATTAAATCATCTAAAAGTTATTATTGTGGCATTCCCTGTTGAAGCGAATGGACTGAATCTGCTCGCAGCCTTCAGCTGCCGTTTAATTACGATCTCGCCGTGAAGACAACATGTTGCATGAGTTATACGCTTGTCACAGCCGAGGTCAAAGCTCCCCTCAAGCACATCCCTCAAATCTGTATTGGCTTACATCCTCTGAGGAAAAGTTTGCCGTCTGCAGGTCCTGTCCCACTTCCAGACTTGCTGAGGCAATAAGTCATCGTGACTGAATGGTTACAGTTACCGCTACTACAGTTTTACTTTACTGTCAACGTTATCGCGGCGCTTTCTCGGAAGTGGCACAAAACGGAGCGGCTGAGAGTAACCGAGACGTCACATCTGTCAGGTGGCTGGAAACAAAGCCGCTGATGGGATAAACCTGTGCGTGCCTCAGCTCAAACGCAAAGTTTGACTAACCCTTTCTGTCCTCGGCAAAGCGGAGAGAACGCCGTCATCTCCAAACACTTCCCTGTAATCTTTTCAAAATCTGCAGGGACAAATCGCACATATGTCTTCAAGAGAGCGCACAGAGTCCAGCTGCCATTGACTCGCTCTTGCTCGGTATCTCGTGACTGGGATCCGTCATAGATAGGTATCTCACACATATCTGACACATATTCTCTGTTGTCTTGAAGGACTTAAATATTTCTGGATGCACACTTACAATCCAAAAACAAGGGATTTAAATGAGTCCAGCAGTCAATCCAGACTTGCTTGTAATAGCCCATGTCAGGCTGTCTTCTCTGAAATGAGACACACACTTTTCTTTCTTGGAAATCTGACACTCTTTATTCATAATGAAAAGTTGTTTTTCCCCCTTTTTCATTCTGATTTACAGTAACAGCATGACCTCTGCAGCGCACACAAGAAAGGAATTTAGGCCAAACACATAGAGTTACAGCTATTTATAAGGTGACAGGCCGTGGACGTGCTCCACATAAGATCAGATCAGTTTTTAATGATATAATACCCTTTCTAAATATGTTGAGGAAAGACTTTATCCAGACTACAAGCGCTTCCTCCTGGGCGATAAATATGCCTGCGATTTTAACACTCTTTAAAATTATGTGTATAAACTGTCTCTAAGTGACAGTCACTGAGATACACCAGGGGTGTTTCTGAGCTTTTACAAGGGGTAACAAGAGGACAAATGCTACATTTCCGCTGGTCATATCTTTATGTTTTATCGGTTCATGCTGAGGTCTTGAGCATGGGATATGTCTCCTTGTCTATACTGTTGTAATGTTTTTCCATCCAGTCGTTGATGCTTTATCCAGTTAAATCACAGATAAATCACACGCCGTGTCCAATGTGTTGCTTTACTTTGCTGATGAACGGTTTATGTTTATATTCACCCAATCACCCTAATCTGAAGGTCAAACTGATCAGCCTGTGGTTAACAAGCCAGTTCAGGGGACTCCGCCAGAGAGACGTCATCAGCATCATCGACAGCAGCTCTCAGGCCAATGCTGGCTGTCAATTTCTTTCAAACAGTGCACGGACTCCCAGCACGGACTGAATGGCCACCGTGTCGCTCAGCTGAATGTCATGTTTGTTGGGATTCAGGACTTTAGCTGTGCTACTGTGGAAGTGGAGGGGCTTTTTTTTAAAAGGAAACATTTGAAAGGAGCTAAATCATCCTCTTTTTTTCACATAACAAACCTCAATACAGATCTTTGAGTCGATTGGTGTAAAACCAGAAAAACTCCATCAGCATTTGCAGTTAAGGCAATAACAGACAGACTCGGGGTGGATTAATTGAAATGTCTTTTCTAAGAGGAAAAGGAACAGTCCCCATTTTCATTCCAAGCCGCCGCTTTGTAGCAGTTTCATTGGCTAATGTGGAAAAAGGCCCGAGGCAGCACCCACTTCCTATGTAGAACCCAATCACATCAGCTCACTGGCTCGCTGGCTCCCTGCGGACGTGTCTGATCAATAGATACCCCGACTACGTCTCATGCTGGCAGAATGCAGCTGTGGATGGAAACTAACACAATTTTTTCCCACAGATGTGTCATACTGCAAACCCACTTCCACCTCTGAAACGCCCATATCGATCACACGTATTGCTTAACAGTGTTTTATGTATATTTATGCTGGATTAGGGGAACTGGCTGGAGATTGCACAATGTCAGCTGCATCCTCTCTGGAGGATTGGTACGTTATGCAATCTGTGTGCCCATGTGGTTTTATAGATGGATAAACGTCAACTGAGTTCTAATTACTATTGGAAATATTTGAAAAACAGTTTTTAAAAGAAGTCCAAGTTTTTGGCAAGTTTTTTTATTAATAAACAGCCAATCACACTTTGGCCCATTCAAACTTTGCAGCTTTGAGAAATGTGAATTCCGCAGTATTTCTTCTTGCTAATTCTACACGTTAACACCATTCCTCAAGACACTCCGGAGAGCAGAATACACTTATTTTCCACAGTTTACTGACAGAGATTGGGAAAAAGCGAGTGAGACGTTCTTTCCATCGCTGTTACTGAAAATGACTTCCAGCGGAGTCGACTGATATAGCACGGGGTCTCTGAGGGCTTTCACAGAACTGGAGTCAGTTTGGTGAATTATAATAAATGATGGTGTGAGCTCTGACAGCTAGCAGCCTGGAATTTGGGCCACGGCTCCAAATTAGAGGAGCAGCATGTGTGTCCGCAGCTAAAACAGTCAAGCAGGCCTCCGCTCTCCAGCTCCAGATGTCACACATTTTGGGTCAGAATGCAAAATCCTTGGAAAATTCTCGACACATGCAGATGCATCGCTTAGCTCGTGTAAACACAGGAGGGTGGTTAGTTGTTAATCAGTTCAAAGGTCACACCCGACACCATCCATTGAAACTGATGTGTTGTTCAAATCAATGCATCGACTTCACAATAATTTTTAAAAATGTTTTTTATTGAAAAAGGACATAAACAGTTTTCAACAACTGCAATATCAACGTACAGTATCCGCCTTATAATTTACAAAAGATAAAAAAAATCTGTACAGTCTCTGGTTTGTGCAGGAAGGTGGGAAGACCCTGGTAGAAAAATAAAGACCTAAGACAGGAGACAGTCATTATGAGAAAAGATCAGTTGTTTTAATAGATTTCCAGAGAAGCGGTACAGTTTTGTGGCTTCTTCTGGCTGTTATCCAAGCATGAACGTGTGTCACAGTACCACCAAGAGTGGTATTAAAAAAAAAGAAAAAAAAAAAAACCTTAAAGCTCAATCTTGTGTAAGACTGAAGTTGAGTGTGTCACACCTGTTCAGGACTTGTGTAACGTGTGAAAAATTAATCAGGAGACCTGATCTTTATTAAGACGAAGCAAGGGCCCATTCAGAAATGACAAAATAACTTCACAAGACCCGCAGAGGCGAAGCGTGAGGGGTTGAACTCAGATGTGTCCCGATTCTGCACGTCTGCCATGCCAAGAACACTGATGTTAATATAAAGCAGACTTACGTCAAAATCAAGTCAAATAATTCAGTGTTTCAACAGCTGACTGTTAGATGAGGAAAAGTTCAGGTTTAAAATCAACATCAACTAACAGATGAGTTACACTTGTCTTTTATATTTATGTACACATTTGGCTTTGGGTAATAAAACAGTTTATGCTGTTGTGGGGGGAGGGAAGTGCACTAAAGCTCCGGAAAACACACACTGACAGAATCATGCTCGTCTACATCTAGAAATAACATTATAGGCTGCATTTGCAATCTTCAAAATGGATACTTCGAAAGACGTAGTAATACATTTTGGCTCCTAGATTTCTCTCTAAACATACAATATGTAACTTAGCAGCACTTGTCGTCAACATTCATAACCTCGGCTCAGGGCTGAGCTTCCTGTCACATTCCACCACCGACCTGTATTGCACATAGGAGAACATGAAGACCTGCATGGAGTGGCATTATACCGCGCAGCGAATCGCCTCTTCATGCGTCTTCTTCCAGTGACATCTAATGCAGCGCAAGCTCAATCAAAGCCGAACTCGACTGCCTCCACCAGGACTAAGACTTTTGCCGATGCACGCGCTGCAAAAGATGCTATACTTAGATAAGATGATAGGTTGAGGAGTGTGCTCGTACTCGTAAAGCATGCAACACTTTCTCTTTCCTGCCTCGCGCCATGACAGCAAACGATGAGCCAAACACAATGAAGAAGACTGTAAATATACTTTGCTAAGAGACCAGCTCGTTAACAAACAGACGCCGTTGTGCCCTTGTGATTTAACAGGTCAAAAATGTTTTTAGTAGCCTTTGAAAGAATATTCTTAAATTCATAATGGCTGAAAATGTATACATTTTAAGTTGGCATTCAAAAACAAATATCATAGTTTCAGGTTCAGATCTTTTTTTGAATTGAAAAAAGTTACATTTAACTAATTAAGCCAGTCAGAAACAGGTCAGAAAAAAAACAGACCTACTACACGCAGGATGCTCAATTCAAAATGTGCAAACTGGGAATATACACTTGAACACATTAGAAACTGCATTTTTCGGTCAAATGTAGTCACTGTTTTGAACCAAACTGACTATTCTACTAAAATATTTCAAAAAGGGCAGACTGCACATTGTGTAAGTGAAGGCATGCAACCCATTTAATCCTTCTAGCTCCTTGAAATCAGTTTGTTTGTCACCACTTTCACCACAAAAAGTGTGTCTGGATTTGCACGAGCTTCTGCATAGAGAACTTCATACTCAAACCACAGTCTTTTAAAAATTGTCATGCAACATAAACAACAACAACCAGGAGCAATTTCAAGCTAGTTGTAACATACCCCGTAGTAGTATTTAACCTTTCTGTATCTGTGCAATCATATTTCTGATTCTGCCGTCAAAGGCCTTGATTCTAAAGGCAAAGAGTCCAGATTGCATTCAGAGTCTGACACCACGACTGTGTTTGTGTCCTCAAGTGAGCAGACCTCGACGCCCCTCATCTCCCTGTTTTCCTCCTCAAACTCCTCCTCCATCTCGATTTTTTCAAGAGCCACTTCATTCTCGTAACAAAAGGAGTTTCTGGAGCTTGAGGCCTCTGACTTCCTCTCGGCTAGTTCCCTGGCGCTGCACTCGGGCGTGCTGGGCACCTCATACGTGTTGTCAAAGCGCGAGTAGTCCACCTTGTAGTAGTTCTTTTCCTCAAAGAGCACCGGCTCGAAGCGGTGGCCCCAGAGGATCTCGCTGGCCACGTAGGAGCTCCGACACTGAGTGGTCATGGCCGTGGCCTCAACCATGCCCTCCAGAATCACTACGATCTCAAATTCTGACGTCTCCAACTCCTGTTTGCTCATCTCATAGAACGGGCTGTCCTCATCAATCTCGTGCACGATGGTGATTGGAGACACCAGGAAGATTCTGTCGATGCCACTGTCGAAGCCCACGTCAATGTCCACCTGATCCAGAGGGATGAACTCTCCCTCCGCGGTGGTGCGTGACTTGAGCAGCTGGGCCCTAACATGGGCCTCCACCAGGTGACTCTTCCTCAGGTTCCCCACACGCCACATTAGACAAAGTTTACCGTCCCTCATGGCCACTGTGGCATAATGGCTGAACACCAGAGTCTCATTCCTCTTTTTGGGCTTGGCCATCTTGGCCATGACAGCACCGATGATGAAAGCGTCGATTATGCAGCCCACAATGCTTTGGAAGACAACCATGAAGACGGCAACGGGGCACTCCTCTGTCACATAGCGATAACCATAGCCAATGGTGGTTTGAGTCTCCACTGAGAACAAAAAGGCAGCGGTGAAGCTGTCCACATTGGAAACACACATTTGAGTCTCATTCTCTAAGTCCCCGTAAGAGAGTGCCACAATCCAGAAGACTAAGCCAAAAAACAACCACGACAGCAGGAAAGAAAGGCAGAATATGAGCAGCATCCAGCGCCAGCGGATGTCCACACAGGTGGTGAAGATATCTGCCAGGTACCGCTGGCCTTTCTCACTCATATTGATAAACTGCACATTGCAGTGGCCATCTTTCCTGACGAAGCGGCTCTGATGCTGATGCTCTGTGTGCACCTTGTTGACATTGCCGTTTCCGTAGCCATTCGGGACGGCAATGGTGGCCAGCTTCATGCCGTCTTCTTCAGAGGACACAATGCTGTAACGGTGGCTTCGCACACTCCCCATTACGTCCGCCTGGGAGGGCTGGGCCGATTCTGCTTTGGAAAACAGTCTCAGTTTTTGGTAGAAGCGTTGGAGAAACAGTTTTGAATGATCCCCGGGACAAACTCAAGCAGAAAATGTGGACGACAGGACCAGATCCTGCAGGGAACAGGGGTGACCAGGCCTGTGCTTGTGCAGGCGTGCTGTGCACCTTTGGTGAGGGTGGGTCACTCCTCTCTGACGGCTGCTTTGGACCTCATCAGTGAAGTGGGCTATGGAAATTACAGACAGAGAGAAAAACAGTTTTAAAGTAATTGGCAGGAACCAGAGCAAAGATCGGTGTGTGTGGGTGTGTGGTTACCTGCTGTCTAAATAATTCATTGTGCACTCCAAGATAGCAGCAGTATTCTTGCATACACAGACAATATTCAAAAAGTGTACAGAGTGTAGCCAGAAAGCACAGGGAATGCATTGTGCATGTATTATCAGTAGTCGATTAAAAATATGAGTCAAGCACTTAGATAGCTGACAAAGCGGGGAGGGATGTTTACCCTGCGTAATGTAAGTATTAATTAGGCAGGTCAGTCCATGGGGAGCTGAGTCAAGTTACAGATCTGGTTCATGTGAATCCAGTGAGCCACTGGAACAAAGATACAAGTTGCAGCTCTTTGCAGATGTGTCTCTAAGGCAATGAGTAAATGACATGTTGCATGGATTTGAACCCACAGCACCAATGATGACATTTCATGCTAATTAATATCACTGTGTACAGTTTAGATGCCATATGTGCATAAGCATGGCCCAAAACTAATCCCTAACTATGGTTTGTGCCTCTACAATGTGTAATATGATTTAATGAACCTTGAAGCTTTTCAGAGAGGATGGGTCTCTTTCTCTGAAAGCAACAGTAACCTTGCGTCATATGTAATAGAGCAACAAGGACAGCTAAATTAGAGAGGCTATTGACTCGGTGTGTGTGGCCTGAAAGGTCCATTAAAATGCAGCACCACAGGCTACAAAAGGCCATGGTCAGCCAGACATGCTCTGCTAGTGCCAAAATAACTCCCCACCTCCACTTCTGACTCTCAGCTGACGGTCACTATTGTGTCACAGTGAAACGATCCAAAAAGAGGTATTAAGAAAGGTCTAGTATTCTTCATGAAATAGCTTTGATTTAGGTCTGAAAACACAATGCAGATGACAAAAAGGAAACTCTTTGTCAACACGGGTAATTTTTATTGTGTGTTTCAATTCTATGTCTATTAAACTGTTCCAAAAGTGATCAAAAGTCGTGGAAGTGGTCCTAAATCCCTGTGCATCATCTTTGTTTTTCTCAGCTAATGATGTCACTGCTGGGTCGACTGGAAATAGCAACCTGTCACACACGCGATTGGGAAAATGGGGCTCCATTCATTCACAGCTCAAAGCATGCCAAAACATTTTTTAATGGATTCCAGTGATTTATGACACTGGAGATGCTATATTTTTATCATCTAACTGCAACATTCGCAAATTGTTCACTTATTAATAAGAAAACATTTCCATAGGAAATCATGTCAACTTCTTTATTACAGGCACAATATCCAGTTTACCTCATGCAGATGCTGGTCATTCAGTCATCTATTTATATTTTGGCTGCACAATAGCCTAAAACACACATAGTTTAGACTAAATTGATTGGATGGAAGTTAAAATTAAGAGGATACTTGTATGTTTTTATCCCAATCAGCCTACAGTTCACAGTGCCTACATTTTAACACTTAAGTCAAATTTAACACTTGACTTAAAAAAAAACTTTAGGGGGTTGATGACCTGCCACCAAGCACATCTCTCTTGCTCTGACTGCTCTCTGTCTCGCTGAGCTTTCATCTGCTCACCATATCACATCGTTTATTACCGCAGGTTGGTACATGGTGACAGACCAAGGCTTCCAGAGGCTGCAGGACCTGTGACTGTTTGTTTTGCATGTGTTCTCAATTAGAGCCAACAGCTGAAGCAGATGGAAACTGGTTACATAAAGCTGCTCTATTTATTATTACACAAATCAATAACTATGGCCAATCATTCGGCAGAGGCTTCCTTTTTCTAATATGCTTTGCAGCCTTTTTTATTTCATGAGTAGAAAATGTAGTCACCTTTTTTTTGTTACAGTCATTTTGTCTGTATTTATTGAATTTATTCGTATTCAGTCATTTTTACCCTTCTGGCTTAGTGTCGCTTATGCACAGACATTCAGTTCAAATCAAGGGCACCAGTCTACATCCTGCAATCTCCACTGGAAAAATGCACAAGAAAAGAACAACAACAACAACAAATAATAATAATAATAATAATAATAATAATAATAATAATAATAATAACAATAATATTAATAATAACAATTACAACAACAATGACAAAGAAGCAGAAGAAGAGGGGAACATAACACTAAGGATTGTGATATTTTCAGCCACATTACAGGACATAAAACAGCCTTTTTCATAATTGAGATTTGATGATTCTTCTTCTCCTTCTTTCACTTATTATTATTATTATTATTATTATTATTATTATTATTATTATTACAGAACACTATTGCTATATGCTATACTGCAAGTTGTGTAAGTGACATACTATATGCATCACTTACTGCAGAGTGTAGCCATATTTCCCACTCCACATCACTGTCACCGTTACTAGGAGAAATCTGTCCCTCTTGTTGCACCTACCTGTTGGTCCCTGCACTGCAAACTTGCCGTGCTCTTGCCGTAATAATTCCCACATGCGCCGTCCCTTTTTATTCTTGCTGCTCTTTTGCTGTGCTCACTTAGTTTCCCGCCCGGCCCCGCAAACTCTGCCATCACCCTCCGCAGCAGCGATGAAGAAGATGTTTGGCGTTGCAAAGTCAGACTTTAAAAGCACGTGTGTTTATCCCCGCCCCGTTTCAGCGGCGGCCAATGGGAAGCTGCAGCGCCTGTTTCAGGGTCTGAGCCCGCATGGAGGCTTTTCATGTGATCTGTTGTATTATATTATCTGTC
>JAOXYL010000045.1:9137754-9154306 GCA_028564955.1 Terapon puta
TGGATGTGAAATCTGTGACTTTCTTTAATGCTGGAGTGATACTGAGTTGAACACAAGGTGGCGGTGTGGAGCTACACAGAGGATAAATTCACACAAGTGCACACAGTGATTATCTTATTGTTACTACAGCCAGCGGTGAAGAGGTACTCGGAGTGTTGAGTAAAAGTAGTGGTACTATTGTGTAGAAACACTCTGATACAAGCAAAAATGTAGTAGCATGAAAATATATGTAGAGGACAGTGCAAAAAATAAAAACACTCATTTTGCTGAATAGCCCATTTCAGAATAATGTATGTGAATTATTCTATTATTCACATAATTCTAATTATGTATGCATTAATATATTCAAATTATAAATGTAGTTTAATGTTTTAGTGTTGCAGGTTGCAGGTCTCTACTCTATATACTGTAGCGTCACCATGGGATCTATAAATGGGATCTGGAACAAAATTCCATGTATGTGCAAATGTACTTCTGATTCTGATTCTGATTCTGATAAAGCCTTATCTTATCTTAAACGATAATTAGACCTATTTTTGATTATGTATCCCATTATTAATCTGTATTAGCAAGTTAACTAGTAACTAAAGGTGTAAGACATGGTGGAGATGAAAGTACAATATTCCGCTCCTAAATGTAGTGAGGTAGCATGAAGCAGGAGAAAATGGAAATACTAAAGTAGTGTTCAAGTAAAACTACTTCCACTGCAGGTTGTTATTATAGTTCATCTTTTTCTTACAAGGACAATGACATTTCATTTGACATTTGTGGTCAAAGATTTTATTCATCTGAAGCATAAAAAACAACATTGTAAGCGCTGCATACAAAGTCACATATAAATATATTTACAAGACATTACATCTCATCACACTTGTAAAAACAGGAATTAATGTTGTATGTATGTCTGGTTGCTACAAACTGGTTTGATGCATAACCTCTGCAGTGACGTCAGGATTCGCCTGGATGTGCCCATTTCTCTTGAGTGACGTGAAGGAAGAACTGCGGGACTCATTGGCCTCAACAGGAAGCCGCCTCCCCCTGTCGTACTCCTCTGCGCTGAGCAGGGGCATGGGCACCCACGTGGTCTCGTTGAACAGGGCGTAGTTCACCTTGTAGTGCTTCTTGCCCACTTTCAGCATGTCCTGGAAGCGCTGGCCCCAGCGGATGTCTGCAGGTGTGTAGGTGGTCCGGGTCTGGTGGAGCATACCTGTGGAGTCCCCGGTGTAGGTGAACGACACCACCAGCTCAAAGTCCTCCTCCAGCAGGTCATCAGGGCCCAGGCCGTAGAGGGGGCTGCCGGGCTCCAGCTTGTGAACAATGGTGGCTGGTGTGGCCAGGATTATGTCTCGATCCTGGATCTCCAGGTCCTGGTATGACATCACGACAAACCCCAGTGGCCGTTTTACAGAACGGACTAGCATGGCCCTGGCGACACCCTCCAGGATGTGATTACCTCTGAAGTCCCCAAGTCGCCACGAGAGGCACAGAACCCCGTCACGCAGGTTGACCACTGCACAGCTGCTAAAACCCACCGTCTGAGCTCTCTTGCGAGCGGATGCCATTTTAGTAATAACAATACCAATGACAATGGTGTCAATAAGGCAGCTAAACACATCTTGAACTGTCACCACAATGATGGCGACCATGCAATTCTCAGTCATCCCCCTGAAGCCGTAGCCAATGGTTGCCTGGGTCTCCATTGAGAAGAGGAAGGCGCCGGTAAAGCCGCGCACATTCTCCACGCAGGGTTCGCTATCTACATTGCCAATGTCTCCGTTTACGTATGCAATGAGCCAATAGCAGAGGCCAAAAAAGAGCCAGGAGAGGATGTAAGAGAGGGAGAAGATGAGGAGCATCACCCTCCAGCGGATCTCCACAAGAGTGGTGAAGATGTCCATCAGGTATGGGCTCCAGTCTCCAGGAGGTTTCTGGAAAACCACAGGGAACCTGCCATCCTTCTGCATGTAGCGGAGCTGCCTGCCCTCATTTGGCTTGCCCAGAGTGTGGATCGTAGTTTGGTATGTGTCAATGACCACCTGCTCGCTCCTTTCTCTCTCGCTCATGATGGCCAGGGATACCTTTCAGTCTCCTACAGAACAACAGTGACAAGAAGGAGAGTGCGTGTCAGGATGTTGCATCAAAGAGGACTCATGGGCAGGATGGACACAGTTTTTACTCATTACATGTGACTGAAATGTAAAAGGTCTTCGGAGTTGTTTGTGGAGCTGAACCCTTCATGTTTGAGCAAGCAGCCGAGGTCACTCAGCGCCTCGGGCCATCAGTTGCAAATGACTTAAGCAGTGCCCGGCTCAAGGTGTGAAAATTGTTCAATAAGAGCACGAGTTCCTCACTGGTTGATTATTTACCAGAAATTCTATCGCAGCCTGGACATATCAGTTGTGCTTAAAGCTCCCCATAAAGACTTAAATGTCTATAACAACCAAATTCAATCATACCAAGGGTTTTTTCATTGAGCTTGTTTTGTTAAATGTATACTGAATAAGAACCTTTACAAAATTTGAGATCCAATGATAGCTAACAACATATCAAAATGTATTTAATTATTATATTATTATTGTTTTTTTATCATCTCAAACAACACAAACTAGGCATGTGCGATGTCAATGCAACATGTGAAAACTTTCCTTATGATGTAAATATGTAATAATTTAATATATAGTTTTTGTACAAGAGGCAAAATCTTACTGCTTATCTTATCTCTTATCATATTCACATAAACTTATTACTGCATTTTTATTGTTATTTTTATTTCTGTGTGTCTATTCTAGCATTTAAATGCATTTTAGGCAAGTAGTTTCTCTGGAATTTCAATCCTTCCTGTGAGTGCTGATGTCCACATGGGATAGCATAATAGCTGTACGTACATTAGCGCAGTCCGTTTTTACACATATTGATTCCTCATCTATAATCAGAAGTGAACTGTGGCCCCTGCTGAGAGTACCAGTCAGCTAAGAACACTGTGATCTGTGTGACTTCCTGAGGCCACATGCATGGCAATTAATGCATCTGACAATAGTTTAGCCTAGCACTGTTCGTTTGTTGTGTCTGGCTGTCAGTTCAGCCACCTAAAAACCTGCGTCCTTCATCTTTCTTTTTGTCCTTGTCTTAAATGAAAGCTTTATGCAGGACAGGCTTGATTGCTGTCTAAGTTGTGCTATCTGCTGTGTCTTGTGTTGTTTACCTTAATATTTAGTTTGTGCTGCGCTGAACTTTTGAGAGCTTCTTCACTCATTTGCTCTCTTGTTTCAGAATGCTACATCCACTGCCTCTATTGTATGTGGAAATTTTATGTGTTAAATCATTTAGTGATTGTTTTATTCTCTGGAGTCATTAAAATTCAAAGTACCTCTTAGGTGTTGTAAATTACTGGTCACAGAGAACTGATGATTACATAACATATCCAGACTTTGGCATGATAGGTAAAATTATTTTTTTTTAAATGCAAGCATTCCCCATATTGCCAATGTAAAGTTGTTTTTTCATTCAGGTTTTGTTGACATGTGTCTGGGACACCCGATATTTCTGTCCATCATACACGCCAACAAACGTCCTTTAAGCTTGACATTGTTCAGGTATTGATCTCGGCCCGTGATGATATTTATAGTTTTGGTCGTGACCATCTGATGAGATTAACTGAGGCCTCAGGAAAATCTACCTCCCACAGGAAAGAACCTCTTTTTAATCAGTTTGGCTTATCTCTTAAGTTTTGAGTTTTGGCAAAGAATCTGTGGCCTTCCAGATGTGACCCAGAACAAAGGCAAATAAGTCAGCGGGCTCATTTAAGCTCATTTATTTCATATAAAAGAAAAAAAAATTATTGTATTCTGTATCAGCATCCAGTATCTGTCGGCCCAAAATGTATGGTTGTATTGATGAAAGTGTTTTGTGCAATGTTTATCTCAGAAATCTTAAGAAAGTACTTCTCGGTTAATTAAGCAAAACCTTGACCTCAGTGTAGAGTGGTTATTAATCTCTTTTGGCCCTCATGAGGTAAATTATTATCCACCAACCACCTCTAACAGCTTTCACCTCCAAATGCTGCTTCAAGAGTCAAAGTTTAACCACAGCACCTTCTTTTCAGTAACACATAAAATACACCAAAGTCAGGAAAGTGTTATCACTTTTTCATACTGTACTTCAGTAATCTGACAGCTGCTGAAGCGATGAAAGGCACGCTATCAGGTGTTGCTGAGCAAAGACACTCACTGATCAATATGTTTTCTCAAGCTGTGTCCTTCCTTGTAAGACGTCTGTCAGAGTTTTATCAGGAGTTTTTATTGCTTAATTGAGTCACCTGAGAGCACGTAGATGATGTTTATCGCGGTTTACGATGGATGGCATCGCAAAAGTTCTAATTATACACATCATGTGACTTAATTGTGTAGCCAAACAACTGCGGGTAACTGGAAGTCCTCTTGGTGAGTAATTAGATAGATATCAATCCAAATAAGACGTTAAACTAACATATTTTTAATATTTACATTAAATTATGTTGGTTTTTCCTGTTTTCTAAGAGTTGAATATACTGAATAATCAGTCATTTCTTTCTCCAAATGTTATTGTAGTTTGAATGGGTAAACAGTAACTGAACACACAAGTGCACAAAAATACTCCGACTGAAAAAGGCAAAGATTGAGGAAACATGAACTGACAATATAATTTCATCATTATCAATGATCGTCATTGACACAGGAGTGTTGCAGGAAGTTATGACCATATTTGATAAATAGACTGAAAAGGAACGGAAAATTAGCAAGTTACCAGGTCAACATGCAAAGTTGAATGCTTGACTTATAAACTTCAGTGTCACACGTTTCACACAGTTGCAGTCTGATTTCTACACAGCAATCACTGAGTCTATGGACAAGGACAAGACCAGGTCACAGGTCAGGCAGGTGGGAGGTCCCTGGACTGACCTGAATCACAAAGTGAGCAGTAAAAATACCAAAGCTAATCTAGATGTAAAGGTAGGGTGGTTTTATTATTATTGTGTCTATCTATGTCAACTCTATCCGTGTGTTTGATTGTCTCTATTTCTTTAACTTTTACATGTGCCTGTCATCATTTTATTCTGTTTACACATCCCTTCATCTTTCTTCTTTCAATCTCCCTGTGAGGTGCTCCACAATATGTGAGTGCAATGGGAGCTACTGACCAGTGCAGTCTGTGCTCTATGACCACTGGACCAGTAGGCTTGAGAGTGAAATGTCAAGATCTCAACAGAATTACCTGTTTCCTGCATATTTCTTCTTATACGTTCGATCTCTACTAATTATTTTGGGTCACTTTTTGTAATACAAGACTTTAAGCTTGCATAAGTCTGTTGTTTTGCAAGTTACATTTATGCAGTTGAATTACTGATACATTTCTTTGTTCATATATATGTTTAATCATTTAAGCTTGTGGTCATTGCACTGCTTTTTTTGTGTTAAGAATCTTAATCTACATCTTCAGAATTGTGCATTCAACAACACCTTTCCACAGTTTCTATGCTTTTTTGGACTCTAAGAAAAGAGTTTTACAAACAAAATAAAAATATTACTCTATAGATTCAGTTCATGTATATTTATTTAGTATCTTCAAGCTACTTACAAGTAGTCTCATAGGATCTTTGATACACTTTTCTTACCACCAAACTTTGCAAAAACTTTTAGAAGAAACACAAAAACAATATTTATGTTTTTTATCACTTTGAATACTCCTTAGCATTCCTACAGGTCTAACAAAAAGCAGACACAGTGTATTCGAATATTCCACTTACTTGCGGAGTAGACTTTGTCAGGTGTCACATCAGTTCTGCCGAGCATTAAACAATGTGTAGCCTTCACTTCTTCCCTTGGTTGCAGAGTGTTTGGGGGCTGGCCCGGTCCTGTCCTGAGGCAAAGTCCCATTTTGTTCCGATACTGCAGCAATCACTTCCCTCTGAAACCTTATTGGTTAATCTGGAAAAATTTATGACCTATGGAATATTTTAGAGGTTTCTGAGGGACAAAAACATCAAACGTCCCCGTAACAGGTTGTTCTTGGTGATGAAATGGCAGTTGTGTAATTCTGATAGTCCTCCACAAAATGATAAAGGCAGAGAAATGAAGCATGATTTATAACAGGTTATTTTTGCAGCTATGTACATTCGAGTCATTTCCCTTCGGATTTCCGTGATTCATTAGACAGAAGGTTAACCTTTGCTCCGAAAGGTGGAGACGCTGTCATTGGCACAAGGATTTTCTTTGTCCCTGTTGTCCTCAATTTGGTTCCGATAAGAAAGGAGATCACAGCTGAGCCGCCAGGACACTCTCAACTCTTAAACCATGTTTATTGCCGTCATAAGAGCATCCAGAGTCGTTACGAAGAGGTCGACAACACCAAAACAACCTTGTTGTGTTTTCAAAAATAGAATATGACGCCTCTGCCTTTTAAAACCTAACTGATTCATCATGTATTGGTTTTTTTTTAAGATGTGTGAAGGCAGAGATAAGACACATTCCTCTGAGAGATAACCTGGAAAGAGGAGTTCATCAGTCTGTCATTTACAGGCACCAGCTATATAATGAGTGTGAGTGAAATGATACTACTTCCTTTACATAATGACGCCCATTCTGCTGCACACTCACAAAGTACACAGCGATATATTGATTTAGTTATTGATGTGCGTGCCCTGCAACATGTGCCGCCACAACAACATCCAACATGATCATGTAACAAATTGCGATGAACAATTTCAAAAGAAAAATTAAACTGACACAGCAGAAACACGGAAACAAGGAAATAGCAGCTCCCTCTATAGCAGGCATGCTCTCCTTTAATGTGTGAAATTTAAGCAAATATAATAACATAATAAAGGTCATGACCTCAGGAGTCGAAAGTGAAAATGTATTTAGCAGAAAATCTTGACTAGGCATTTAACCGATACATCAAAGTAAAGAAACTTCATCAAACTTACTTAGTAGTTAGATAATTATTATCCATATAAAGAAGTCAAGAGCAGCCTGTAGCACACTCAGACTTAAAAAGGGCACCAATAGTAATCAGAGCACTATATGTATTGTACTGTATTTCACACCCCAGAGGGCACTTTATCATGTTTTATCTACATTCAAAGAGCTTCCAGGAAAAAATGATCAATATCAACTATCATCTATGTCAAATATTGTATTATTACAATATATAATAACTATATTAATGATGAAAAACACAGGCTTTTATAATCCATGCATCAGAGGGTTAATCCCACATCAACACATACATACACACATCTGAGTCCACCAGTGAGCGCAGCAACATTTGTCAATAAAATGAAAGCAGAAACATGCACGCTATCAGCAGAAAAACAAGACAGTAAAACAATACGTTGAATGTCTGCGTGCTCGAGGGTGACTGTGTGGGTGTGTGTTAAAGGTTGCATAGCCTGGATGGATAAATACTGAGGCTGGTGAGGAGTTTAGGGTTGAGTTGGTACAGCGATGGTTTCAACACGCATTTGAAACTAGGCTACTGCTCTTTGATTGGGACAGAAGTAAAGAAAGTCATTTCACCACTTGAATGTGACGGGTGAAGAGTCAGGACCCGCCAGCATATGGCCTTCATGGGCTTATGTTTTCCTTAATTGGAACTACTGGGAATTACTGGAGCTCAGAGACAAATGCGCAATAAAGGAGATCAGAGATGTTGAAGACAATGTTAGTGAGCAGAAATAGCCTCATCTGACAAATCTTATAAAGACACAAATGTGATCTTTTTCTATTATTTCTTCACAATGGGTCTTATGTGGTGGGATGACAGTGATTTGACCTGGGTGTCAGACAAAGAGGAGAGGCACACTTTTCTTAATAACACCTGACATCAGATAGGAAAAGCATCCACATGTGATCACAAGGTGCCAGTTGTAGAATGAATCTGACTCAAAGACAGCAGCAATCAGGACGAGGGTCTTGAGTCCGGGGGCAGCCTAAGCAGCGCGGGGAGCTTTTGAAACAGGGAGGTGAGTTGTTTGTCCGACATATTTGAGAGCAGGAGGTGATAACCTCAGCACTGACTGATAAAGATCAGGCCAGTAAGGTATGAAACAAAATGTGACATATTCAAGATAAAGCACCTGTTTCTCATCGGCCCAATAATCTGCTAAAGTAACCCTACAGAGTGCAGCTTGACTTTGGTTCATTTTTGTCAACTATTCAATTAATTAAGCTCTGTCTTTGTTTAAAACTTTTCATTAACCTGTCCTCATCTCACATACATGCTCTAAGACAGAGCAGAAATAAGAAGACAGTATTATGAATGAATGATTCCTTTCAAGAAATGTTTTGTGGTCTACTGAGATAAATGACATCACCACCTGTGATTAAAAAATAAAAGTATGTACTATCAAAAAGTGACTTTTATTCGAGATTAACACATGACAGTTCCACCGATTAATTTCTTGTATAAATATGTCAAATCTATAATATGCCAGTGGACAGCTCCTTCAGCCCATTATATAACATGTTGTGGTAGCACACACAGAGCAATGTGATTATTGTAATTAGATCTATGTAACCTAAAGAGCTCATGAGCCATTTTGTGGTAAAAAATAAAAAAAATAAAACACTGAATTCATCCTCCAGCTGTCAAAACAAAGTGTTTTTAATAACCATCCTGTGAGAAGGCACGCCACAAACCACAGCGGCCTCGGGTCTTTGTCCTGCATCCATGACCTGGAGTCCTGGCTCTTTCATTTGAGCTCGCATCTCCATTATTTGCAGCTTCAGCTCACCCTCCTGCGTGACAGACACAGTCCCATTGTGACACAGAGCAGCATGGCCAGCTATGATGACAAATAGCAGCTGGAGCTACCTGGAGCTGGTTAAACAGACAGTGGGGTAATTGCACCCGTGCACTGGCTGTTTACACAGGATCACTGAGGAATAAGATGAACACTCGCTGTAATTAACCGTGCGATGCCATTCTTACATACTATTGTCATATTGTCTTGCAGTGTGCCTGTGTGGGGAAATGTGTGGTTAAACGTCACAGACAGGCCTATTTAAGTGTCACGCTAGGCTGAAACCCAAAGAAAGGGGAGCAGACAGGGATGTTCAAAGGCGGTGCTGCCAGTCAAGCTGCTGTTATTGGTCATAGGTGAAGTCTAATAGTGCCACTCCTGCAGTGATGCAGTCAGAAACTTTGGGATTTTTCATCCTCAGCCTGTGGAAGGCAGCCTTCTTACTAAGTCTACTTCCAGTAGGTAAGTGTACCTTCCATTTCTGAGGGATTTCTGAAAATTCTCCAAAGCTCGCATTCACCTCTCATTTCAGGATATGAGCTCGCTGACACTAGCTGCAGATCCCGCCGCTGTCTGGCTGAGATGTTGATCGATAAAGGCTACACGTCTCAGCCGCAGTATGAAAACTGCACACAGGTGGTCCGTGTGCCGTTCATTGAGTACCAAACTCTGTCGGTTGTAAGTATCATTTCATACATTTATGAATTTGAACTAAATGAGAGTTCCTTCTTGTCCCTCCAGTCAGACCATAAAGTGATCGTTTTAATGATTAAAGTTACAGTTATTCTACTCCTGGTTGTCGGGTGTGGAGGAAGTACTCAGATCCTTCATATGTGGGAAAAAAACAATACCACACTGCAAAAATACTCTGTCACAGCTAGATGTCCTGCATTCAAAATTCAAGAAGAAGTATGTTTGTATTGTCAGCAAAATGTATTTAATGCAGTAAAATGCCCCTTGTGATTTATGTGAAGTCTTTGGATTAATATTACCTCTGCATTAATGTCTATGTTTATGATCCTTCTGAAAAAGGTTTAATTTTATGTCTGTTTCATTTCATATACTGTTGGCTGGTTTAATTAAGAGAAATGCATCATGGTCTATAAGATATATAATCATATGTTTACTGCTGCCCTCTAAGCACATGTATGAAGAAAACTACATGTTTTTAGATTTGAGACTATGCATTTTCCTAAAGTCATTTTGAATAGTTTATTTAGTTTAATAAGTAGGAGCTTAAAGAAAATCGGAGATAAGAGATAAGAATTCAAGTGCATATACCCACTCATATACTGCTTTTTTCCAAAATTTTGTTGATGCAAAAATATTTTAAAAGTCATTTGATTTGGTAGAGGTGCTCAGAGGAACTTTTGTAAATTCTTAAACCTTTCATCTGAGCAACATGTTGAGACACAGATTATGTGTTGTAACATTTCTACTACCACTCCTGTAGCGTTAATCTTTATTGTCTGTCTTTTCAACAGGACACAAAGAATCTCCGCCTATTTAGTCGTCTGCAAGCCACAGTTGTAAGCTTCAAAATCCTTGCAAATGGTCAAAAAGAAACAAAGAGCACGTTCCTATCACAATAACCATAATTTCACACCACAGGAATGGATAGATCGTGAGCTGGCATGGAATACATCAGTTTATGACTACAATGAAGTGGTGCTGCCAGTAAATAAAGTCTGGACCCCAGAGCTCCACGTGACAAATGGGTCAGTCGGTCTCTGAACGTAGCACCTGACCTTCCAACTATAACTATTAAGTTCACGGACTTTGTGACGTCCATCAAACACACCTTCTGTTTCTCGCCCATGCAGAATCACAACAACCATGAAGCACAGCTCCCGTGACCTGCTGGTGTACAGTAATGGCAGCGTGAAGCACACCGTGATCATAAGTGCGGAGGTGAACTGTGAAGTCAACCTGTTCAACTATCCCTTCGCTGGTGATGACTGCCCCGTCGCGATCCAGACCTGGGCCAATGATGGTGAGCTCAGCAGTTGTCCAGTGCAAAAATGATGTAATATTACATTGGAGATTCAAAGCAAAGTAGCATGACTTAGTGAATTTCATCATCATGCACGTCTGCATTCATTGTGGAGATTTTGATTTATCTTATTTGGTCATGGCCATTACAGTCAGTGGACATGACTGGTTAAGCGTATATTTTATTTTCTTAAAATTGTGCTTTGTGCAAGAAAACATTTTGCTCAGAGTAAAACACACGCCAGTTGTCTATAATCAGCTGAGTATTTTCAGCCTTTTAACTGCGACATGATACCACATCAGCATGGACTGCAAGCACTGATGTAACAGGTGAGGCGGTTTCAACATCATTCAGCTAAGATGCTCATTGGAAAACAGACCCCAGTGAAGAGGCGCTCCAGTGCAACGATGAAACGCACTTGTTGACGATTACCTCGGGTGATGTCACATGAGGTCAAGAAGTGAGCATAAGAGACTTCTGCTACTTATTTCTGCTTGAGACTAGTATCCACGAATAGACACCTTGAATCTCCAATCGAACTGTCAGAGTACAAGTTGCATCATGGGTAACATAGAGACCGGATTTTATCAGACGCACGCCTGGTAATAAAAAAATGTGTGGTTCTGCTGCTATAAGTACTTTAATCCTGTGTCTAACTTTTACAAGAGTGCAATACTAAATCAAGTGCTTTTTTAAAGAAGTCTTTGTTTCTTTCAGGATGTGGCACAGAGCTGGTTTTCAATTATATAAAGATGATCGACGGTACCCATGGAGACTGGCAAACTGATAATGTGGCCCTTGACAAACAGAGGGATGACCGCAATTTCATCATGGTATGTTCATGAACATGTGGAATAGTCATTCATTCTTGTTATATTCCCTGCAAAAAATGTCTGTGTCAGTAGCTGAGTAATCAATAAGCCCATCAGCAGAAATGAGTCTCCAATTATTTTGATATTAATAATCATTTCAGATGTTTTTGAGTTTCTTAGCTGTGAGGATTTGTTGTTTTCCTTTGTCATGTGTGGTAGTCAACTTTATAGTTTATATGTTGTGTGTTAGACGCAAATCAAGAAATTTGAATGCATCACCGTAGTTAATCTTTTCTGCCATTTTATAGAAAAAAATATATGAAACAGTTTATTTTTGAAAAAAGAATGGCAGTAAAATACCAATAATTGCTTAAATAAATACCATGTCAGTTCAACCACTCTGACCACCATTTTGCATGAGAACCTTGCAAAAACAGACAAACATTTGTGAAAAGTTTTTCTGTATTCTACATTGAAATTCAATCCTCAGGTGTCATTGAGCATCAAGTATACGAACCCCTTCATAACGTTAGTGCTGCCCTCTATCCTGATCGTCCTGGCTGACGTGGTGAGCTTCGCGCTGCCACTGGGAGGCGGTGAACGCAACAGCTTCAAGGTCACCCTGGTGCTCAGCTTTACCATGTTCCTCATCATCCTCAACGATGAGCTCCCCGGAGACAGCCACTGCAGCCCCATCATCCGTCAGTCAGACACACACACACACACAGATATGTAATGCTGCATCACAGTTTGAGTTACTGAAACCTCCGTCTGTGCTCCAGGGATCCACTTCTGCATTTGTCTGGTCCTCTTGGTGGTGAGCATGTTGGTGTCCATGGTGCTGACACGGTTGGCAGCAGATGGCAGCTTGATTCTCTGCTGTAGCAAAGAGCCGTTCGCTGAGAGAGGAAAGAGAGGCGAGAACGGGGAAGAGACAGAGGTGGAGGGTGAGGAAGACTTGATCTTTGGAAAACAAATGCTGCATGTGTTGAGGTCTGTTGTGCAATACTTGACTTGATTTTGTGGCCTGCTATCCTCTCTTCTTCAGTCCCTTCAGAAGCCAAAGTTGATGTCAGTGTGGTCCAGCCGAATGCCTCAGAGGAGAGCGTCCAAATGCTCAGAAAGGTGGTCAACTTCCTGGAGAGTCTTGACACAAAAACACTACAAAGTGAACGGAATTACAAGCTTGCCAGTACACTGGACAAGGCATATTTCTGGTTCTATTTCATTGCTGGCATCTTATACTTTTCTGCCATGGGTTATGTGATGGTAAAGCATGAATGTAAAATCAACCATTTTGATTTCTGGTACTAATAAGATGGATTAACTGTGTACCAATGCACGCCATTACATTTTTTAAAAAGTAAAAAACAAAATTAAGTTCTGTTTTCAGTGCCATTCAAATTTAAGATGCTTACATAAGAGCTCATAAACTGATCCAAATATTTATTACGTGTTACATGTGTTTAATCACACATTCACTATCATATAATAATACAATGAAACTATATAATATTGTGCTGATTCGTGGTTTGATTTCCTCTCTGATACTCAATAAAATGTGTTTGCTTGTGTCTAACACTTTTTCTTAATCTTTCACTGCCAATATCATTTCTTTTCTGCACACATAAAAAATGTTCATTCAACCCTCAAAACAATCAAATGTTTCACCACACCATCTTTTGGACTCCTGTGATGGTTTTCAAATAATTTAATTGATGGAAGTTCTTATGTTAAAATGAATACAACCACACAAATACACATATATTATATGCAAGGAAAAGATGACTGAAACAATGTAATGGACACAAAGCTTTAAAAAAATGTTCCTTTGCTGCTATCTAGTGGTCGAATCTGTGACTGCAGACAGTCCAGTGACCCACTGCACTCCTCTACTCTCCAGCACAGGTACGTGGGCTCAATGACATTTTAACCTGCAGCTTGTGTTAAAATTTCACAACTTTGTTTATGTCCAACAATAAAATAAACAGAAGCTTATGAGAAATACATATGTACATAAAACTGAATGGTGTGTTTCATTTGCAGTTCAAAAATAGTGAATTGCAACGCTTTCAATATCAAAGGAAAGTACCAGAATTGCCCTTTATTATACTATTTGTATTTTCAGTTCAATATAACAGCATGTTACAATAACAGAAGTCGTATCAGTTAAAGTTTTGGCAATATGACACTGGTAATATTTACATTTCTTGTCACAAATGTTGGCTATAGGTTGATTGTTTTCTCCTTTATTTTAGGATATCCCAAAAGACATAAAGGACATTTTTTGTATAAAACTGCACCCCAGGTAGTCAAAAAATAAAGCTCTATTAACATAACTTGCATAAACCAACACCACAACCCAGGTTTAAATAGGAGGCACACTATCTGACAAATGTGCCTATATATATACACACATCCATCAGGAATCAGGCATTTCGCCTTCTTTAAGATAAATTAGAGAGATTTCACAATTACCATACATGAGTGTGCTGTGCACTGATGAAATTACTAATTACAAAACAACTGTATGAGATATATACTAAAAACTAAATAGCGTTATTTGAATTGTTAGAAAAAGTTACTATTCACCACTGAACTGCGAGGAAACCCGACATATAAAATTTGTTCCACCACCCACTTTGAGGAAAATTACAAAAACCCCTCAGAGGAAAAAAACAGCCATTTTCAACAGGAATCAGGTGTTTTTTCATCTAGTGCTCCATCACACTGTGAGCTGTCGTCACTCATCCTCTTCAACTTCAAGGTCCCTCTGTTTTCTTCATTGCCTTTGATGAAAAACATAAAAAAGTTCAATGAGAAAAGCTGATGCATCTTGCCATTATGATAAAAACTTAAAGCAGAACCATAGATTTCACATACCTGTTTAAAAATCTGAAGGCCAAGGTAGTTCTTTGCCATGCTGCTCAGGTTGGATTTTCCACCCACCTTACATCTGACATAACCATACAGGTTGGCCCATTGTAAAACCAAGCCCATGATTACTACAGCCTGTGGGACACAAAAGCAATTAGCGACTAATCAGACAGAAGATTAAACTGACAATCACTTTCACAAAACACTGAACTGACCAGCCATTTGATCTTGAAAGAGAAGATAGTGCTGAAGACAAAAATGACCCAGAAGACAGGGCACACGATGAGTCCGAGCCAGAAGATGCGTGACTCAGCACTAGACGCCGTGTTCATACTGTTTGTCTGCAAAGAAAAGTCAGTAAGATTTTATTTCATGCTGCTTGGTAATAATCCAAGATAAAACTGATGGATTCTTCGGAAATTCATGTCCACCATCCCATCCCTATTGTCCCATATGAACAAAGCAGCTGTTCTGTGTTACACTATCTTCAATTGTCCTATAAGGTCATCTAGCTTCATTACACTGTAAAAGGGTTAGCAAACAGTACTTTGGCACTTTAAAAAAATCACCTAAAGGCATTCTCAGCCTGCACAGATGTGTCACATTTCCTTGGATGTGGTCAACTCTGTATTACTTTAAATATCCATGAATTTACTGAGGACGAGGTCACGTTTGATTGTAAGCAGGAAACACGATGAGGCTCAGACAGGATGTGTTACCAGATCGTGTTTTTCCAAATGAATGTCTTCCACATGAGAAACCAGCTTTATTAAGGAAAGTTGCTGTTGTTTTTTTTTTTTTAACTGTATACAAGCCGGTAAAAAGAACAACTACCAGCCAGGTGTTTTAGGATGCACCTAACAAGCTTCTGCTTACCTTCCTTGACTCAAATACCCAGTGGCTCTTTCCATCATCATCCACCTGGTTCCACCACCGAAGGCCCACCAATAATCTACCAGACACGTTCTGAGAGGAGAAAAAGGAAAAGATCAGTAAATGAGGAGAGTTTAACATCATCAAAACATAAGATACACAAGTCCAGACTATAACCTGACCGACTCACCTTCACAGTCCAGAAGTCACACGACAGCAGGAGGATGATGGTGACCATGCAGCCAATGAAACGACTGCTGACGATGTCACACAGTAAGTAGACTAAGATGGCACTTGTTCGGAAAAAGAGGTGGAAGAATGAAGCCAGCGGGTGTCTGAAAGACATGTTGATTTTACTCTTTGGAGTTAAAACAAAGCTTTTCAGATTCTTTACTTCAGTAAAAACACTAATACCACACTGTAAAAGATCTCTCAAGATATAACCTTTTACTTTTACTACTTTACACATTTAACCAGAAACCAAGGTGACATCTTTGCACTGCACAGTCCGACCAAAGACCAGTACTTACTTTTATCATATATTATAAATGGCTGTATTTGCATACACTGATGAGTATCTTAATTTATAATAACTATAAACATCTTTTGAGAACTTCACATACAACTGCACTTTCAGATAATTGTAGGCCGGTGGAAAGTACATCTCCCTCTAAATCGTAATGGAGTATTTTAAATTTGTCTTGATAAAGCAGGGCAGTACTTTCCTACATTTAGTCGGTGACACTCCACCTGTGCAGGTAACTCTTCTCACCTAATTTTGGATTTTCCTCGGCTGATATTATCTTCATCTTCACCGAAAAGAGGGGGGTCCTGAAAGTCCTGGAAATATAAAAGCCATTAGCAGCTTCAGGCTGCGCACATAGACTGAAACAAATATCAAATATCGGCTCAGTTTAACATTTCAATATAAAGCGCCGAGTATTAAAGTCTAAAATATAAAACGGGATGAGTTACAACATATTCAAAAACTATCACTGCGTCTAATTGCTATTTTAAACAAATTTGATTAGATTTGATCACCTGTCTCTGCATTTTGACACGTCGGGTTGTATTTCCGGGTGACGTGGTTGTAAACAGAACCGTGTGCTCAGGACCCCGTGAGGTGTGGCCTCAAATGTGCCTGACTCAAAGGTAAGCATCCCGAATGAGGCTTTTATTTCAAGCTTGTAAATGGATTCAAAGGCTTTGGGAAAACGA
>JAOXYL010000045.1:9156517-9176796 GCA_028564955.1 Terapon puta
TGGAGAGAAATATTATTATACATTATTATATATATATATATACATATATATATATATATATATATATATATACATATATATATATATATATATATGTATATATATATATATATATATATGTATTTTTTTTTTTTTTTTTTTTTTTTAAACTGCCTTTTTGTGTGTCTGTGTAAATTACCTTTACTGATGTACATGTTTCGTCTGGAGAGTTTAGTGGTGTTGCTTGGGTAGTCTGGAACTACTGTCTGGTGGACGGACTCCTCTGTGACCATGGTCATCCAGATAACTAAGTTTGTGGAGAGGGTGAGCATCAGCCCACAGCTACATAAAAAGAAAATGGGGAGGAAAAAAATAAGAATGAAAAATAATTTATTGATCAACTTTACCTGTCTCCTAAAGTCAGATTTAGATAATGAATATACTCAATATGCCACAACATTTAAATTTTCTTGGGCTCTTTAAAATTACGCTCAGCTTTTCTTTTCAACAATTTATCAACCAAGAGATTCATCGATTCATCAAGAAAATAATCTGCCGCTTCTAAAAATAAAGACGACATAATAATTGTACTTTTTCCAAGGTCTGCACATGAAGACAAGCCCCACATGTTGACACATGTTGAAACAACACCAGTGCAGTGGCAGCAGCAATTTCCATCTTACAATACTCTCAATTCTCCCAGTTACTCTCAAATTCCCAGGCAACAAATGTTAAAGGAGAAGGGTTCATTTTGAAGTATGACAATAGGTACCCTCAGGGACTGCATGTTGACAAAGACTGTATGGGATGAAAAAAAAAGGAGAAAAAGGAAATCCATGGATCACCTACCGCGTAACATTCCTTTGTAGCTGCACGCAGTCCTTGGCGTGGATCCACAGAAAATATGTCTGTAAATTGATTGCAGAGTTATATGTTTTATTTATATTTTGCAACAAGTGAAAACAAAAATAAAGTTTACTTTATTTTTTTTTTTACCTGTATGAGTATGAAAACAAGTTGCACCACAGGGAATGCAACTTTGACAGCAGAATCGCAGTGGAGGTAGCCTGAATAGCTGGCTATCTTGAAAATGTCCATGACAATACTGAGGAGTCCGAACAGTACAAGTCCTCCTGAAGGAGCAAGAACATGCAGAACAGGGGAAATATCATATAACTATTCACTATTGATCTGTAAAAAAAATGTTCTAAAGCAGGTACAGCATTAACTCACCCCGGAGCCATACAGGTCCAGCATGGCCATCCTTATAAACAACTGCATTTTCTTTCCTGGCCGTGTAGATGGAATAGTACAGCATCCAGATGGAGGTGAGGAGGAGCAGGATGATGAGGAAAACTTGCAGGTCAGGGGTGCTGATGTTCACGTTGCTGTAGGCGCTGCCGCTGACCAAGGCACAGCCCAGGATCAAGATGTTCACGCAGATGATCCCAGACAGCATCCAGCCCCAGTTTCGAGCCCGCTCCTGCGTGACTCCACCAGAAGGGAGGCTCACTTCGGGCTCGCACGTGCTGCCCGCTCGGCCCAGCGCGTTGATGTTGTTGGACAGGTGGGCCTCCTCCATCTCCCTATCTTTGGCCGTCATCCTGCACGGTTCACAGGGGTTGCCATCGCTCAGACAGTTGCATGGATAGCCAGTGTTCAAACACATTGCTCCTCTCTCTAAGATCTACTCACAAATGAGCTGTTTGCTGCATCTGGTCCCACATGAGACATTACAGGTTTAACAGCTACACCCACCCTTTAGACAGATCCCGCCCAAGTGAAACCTTTCCATGGACAGAAAATCAGCATAATTGTCACCCTGTTGGTGTTAATAGGGATTAATTTCCTTCTCTCCTGGCTCTAGTTTTTGGCAAGCAATGCATATAAACAATGCTGCATTGAATGAGAATCCACAAATGTGTTTACATAGATCAGCAGTGCTATTTTCTTAAAGGAAGTAATCAATACGGCCTCTCCCTCACTCTGATAAAATCAGGAATGATAGGAAAAATACCAAGATGGGTGAAACAGCTATATGAAAAAGTTAAAATAGCTCTGGTTGAATCAATCTCTTATGACAAGTGGACAAAGCAGTGACCTTCTCAAAATGAAGAAAAAAGGTTTCAGGATACCTGTAAGCCTACCTGATGCAGTGTAATCCTGAGAAGCAGAATGAGCCGTCATGGCTTTTATATGCCTTCAAAAACGCAGTGGTTTACTGTACAAAGAGTCATAAATGTCAATAAATCTGTTATGAACAACGCCATATTATTACCAAACACAGTGTGTTTTGTACAAAATATTCATGTAAAGTTCAAAAGCTGTTTCCAGGAAAAACCTTTTCTCACGAAATCCAAAATACAAGAAACCGGTTCCTTTTTTCTAATAAACAGCTTTTTTTTTTCTTTTTTATTTTGGGCAGTACATTTTAAATTTCAAGCTTTTGCTGTAAAAGTACTGACATCATGCGCTCAATGCACAATTAAGCAGGAGGAAACAATACTGCATGTGTCATCGATGATCTAAACCTTTTTTTTTTAGAGATCTTTTTGTACTGTAATGGGTTCTGCTTGCTTTTATTGGTTATGTTGACTTTGTCTTGTTCAGCTTGATCCCCTGTTTGGTTGCAGCTGACCACATGCAGCTACGCCTTGCAATCTGAATGTCATCTAAATTCTCCAAATAGGCGTAGCATGCATTACCGGCCTATCTTTCCAATTCAGTGCTTGAAGGGAATACTCTTAATTCTGTGACTATTCATGGCTCAATGAGGAGATGTGTCTCTGCATCTCATCTCTGCAAAAACGCCTGAGGTGTATCACATGAAAAGCCGGGCCACTATCTGTGCCTATTGTTATGGCAGTTTCAATTGGGTAGTGTGTCTGCAAACTCATTTATAAGCTAATGCATATGCTTTCCATCCGGGTGGGGCTGAGGTACTTTTTTTTCCATGAAATCCTCCTTTGTCTGCATGCTTCTTAACGTTCTTCTCTGTGTGCCAATCACAACAAGACATCTCTAGTAATTGTTTTATTTTCTCAAATTTCTCCTTTAACCATTTCCTTTTTACACAACTTCTCTTCATTTTAAACAAAAAGCCACAGATTTTATTTTAGATTTAATGATGAAAAAATCTAAATGTTCTATCAGCCTAACTTTATTGCATGTAAATATCATTCTTATCTGCCACTAAAGTGTACATCGACTGGATACCAAAAATACCTTTTACCATCTAAGACTTTCTATCAGAGCAGCCAATCTACACATCAGTGGAAAAGTTCAGGCACAAATCTTGCTTCTGGTCTCTTGCACTGCCTGCAGATATCAGATAAGGTTGGATTACATGCATGGTTAGTGAACTACACTCAGCTGCCAATTTCTTAGGTACACCTGGCTTTAACTAATGCAGCCCTGCAATAAATCCTCTCCTCATGAAGGTTATTTGTTGAAAGTGTTTTAGAGAGGTGTAGATTGAAGTTTATGGGGATTTAATGCAGCATGTACTGGGGCTTGGTTTGAACTGCTTTACTGAAACCTGCGACATCCGCATATCAAATAGTCAAGTAGTAATGTCTTTTCTTAGTGTGTCCCAATTCAAAAATTGTCCCAATTCTGCAGAAACATTTAGCCCTTTAATACCAAGTTTCATATTTGATGCACAGGTTTCATCCTAATGTATACAATCAAAATGCTGCAAAATACAAAATAACCTAAACATGCTTTTTTTTTTTTTTTTTTTTTAAAAGCAGAATGTAGCAAAATATACTAAAAATATGATTAAAAAATATACTAATAAAACATATATGCACATTAATATTTATTTTATTGTCTATTTTATTGGTTTAATATACACTCCAGTTTCAAATAAGATTATAATTTCTCTGCCCATTATTTAATGGTTCAGGCTTTACAGGGTTAATAAAATGACGGTTTCACTTTTATGAATTGTGTGCTGTGTCATTTTGTGGGGAACAGGCTCTTTGGAGACTAGAAAGGGGTCTGTGTTGGACCACCCCGGCCACCGGGAGCACTGTCAGCCACCCGGTGCGCGTCCCTGGATACCGCCGCTCCTGCACCGACGGCTGAGGAGGAGGAGGAGGAGGAGGATGAGGGTGTTGAGTCGGCACCTCGGCCGCTGCTCTGCCGCTACATCGCGACAATGACGGAGACGATGGTGGCGGTTTTGGTGGGGTCGATGATCGGAGCCGAGCAGGGCGGACTGACGCTGCGCCATGAATGACAGGTACCACAAGGCGGCCCGGGACGGCTACCTGGACCTGCTGAAGGAGGCGACTCGGAAGGACCTGAACGCGCCGGACGAGGATGGCATGACACCGACGCTGTGGGCCGCTTATCACGGCAACCTGGAGGCTCTGCGGCTCATCGTGTCCAGGGGGTGGGTAGACAGCTTTTATGGCCCTAGAAAGGCGTGTGCGTAAAGATGAAAAGAACATTCACTCATGCATATGCAAGCGAGACATACTGGGCGATGATAACATTTTTTAGAGCTGAAGTGAGCATTTTCCTTCGCTATTTCAAACAGTTTTCACTGTCAGATTATGCAGAGTGACACCAAAAAAAGCAAAAAATGACATCTTATCAGCCACCTTGCTCACCAAATTGTTGTTATTTCAGTGCACAATGCTTTGTTGCAGTTGAGGCGTGCAAGCCCAAAAGTAACAAAACACCACCAACAATGTAGGTCACCTTTTGCAGGGCTGCAGCAATTATTTGACTTTAGTACACCCAGGAGAGAGGACAGGCCCTGACACACTCCCGGCACAATAACCTCACGCCTAACAACCAGCCTCGAACCAGTTTAGTTATACTATAGGTCTGAAAACAAAAACCCACCTGCAGGAGTGCATCCATTTAATCTGAATCATTTTGTTAATATTCTACCTTTGCAAAGGATGGGACACTTGGTGAGCTAAATTCATAGCGTAGAAGCCTTTCAATTGAAATCAAACATTCACTCAGCATTTACATTTTACAACTTAGTAACTTTATGAGTGTCATCCACACATACCATGAGACAGGAAGATCACGTCTTTAATTCATATGCTCTCAAAGCTTTCAAAGTATTCAAAGCTAAATGGGGCTAAAACTGAACACCTCTAAGTAATTTCCAGGTCCATTGGTGGCATGGGCGCCTCACCTGAAACTGTACATGGGATGAGCCATAGATATATTATTACTATACAACAGATGTCAGTTATGCTGACAGTATTACTGCCTAACAACTAGAACTGTCTATATGTGTGCGTAACAAATGCACACAGTACATAAAACATACGTCTTTTACTTAAAGGTAATTCTTCATTCTGATAGTCTGGTATTACATATTTACCATTTTCGTTTTATTGTCACAGAAAAAGGAATGATACGATTAAGCGTGGATAATTTCATTTTGGGAGGCTGAGTAATTGTATGAAAGCTGGCTTTCACCTCAGCACAGTGAACAAATGTGGTTGGTATTCGTGGATAGAGACGCACAACAGCCCATTCCTCATCTTTTCTGGCTGACCTGGTTTGCTTGTCAGCCAGAAAAAATGGGCCCATTATGAATTTGCTTAATTGAGTAAAGTGTGCGCTCCTCAGTGTTTAGTTTATCGAGTGCAAAATACCAGAGTGGAGGAAAACGTTTAGGACATTTATTTTTCTCTGCAGTAAGGCGACGAAGGCTTCTGCTACAGGCTATACTCAATTCAATACTTCCCACGGAATCAGTGTAAACAAGGCTCTGGGGGCGCTCAGCGGCCAAGGACATGGTATTCCTCTATTGACAGCAGAAGACATAAACTTCTGATTGACACAAGGTACTAAAATTAAACATTAATAGCTGCCGTAATATCTCACAGAGGCCCCAAACTCATGAGACCCGGGGACACAATGAGGGGAAGTTTAATACTGTTTGACAATTTCATGGGAAAGATGCCATGCAGCGCTATATTTGGCAGGTATATTGCACCAGTCTGCCTGCAGAAACATCAAGCTGTCATAGGAAGTGAAGACGCAAACAGCCCATAATGTGATAAAGAACTGGGGAGGGATAAGTGGGCAGACCTATCACCGCTGCGGTCAGCATTTTACTAGGACGGGCATAAATTATGACACATAAAGCTATCACGTTGGATGTTCTCTACCTACATCAAGCATATTGTGTAACCTGAAGGTGATAAATATTTCACCTAAATATGAAAATTGAACCTGGCTAATTGCTGTTTATCTTTTAGCAGCATTTTATGTTCCTTAATCTGTGTCAGCATTGCAGTCTCTTTGTTTGATCATTGTTATATTGTCTCGTACCGTCCATCAGGCACACTGATGACAGCCCCTCCCGCTCACATTTGAACCCAAGCAACCCGCTATTCTAGGACTACTCTTTCCTTTCTGACCATTTAAAACCAATCTAGTCCAACGGAAAAGAAAAGGGAGGAACAGGGGGCTTAAATCAGAGTGGGGACTTTGCTAATCGCAGCCCAGGTTGGGTCTGGGAGATCTGACACACATTCCCCATGAAAAAACCTGACAACTCAATCCATCAATAATACATTTCCACCTCGACGGTAGCTCCACGTTCATCGTATCAAATATTCAGCAGTCTGTACGTGGCTGCATTGGAAGACAGGATTAAGACAGGTCAGTCAACATGTAAATTCAGGAGGTGTGACACCAAACAACAGACACTTAATAAAAAAAAGAGTTTAAAAACGAAAAGTTGATATTGAATTTCTAATATTCAGCTAATGACTATGCGTATGCTGCATACGATGAATAAATCCTGATTTTCTTTCAATGTTATTGATTATCGATAAGATATTTATTGAAATGCTAGTTTGAGCACAATCTAAATAGTGGGCAAATGAATGAGCCGCTGTAAATTTGCATACCAGGCTTATATTGGGGGGTGGGGTCAAGAAAGCTCCATGCATACGTCTCATCTGCATCATCCAACCAGCCTTTACACCGAATGTTTTGACTTGAGGAATTCAGCGTGACATCACATCGGCCGTGCGCAGTTGTGCTTTTTGAGTCAAGCGCAACCAATTCGGCCTCCCCTGAAACTGGATACGGCGAGTGTAGCAGTGGTGCTGGCAAGCCTGTGGTCATATTACAGACCAACAGCAACAGCACAGCACACGTAGAGGTAACCCTAAGGTCGTGGAATATCAGCCAAGGGTGAATGTTGCTTGTGTTGTTAGATATGGCCCCTGGCATGATCATAAATTCTGTTTGAAGGATTGTTTTAATCAAATCATCTTTTTTGCCAACTGGTCAAAGCCTTTGAAAACATTGTTTACCTACAGAAGATCTATGGTTGTTTTTCTGAAGGAGCAATGTGGTGTTTAGACTATAAATTATTAAAAAGGCCTCATTAACAACCCTCAGATGGCAGGTCAGTGCTGAAAACATGATTTAAAAAAAGCCCATGCGTACTCATGAGTGAGTCATCAAAACAGAAGACTGAGGAGGCAACCTGCATCCGTAACAGTTGGAACGAGAGATGACAATATTTATTTGGTAAATCTGATGAAAGTCTAAAGGTTGTGTCTGACACCTTTCTCGTGGCCCGCAGAGGGAACCCTGACAAGTGTGACATATGGGGGAACACACCGCTCCACCTGGCAGCTGCCAATGGTCACCACAATTGCCTTTTCTTCCTGGTGTCCTTTGGTGCCAACATATGGTGCCTGGACAACGACTACCACACGCCGCTAGACATGGCCGCCACAAAGAATCACATGGACTGCGTGCGCTACCTGGACTCCATCGCTGCCAAGCAGACGAGCCTCAACACCAAGCTCGTCAGCAAGCTGAAGGACCGGGCGTTCCGCGAGGCCGAGCGGAGGATCAAGGAGTGCATGAAAATGCAGAAGAAGCACCACAAACGCATGGAGAGGAAGTTTCACAAGGACGCCTCTGAGGCTTCTGCGTCCGACGTCATGAGCTTCTCCAGCTACAACAGCAGCTCCGTGAGCCACAGGCTGCGAAACTTCAATGCAGCCACCGTCAGTGTGCCATATTCTCAGGTCAGGAGTTTTTATCTGTCTGTTCCTTAATAACCGATTTAGTTTTGCATCCTCGCAAGGTTGCATAGAAACTCTTCAGGTCTCTTAGCTTAACTGCATAACTTCACAAGACTATGCTCAATGTTAACATCGTTACACTAACAATGCTAACAACAGTATTTATCATCTTATGCATCATATTTTATCATGTTGGCATGTTTGTATCCAAAGCTAAAAGGAATGATAGTAATTTGTAAAAGTGGAAAGATTAAGTTATTGTAATTCAGCATATGAGAACAATGAATATCTGTTATAAACTGCATTGTAATCCATTCAGTTCTTGTAATAATAATAATAATGATAATAATAATAATAATACATTTTATTTGAAAGCGCTTTTCAAAATACTCAAAGACACTGTACAAAATGAGTCCCTTAAAACCAAGACTGTCAACCACATGGTGGCATTAGAGGAAAACTTGCAGATCACCAGAGTCAGCTGATAAGATCATCGTGCTTGTCAGTACCAGATTTCATGGCAGTCCAATTCATCCAGTCATTGTTGAAATATTTTAATCTGGAAAAGGTGGTGGACATCAATTCCAGCCCACTGCACTACATTGGTATCAACTGAAACCCACAGCTGTGTGAAAAGTATCAGAAAAATATTCACCTAATCCAAAACTTTTAAGGTTGGTCAAAGTCTAATGTCTTTTCTAATTGCTGTATCACTGATCCTCTGTTAGGCTACTCTCCATGCCACAAACCGAGGGAAGACAAAGATTCAGAAGAAGCTGGAAAAGAGGAAACAAGGAGATGGGACTTTCAAAATCTACGAGGATGGGAGAAAGAGTGTTCGCTCCCTCTCTGGACTTCAGCTGGGCAACGATGTCATGTTTGTCAAACAGGGGACTTACGTCAACCCGAAGGAGCGTGGCCGCCGCAATGTCCGCGACATGTTTCCCAGAGATAATTACGATGCCATTTCACGTGCCATGAGCGAGCCGGACCTCCACGGGCCCGACGTGGACTACTCTGAGATCAGCACCGACTCAGGACACGATTCCCTCTTCAACCGGCCCGGTCTGGGCACCATGGTCTTCAGGAGGAACTATGTGAGTGGGGGGATGTTTGACCTCGGCAGTCGGGACGAGGCCAGCGTGGAGCAGTCAGGCAATAACGTGCGTTTACGCAGTCGGCTGCAGCACTACCCCAGCGCTGATGAAGACAGTATCGGCAGTGCCCACAGCCTGCAGCAGAGGAACACCGAGGAGCTGCCCTGGGATGAAGTCGAGCTGGGGCTGGATGATGACGACGAGCCTGACTCAAGCCCTCTGGAGGTCTTCCTCGCCGCGCAGAGCATGAGCGAGTTTTTTTCCATCTTTAAGAGGGAGAAGATCGACCTCGAGGCACTGTTGCTGTGCTCAGACCATGACCTCAAGAGCATCCATATCCCCTTAGGACCAAGGAAAAAGATCTTAGATGCCTGTAAGAGACGGTTGGAGGCCGTCGAGGATCCAGACTCCATTGAGGACACAGAACTGTGAGTGATAAGATTTCATGTCATTCTAGTCAGGAAGTGTTTGGCTGTATTGTTTTCTGTATTGTTTCTGTGCAGTGCAAATCCTCCTCAGTTACCAACGCTGTTTCTTCTCCTGTCTCCACTCTGTCCTGCAGATGATAAACGTTACTGCGAACAGCCCTCCTGCTGCATGCTCATCCAGCCTTAAAGGTCAGTGGAGCACTGTGGAGTGAATGTCACGAATGGACAGGGACGGGACTTAACGATTTACCTCTCCTGATAGCTCAGCGGTAACAAGGCAGAAAGGACGCTGTCAAGACGAATATGTCAGGCGAGACGAGCACGAGATAAATTCGTGACAGGGCTCTTTTACAACGTCTCGTTGGCCTTGGGAGGATCGCTGAAAATATCTCTGTACGTTGGTGGGTTGGTTGCAGGCCCCGGCACTGCATGGTTTAACAAACTGAAAGACCGTTATCAGAGTGCAGTGCTGTTGCATGCCATGTGGCATAGTTAACAGAGAGTCGATTGTGGGGTCTGTGTCCCCTGAACGTGCTTGCCCCTGTGGGGTAAATCCTACCACCTCATGTGCCTGCATTGCTTGTGCCTGTGCATTTGCTTAAAAGTGTCCTTTGTCATAAAGGAATTCTCAGACTACTCTAATTTCACCGTATCATGAACTGTTTCAGTTGCAGCATTTTGAGCAATATTGTCACGTAGATCAACTCGACTGTCTCATCATCTCCATACGTGTTTACATACAACAAACCGTGTCAGTCCAAATGTGGCTCACTGGTAGTGCAGGCCAACTGTTCATTAAGATAATTGTTCTCATTTGCTGTAGTATATTAAACTATGTGAAACTATTAGATGCTTTTTATAACACACAAAATAACATGTTGTTTATATAGTTCTGGATTTTGCATGTTCAGTCCATACATTAGAGGAGTAATAAACCTTTGTATATCACTCATGTCAGTCTTGATAATATGACAGTCTTCCAGCTGTTTGTATCCAGTTTATTTTAACATTGTATATCTGCACAAAAGCATATATTGACACTTACTATCTCATCTTTTTAACATTTAGGTGGATTTTTAATAAAAATACAAATGTTTTTAATGCTGTAAATTATTTAACTTGCGTATCCACATGCTTTGCTCTTTACTGCTCTGTACTTGCCATATTCAATCTGCATAGTATCTCAGACTGAAGTTATGCAGAGTATACTGTAACATTGAGGACAATGAGGTCATGTCCTCTGTCACATTTCCTGGAAATTTGGGGGGTTTAATGACATTTAGAGAAGGAGTCACTCTGCAGTTTCTCACATACAGTTGATTTTCTCAGGGCTTAATGTGATATTTCTTGAATAAACTCATATACTAAGTATTGCCTACACTCTCCAATGGAAAACATCCTGCACAGATAATAAGATTTACACCACATTGTCTGAAGACAACACTTAAATTGTAATTTTACTTCATTTAAAAAAGTCAGAAGCTTTGGGTGGCTGGCAGCTTTTGGGCTCTGTACTTCTTCCTACTTGTGCATAGTGCAACTAACATGCATGTTTGTATGTTTATAATATTACACAGTTTTCCCAGGTCAGTGAACATCCTGTTTCAGGTGTTACCTGTTTACTGTGCAGGAGATTTTACGCTACTGGCCAGACTTTTGTTTGTGTGTGTGTGCGTGTGGGAGCGGGAGAGAGACAGACAGAATAACACAGAAAGTGGAAAATACTTGTTTTGCCATCTCCAGCCATTGTGATAATCCTCATGCAGCTCACACACAAAAGACAAGCGTCATCGTTGCGTCTGTCCTGCATGACATGAGGGCAGGAAGTTGTACTGTAGATACGTGCTGTTGCAGTATCGCTGTTATCAGGAGGAAACACTGTCAGACTTGAGCAGCACCAAAGAATCCACATCCCTTACTGACAATAATATACAGAGGCTACACACTTGTTTTAATCTATTAATTTGCCCTCTGGGTGTCAGAAATAGATGTTTTCTTTTCACCAATATTTTTTAATCAAACCATTAAACTCAACTTCGCTAGAGAAAATGCACTCAGTAAACAAGTCAGGCCATTAACTCAAACTGAATGAATTAGTGGACGTCCATTGCCATTTCTGGCTTGCTCATATTACACTCGTCATTTCCTCCCCTCATTTGTGTAATCTGCTGTCTTCGGCTTAGTGAAGTTGGATACAGAGCAGAGGGTGAAGCGGGAGGGGTGGAAAATGAGAGCGCTTCAGCCGGCTGAGGACAAATACCTTAGGCGTGGTTTTCAATTGTTTCCTTATGCACCGTAAGGGTCTTTGGAACTCAGAAAAGGAAGGAAAAAGCAGCAGCTCAGCACAGAGTATTCTTTTTGAAAGAAGCCTGAAGGTCCAAGAGATCAAGTTTAAGGTGATTAGAAGAGCGCTGTCAAACATGGCAACTCTCAGCGGTAACGACGAGGACAAACTGAAGCCGAGTCAAAGCAGCGCAGACGTGAAGGAGGAGTCGAGGGATCCTGCCGCTGACACGGCTGGCACCCAGCGCCCTCAAGATGTGTTATGCGACTCCTGCATGGACGGCCCCAGCAAGGCCGTAAAATCCTGCCTGACCTGCCTGGTTTCTTACTGCGAGGCCCACCTCAGGCCACATCTGGAGAACGCCAAATTCCAAAACCATCGACTGGTGGATCCCCTCCACGACATCGACTGTCGCACTTGTGAGGTCCATCGGCTTCCTCTGGAGCGCTTCTGTGTGACGGACGGCTGCTGTGTGTGTCTGGACTGTGAGAGGCAGGAACACAAAGGCCACACGACTGCTTCTGTGGGGGAGGCCCGCGCACAGATAGAGGTCTTAACACAACACACACACATTGATTCAACACGGAAAATGGTTTAATGGTGTGAGATGAAATGTGGTTTTTAATTACTTACCACTCAAGCTATGTCATTTGTATCCTTTCATGTTGTCGAACCTAATACAGCGTCTATTCAAGTTGTTTTTGTGATCATTGCTTGTAGGCTGAGCTGCAGAAGAAGCAAAAAGAGATCAGTCAGAGCACGTCTGCAGCTGAGAAAGTCAGTGGAAAGCTGCAGAGCAACAATGACTTGATCAAGGTATGTGGCACATTTTGTTTTGTACAGGAGTTTAATACAAAATGGTCTGGGTTCAGTATTTTCTGATTTTGTTACACCTCATCTTTTCTCTCTCCTCTCTGGCCCCTCAAGTCTTCAGTGCAGGAGGTGTGTTTTATTGTTGAACAGCAGTTCACCAGGCTGCAGACAGCCGTGGACGAGGCCAGAAAAGGGGCGGCCGAGGTGCTGGAGGGAGAGCGAAGACAGGCGCTCAGACAGGCAGAGGGCATCCAGGCACATCTGGAGCAGAGGAGAACAGAGCTGATGAAAACCTTGGCTCAAGTGAACAGACTGTCCAGGTGCAAGTCTGATGTTGACTTCCTGCAGGTACGAAATTTAAGAAATGCAAAATATCTAAAATAATTTGGGGTTTGAGAGCATTTCAGACAGACGTCCCATATTATCTGGGATTAACACGGGATGTTCTCTGAGACAGAGGGAGTTTATTTTGGACGGCGGTGTGTTGATAGTGCACACAGGGCAGGCATGAAGGCATTTGAGAAATTTTCACGGGAGAAACGTTCTGGATCAAAGCAAAGGTGGCGAATGTTATTTAACAGCTTCATTCTGCCTCACTGTGCTTGATACCTGTTTTTTTTGTTTGTTTTGCTCGATCCAGGAGTACTCGGAGTGGAGGAAAGGAGCGGCGGATGTCTGTCTGCCTGCTGTGTGCATCAACCGCATGGACCATTTGACCTCTTATGTTCAAGTAGTGACTGATACCACGCAGGAGCTGTGCGGCCTGATCCTCTCTTCCTACAGGGAAAAACTGAGCACGGTTAGGAAGAGTGGTGAGTGTTCGGATGTGTGTTTTATTCACTGTTACGCTGTGAATATCATTATGACTTCCCACAATGAAAAGTAATCTCTCAATCACAAAATGGTAAAATAGGTATTAAATCCATGATGCCAGAATCTCGTCCTTCATCCCTGCTGGAACCAGAGAAACGAGAGGACTTTTTGAAATGTAAGTATATTTTTCAATATATTATGCTCAGTGTTTTCTATTCATCATATTGTACCATCACAAATTATATTTCCCCTGTACTGTAGACGCAAGGAAATTGACCTTTGACCCAGAGACCACCCACCGTTTCCTGCGTGTGATGGAGGACAACAGTAAGCTGACCAACACCAGCCCCTGGCAGCACAGCTACCCAGACCACCCCAGCCGCTTCGAATACTGGCGTCAGGCAATGACTTCGGAGAGCCTTTACCAGGGGCGGCACTACATCGAGGCAGAGCTGAGCGGGGAGGGCGCACACGTGGGAGTCACGTACAGGAGCATCGATCGGAAGGGAGAGGAGAGCGACTGCTGCATCACGGGGAACGACTTCTCCTGGTGCATGGGAAGGAACAGCCGGGGCTTCTTCGCCTGGCATGCTGGCTTGGAGACGCACTTGGACGTCAGTGACATAAAAAGAGTTGGCCTGTACATCGACTTCCACCGAGGCTTCGTGTCTTTCTTTGATGTCACTGGTCCGATGAGGCTGCTCCACAAGTACATCGCTGACTTCATAGAGCCCTTGTATGTCACAGCCTGGCTGTCAAAGAAAGATAACGTTGTCGCTCTGCTGGATGCCAAATGATGTCGTTTCCCATGTTTTTTCAGACAAATGATGATCTGTCTTCACTTCACTTGACAGCTTGTAAAAGTACAAATGAGCGCATTATAAATGTTTATTGAAGTTACATAACAAGGCACATAGTTACGATATGCAAACATGTCACTGACAGTTTAATTTACTACCATCTAGTGGTAACATGCAAGATGAACCCTAAGAAATACGCAGGAGTGGATCTTTTATTGCTTTAGTGCCGTTAATTGTGTTATGAAGAAGGGACAAAAGTACACAGTTGTCTGCTAACAATTCTTTTATTTGTCTTACAAGTCCATTCCGTCATTTGGTGGATCAGTGTCTGTCAGCATTTTTACAAGCCCATTTTCATGGCTGCATAGTTTGTTGATTATTTATAACATGATTTGCTATTTATGAAGGATCTGTAAAATCATCAGTCTAATATGACTGTACTTTTGGAAATCATTAACGTGCCCAAAGTCCAGTCGAATTCAGACATTAAAATCAGTTTCATTCTCATCATAAACTGGATTAACAAAGTGCACACCCGACTGAGTCATGGAGATTGAATTGCTTGTGCCTGTCCCATACAGGCCAGGAATATCAGGCAGCATGTTGGGCTTGTCAAACATGGGATTATCAAAGCCATGGTCCAGAGGCCCACCAAGCTCCCCAACTTCACTGTCTTTCTTAAATCTGCTCAGAGAAGGCAGCGAAGGTAGTGAAGGCAGCGAAGGCAGCGAAGGCAGCGAAGGCAGCGATGGCCTCCGAACCACCCCCTTATTAATCAGTAAAGCCAAAGTGATAATGAACGTACTTATAATCAAAACTCCAAACACAATTCCCACCACCATCCCAGCACTGCCTCCAGACTGATTATTGGAGGCTTGGATTTCAGCCCCAGTGATCCCAATTTCTGAGCCATGAGAACGTGCATCCTTCGCTATTTCCCTGGCCAGATCATCTGCCAGCGTTCCCTCTTCTTCATCCAGGATGACCACCTGGATCTCTGATGAGGTACCAAAGGGGATGATCCCCATCAGCCGCTGTGACCTGAAGACTTTAGACATGCCCAGTTGAATGGACTTGTATTGTGACTGGATAAGAAATATGTGTTGGATTCGTTGCCTGTAAGTTTGCAGGTTGAAAGTGCCGGCGTAATCGATGGTGACGATGGCGCCGCAAATGTCGCAGCAGTGTCCCACAGGGCGGAGGGGCTTCTTGCAGGTCAGAGGGGTGCATGTCACGGTGCCACAGATGCGCTGGTGGTGAGCAGAATTCCCACAGTCGCAGCCAGAAGGATCCCCACAGCCCGGGTTTCCGACAGTGACAGCGGATGATCCGTGAAACTGCAGCCGGCCTGAGCGCGAGCTGAGATACTGGGAGAACTCTGACCTGTCGTCAAACACCTTCCCCAGCACAGACACAGACTTGACAGGAATGCTGGACTGACCAGAGGTGGTGTCCACCCTGAACGAGGATTTGGCTTTAAAAACCACATCATCATACTGACAGGGGACACTCTCCTCGTGCACTGAGAACAAGATATTCCCACGCTGCAGGTCGTCCAGAGTCGCAGCCGCCTGCCACATGGCTGGGTTAAACCACTGAAGAGACTCAGAGTCTTTGAACTGGGTCGTGACACCCGCTCCGCAGCCTGGGTCCTGCCCGCTCATGACAGAAAATCCGGACCCTGAATTCAGGATGAACTCCCCATCAACTGGCAGCCTCATCTCCCGCACAGCATGCGTAGTCTCCACGAAAACAGACACTCGTCGCCCAGCCGGAAACTGTACGATGTCATTGCCACATGGGACAGCTTTTTTGTCCCAGTTGGTTTTATTCTCATAGTTGGTGTCAGGGATCCACTGTTTGTACAGAGCATCCGCTGCCCCAACAAGACAGAGGAGAAGCAGCACGTCTGATGTTTTCAGCATCCTGAATATTTGTGACCGACTGAGAGAACATCAAGTGAACTTTGTTTCCAACCTTGTGACTATTGCATGAGCGCACGCACAGCTTAGCCAATAAAGTTGATGAGCTCTGGACCACATCAACCTGTTAAGGCAGGTGATCTGTAAAAGATTTACATTTTCTGCAGCAACACATTTGCTTTAAGACAGCGGGCTTCATACCTTTTCTTGTGTGTTTCCTTTTCTGTGACTAGAGGGTTAGGGGAGTAATAAAAGTTTTTTAAATCAAACTACATAATCAAGCGTTCGCCATTTTTTTAATTTGCAGGGATGATGTTTTCTAAAACTTTTTTACTTTCGTCAGCCTGGAAACTTTTCAGAATTTTTCTCTGTGAACTGTTCTATATATCAGTACATCAGGAATACTATTAAACTGATGGTCTCTTGACTCTCAAACTATCATTTAAGTGAACCGCAGATGCCTTTGGACAAGGCAGATGTAATGAGTTAGCTCCTGACTCATTAAAATGACCATGAAAGCCAATTAAGTTACAGATATAAAACTGAATTAAACATGAAATTTAACAACTCTAAAATGTCTATTATGGACCAGAGGGCAATCAGTCAAGATTATGACCTCTGTGTGCCAAAAAATAGAATAGCACTGGACAGTAGTGCAGTAATTAAAAAAAAGTAGTTAAGTATCTGTTCTTTGTCTCTGTCATCATGATTATTGCCAGTGCTTATATGATCTAACCTCATTATGACATTTTATTCATCCTGAATGGTGTTTTTCATAAATGTGTTGCTTTTCAAGTGATTCACGTGTCCTCTTTCTTTGTATTTGGTACTTATTTGTTGGCTTTTCAAATTTGTCAAGTCATCAGGACCAGAGGTTTGGCTCAGCAGAAATTTCCAAATAAGGCAGTAATTCTGCTTCTTGGAATGGGTCCCTACGCATAACAAATAAACACACCCTCATTTAAACCTAATACCCCCAGGTCAGCATCTCACCTGTGCCACAGGCGGCTATGAGAGATTAGTGTGCTTTGTAATGGGAGTAACAATAAAGGGTGATTTGACTTTGAAGTGGGGATCTGAACAGCCCCTGCTACATGTCGTGGGAGCAGGGTGGGTGAGGGGCAAGGCAGGAGAGCAGCTCATCAGCTGAAACTAATTACACCTGTTCTTCCTCATTTACTGCACCTTGAGCAGTGCGTCAGCTTTCAGTGCAACCTGACCTGTAGACAGAGGCACTCTGCTCCACTTCTCTACCTGTTTTCTTTTAATCTGCACTTTATTTCATCTTTCACAAAGTATTAACAGGTCTGTCTCCACTGGGTCTGAGGGGCATCATGAAAACTGTAGCTCAACAGATGTTCCGGACCTGCAACAAGCTTTTCTCTAGGTAAACCTCTGCCGACGTGTTTTCACTCAGCCGTTCAGAGTGTTTGTTTACCTGCTATGCATGGGCAGTCCAAGGATCAGTGGAGATCCACCCTACTTTAATACTGACCCCGTGTTTGGTACAAACACAGTTTGACGCAATCCCATACAACAGATGTGCCAGAAGTTATGCACCTAGGGACATTGTAATGTTCAGTTTTTCTACTTCTGCACCACTGCACATTTTAATGGCAACAAAGTTAAATTAAATTAACTTTTTAGGTGGAATGATGAACCAAAATTTGTTGCTGTGCTCCATTATGACTCAGTTGCTTCTAGCAACCCATAAGGCCCCTAATGTTGAAAGGTTATTAGTGAACTTCATAAACTCTAAAGAAAATGTGTGGGTCTTAAATGTGTTTTCACATATTGTTACCTAACTTGGATGTGATGTGAATGTTTGCAACACTTGCAGTGCATGTTGTGCACTGCAGGGTTTTTTAAAAATCTTTTTTTAAGCTGGAGGACCAGAAAACATGTGTGAAACATGGATCTTAATTTGTTTCCACCATAGAAAAACCCCAAATGATGATGTGGAAGTGCATCCATCCAACATTGAGACAGCAGCACAACTGGAAAACATCCACCATTTACCCAGTCCTTCCCAGACTCCCGGTGTGGAGGCTGCTAGAGAGGGCCTCCATCATGTGGAGGTGGTGATGGAGAGAGCCCACCACGGTGGTGGATGGCTCCTGTCGGGCATCATCTGCATCAACATCCTGATCCTGGGCTGCGCTCTGGTCAGTGGCAGCGCCTTCAACAGTGTGGCCATTACTACTGTGCACAGGCAAATCTTCCTCATCATTCTCCTCCTCCTCACAATGATGTGGATGCTCTTTTACGCGACTGTCACCTCTCAAAAAGATCAAGCTGTGCTGTTCAAAGATAGCCATGCAGGGCCTGTCTGGCTGCGGGGTGAGAACTATTGTGTTTCTTGGGTCAGTTTTTCCATTAGTGTCAATTTCAAGGCTTAATCACACCAACATTTATATTCCAGCTGGACTTGTGCTGTTTGGGTTTCTCAGTCTCCTTATGGACATCTTCAAGATTACCACCTACGTGGGCTACCTTCACTGTGACTCCCCTGTTAAAGTAGCCTTCCCTGTCGTGCAAGCTGTATTTTTGTTTGTCCAGGTTGTTGCACATCAAGAACATTACACGTATGCATTGCAAATAATAGGCAGTCTTACTTGCACTTGAACTTTAACAAAACCTCTCTGCTTTTAGACATACTTTCTATGGACTCATGCAAAGGACTGTGTGCAGCTCCACACAAATTTTACACGGTAAATTATTTTTTTTCCTTCTTGCGGTTCTTTACCTATTTAAGATATCTTATCTTGCAATAGTTCTAGTTTTTTTTTTTTTTTTACACTAATACAGGTGTGGACTTACTCTTACACTTTCAACTAACCTGGTGGTGTGGATGGCAGCTGTGACTGAGGAATCGCTTCACCAAACGGAGATTCCTGATCTAAATGTCAATGTCTCTCACAAGATGTACAGAGGTACTTTAGGTACAGAGTGTTTTCAAATCTGATTGTGGATTTGTGAAATAACTGTCCTTTCCTTTCCAGCCAGCTACAGCAATAAGAAATGCAAATGCAGTCATTCGGCGTGCGACACTTTCAAAGAGGCCTTCTACTACCTGTACCCCTTCAACATAGAATACAGCCTCTTTGCTTCGGCCATGGCCTACGTCATGTGGAAAAATGTCGGCCGCCTCGTAGAGGACCATGGGCACCACAGCGTCAAGTTCCGTCCAAAGGATGTGTGTTTCGGGCCTGTGACGGGGATACTCCTGGTGGTGGCAGGGCTCGTGACGTTCATCATGTATGAGGTGGACATACTGACGGAGCACGAGAAGAAGCGAGACAAGGCCCTGCTGATTCACTTCATCATGAACATAGTGATCGTGAGCCTGATGTCCCTCTCCACCGTGATCGGCTGCATCGTCTACCGGTTGGACCACAGGGAGCACGTGTCGGAGAAGAACCCCACTCGCAGCCTGGACGTGGGGCTGCTGGTGGGCGCCTCGATGGGGCAGTTCATCATCAGCTACTTCACCATCGTGGCGGTGGTGGCAACGGGAGCCAGAGGGTACCTGAATGCCCTCAACCTGTCCTGGGCTGTGCTGACGGTGCTCCAGCTGGGCCTACAGAACTACTTCATCATCGAGGGCCTCCACAGGGAGCCCTTCCACGTCATGCAGGAGGCGGCCCTGCACACCAACGCTCACGTGTGCCAGGAGCACATGGAGATGAGCGTTGTTATGGAGAGCGGCAAGTCCAGCTACTTCCTGACCTCAAGCATTGAGATGCCGAGCTGGAAGAGAAGAGTGCTGAAGGAAGTCTGTGCCTTTCTGCTGCTTGCTAACATCATTGTAAGTTTAAGTCGTTGTTTGAGTTTATTTATTGTAACGGTCAGTGTTTTCATGCTGAAATGTGATCTGCTTACCGACTCATTCTGTGTTGACAGATGTGGATCATGCCGGCCTTCGGAGCTCGTCCCCAATTTGATCATCCCGTCGAGATAAAATTCTACAAATTCACAATGTGGGCTGCCATTGTTAATATTGGGCTTCCCTTTGGGATCTTCTACCGCATGCACTCAGTAGCCAGTCTCTTTGAGGTCTACTTAATCTCTTAGATGGACTTATTTTTGAGTGTGGAAAGTAATTTTATG
>JAOXYL010000045.1:9189521-9208794 GCA_028564955.1 Terapon puta
ATAGACTAATGATTTTCAACATATTGATTTCCTGTTTTCCCGTGAGCATCAAATAATAATAATAACAAAACACTGTAGATTCTGAGAATAATCCTCTAAAATCAGCAGCGTTGCCAAATGTCACAGCCTGTATTTTGTCATCAGGATTTAAAACCATGACTGCAACCAAAGGAGGAGTCCATGTAGTATCACCATGATATCACAGGGAGTGATGGTGCAGCTGAGGTTGTCAGCAATTATTTAACAATATTATGACACAAAGCAATATCAGGTTGAGGTTTTCATGTGTGTATGGATAATAACCACATTACCTTCTTTTTCTAATGATTGTGAGAAAAAATGTTTCAGGCCAAAATCAGCAATGAGATAACAAAGCTTATCACTTCAATATCATGAGAGAATAATTATGAATATGTTTACTTACTTTTACGCTTTATTATAAGATTTGGTCAGATGAATACATTTTTGTTGTTGTTACGCAAACAAGATCACAATATTAAAAAAACAGTTAGAAAACAAAATAGTAGTTTCACCCATGAACTCTACAACCTCCCATACTCCCCAAACTTTCTCTTTGTTTTATTGTATGTTGGGTTGTTTGATGTGGCATTTGAGCACATAGAAAGACAGTTCTTTCTACCGGGGGGGGTCACAGTACAGCCTTTTAGGAACAAAAAGACATTCCCCAGGCTTGGTTTGCATCATTACTGGAGCCACTAAAATGCTGTTTTAACTGCAGACGAGCCTTTCCACCTGTGCACGACCACTCTGCGGCCGCTGCACACGTGTAGCTGTGCACTGAACATCCAGGTACAAGCACTGACCGTGAGGCTGTGCGTCTCCCTCTTTTCTTTTCTTTTTCTCAAAGCGGGATTGGTTTCATTGCCGGACCGTCATCCCAGGAGTAAGCTCAGCTGTTTACTTTTATTTTACTCAGACTGGTGTGTCAGAAATTAAAGCATTTTGAAGATGTGGTTTATTTTTTTCTTTCAATGATATATTTTTTGTATTTAGCAATGTACATGACGTTATCGCCATTGACTTTTTCCCCTTCTTGTAAATACCCCGTCATTAAAAAAAATAATAAAAATGAATGTTTTTAAACAGAGGCATTCTTTACTCTTTTTCATTAAGCATAACGTGTGCTGTTGTAAAGGAATAACAAAGTAAAATGTTACATATTAGAATAATAAATCTCTAATATGGTGAAGCCCGGGTCTATTAACATTGTTCTGCTAAGAAATACCTATTAGCTTTACAAGCTACATGCTGTATCTGCAAACAGGAATTCCCTCCACCCCCACATCCTCCATTTTTTTCCCTTCAAATGACCAGTAGTGAATGACTCCCCATGCATTGAGAACATCATTAATGAGATATGACCTGTGTCTGAGCGAGGAGCAGTGAAAGGTTTCTTTAATTAGCGCACTACACGTCCTTGTCTTGTCACAGACACGGTAACAGATTACATACATTAATGCACCACACGTAACCACGGTTACCTTGCCAGGCTACTGTGGGTCCTCATTACTTGCCTCCTTTGATTCCCTCGCTCCACCTGTACCAGGTTAGAGATGACGGACGAGCCAATGGTAATTCTGGATTAGAGATCTTCTCCCATCATGGCGACGTAGCACTTTATCCTCTCAGGTGCATGCCTCCTCGTTATCTTGAAAGGCAGCTGACAAACGCACGGCAGAGAAACACAGAGTCGTAAGCAAACCCTTAATCTTAGCATCATCAGAGGTGTGCCTCTTTTAAGCAGCCTTTTGTATCATGAAGCAAACATCGCATTAGAGGCAGGCGAGTGCTGTGTAATTAAGGTGGTGAGGATGCAATTAGCAGCAGCTTGGATAAATATTTTGCCGGTGATAATCCAAATTTCTGTTTGAGAAAAACATCACTGCATATTAAAGAAGTAATTTAACCCAAAATGAAAATTCAGTGAAGCCTCGAAAGTACCCCAGTAGCCTGTAAGATACAAAATGAGTGTTATGTTATAATGCTCTGGGCGTGCATGAATGCGGTACAGATCAGTCTTGACAGCTTAAGGCATAGCAAAGGACATATATTTTAAATGAGAAAATGATGTGATGATGCATGTGCTGTTTAAAATGGCTACTTTTTCCAAAGATCAATGCTCAACTGGAAAAAGATTGAAGTAGTGAAGTAGTGTTGAACATAAATGAATGCCGTAAAAAGTGTGTTTTCTTGACCGGCAGATGTTCAGAGTCCAGATGTTCAGCAGAAGAGCAGCAGAGGGCAGCACACTCTTGAGTGCCGGCTGCATGAAAAACTGTATTCCTCGCGACTTGAAACTCATAAATGCTGGGGAATTCTGTAACAGGATCAAAACGTGTGGGCTACGTAGAAGGTATTTATCTTTAATCTGCTTTCACACACACACACACACACATACACACACACACACACACACACTGTCCTTTCCGGGCAGCACGCAGATATGAAGGTGGGCGGTGATGAATGGCTCATATCAGTCGAGTGGAGAGGCAGGAGAGAGTTAAATGAACTGTCCTTGTTCTGGGGTCTATGTATGCGCATACATTGTTATATTTTTACCGTGGCCAGCAAAAAAAATCTGGGTTAGTCTGCGACTCCTTTTTTTTTTTTTTCCCTCGTGTCCTCCCTTGATTCCCATCTCTCCCCTCAAAGGCAAAAGCACAGGCGAGCATCACCATACACGCAACAAATGCAGACAAGCAGACAAACTACCGTGTGTTTCAGATTCATCAGTGTCCACTTCACCTTCGGCCCCAAGGCTTGCAAATGGAAACAAAATCTCACTGAATAATCTCGCTTGTCCGAGATTATTTTGGAGAAGACAAACTGGCCACAGGAAAGTCCTTCAGGCGAGCGTCTTCGGTGCATTAGAAACATAAATAACTGTCGGGGCCTGAGAGCAACGTGAGAAAAGAAAGCAAAAAGTGAGCTAAAGCCGATCCGGTCACCCTTGCCTCCCTTTGCCAGACTTTGGCTGAAATGTATTTGGGCAGCTGTTGCCTAGCATGAGATGGTGATTGGGTTGGCATCGAGTCCGCCGCTTTCCCCTCGCCAGCCAACACAAACATCTGCTTTGCCTCCCCGCCACCATTTCGCCCAACATCAAACAACAAAGCTCGCCTGCTCTGCTGCCCCCATGGCCGTCCGAAAGAATTAATGACCCACCAAGCACATTAGCGGTGCCCTATTGCCCCGGCCTGGCTGGAGCGGGGAATAGGGAAAGCTGTGGCAGGCGAAACGTGGAGAGGGAAGGGGTTAGTGGGTCAGAATGATAAAGCACCGCACAGGTCAAGAATTAAGATGGATATATATTCCGGTGATATCGGGGTGTTTACCGCATTTATTCAAATCTTTTTCATCTCAAACAGGCCTTTATTACTCATTTTACAGCCATGTTGACATTAAATAAGCACCAGGTTTTGTACCATTTGCTGATTTTTTTTTTTTTTTTTTTTTTTGTACAGTATATTTAAGAAACTACATTTTGGCAGAACAAGCCCATTGACTCAGGCTGAGGACAGAGAACGTTAAAATACAAAACCAAGAGACCGAATCGGCCCACATCTTGAGTGAAAACAAACCAGAGGAGGATCTTGTGTCTCATCCTTTACTGCGTGAGCCAGCCCACACCGCCACTGTGAGCGCTCACTCTCCCCCCAACTGTTGCTGTCCGGGGGTGTGCAGAGGAGGACTGGGTTATCTCACTGACTGTAGCCTAAACACGCTGCCCCGATGCAGCCGAGAAACAGCCGTCGTTTCCCGGAGCGGAAAGAAAGCAAACAGCCCCAGCCACTCTCTATAGAGCTGTCTGCGCTTAGAGCGCTCTCGAACGGGGCCCGGGCAGAAAAGTAAGATAACCGACAGGCCCGGCATGCTTGGGTCGGTGTCTCTGGTTCCACTTTATGGCCTCCCTATTCAATTTCACACAATGCGCTCCAGAGACAATGTACAGTAGGCTGTTTTCATTGCGCAGCGAAGTTACAGCCAAGGCCCCGATCAATCATAATAAATGTTCACCCCAGAACACAGAAAGAAAGAAACAAAGAAAGAGGCTGTGTAGTAGTTTCTTGTCCCACATGCAGCCCACAGCCGTTCCTCCTTTTATGGTGGCTTGTGAGAATATTCACACGCCCTGTCTTGTATTTGTAAACCGGGGGTGTTTACGTGGCTCGGTTTCGCCCGGTTCAGCTGTCGACACTTTCAGGCTTTCAACCCCAGAGAACGGCGGGGAGGGGGGGGGGGGTGCGATAGTTTAGAGAGAGTCGCGCTAAGTGGGACTGTTTAGGGCTGGCCGGGCAGAGCGTGCACTCAGCGCCCCGCGATATAGACTGCTGTTTTCTAAATGGCTCGTATTAAGCGAATGGGAATAGGCTGACGCACTCAGGCCCGTGTTGTTAGCTCGGAGAGGACAGGCTACATGGCTCACACAGCCTGGTGTCATCTCCCCCACGGCCGACCTGCCACACAGGCATGTTTCATCACCGGAGGACTGATATGGCGCCGCTCACAGCCACCGAGGTGCAATTTGTTGCATTTGGACTATAACTGTCAGGAAGAGATATACCCACACTTAAATAGCCGCCCATAATCTGCCCCTCTCCCTGTATTATCCTAATTGAACCCATGGGCGGCCAACGCCATCAATAGCTGAGCTCATCTGCAAATTAATAAAACATGGGCCCTCACCAAATCCATGCTTGTGATAGAGCTTGAAGCTACTTAGACACACTAAAGGACTGAGTGTTTATGATTGCTATTTTCAAAAGGAATGGAAGCACAATAAAATCTTCTCATTTCATCTTTCAGCTGCGATGAGCGTGCGTTCTTATGGCTCCCGTGGTCCTACGTGTATTCCCAGCGAGCTCCCCCTTCCTCCTGCCGCCTTCCTTTTCGTAATGGAAACGCTTATTAAAACCATCAAACGCCATTTACCTAAACATGCTTTTTGCAATCCAACGCCGCGATGAGCTGATGTTAGATCAGTGGCTGCAGTGGCCCCCCGAGGTGCAGATTCCAACTGATTCAACAGGTGATCACCGGCCAGGATGTTTTGTTTTCTCCTCACTGCTGACTATTGTGAAGCCACATGCTCCTTGGTCCGGCCTGAGACTTGCTGGCACCATCAACAAGTGCCCCATCAGCACAAGTACAGGGGGGCTTTTGACTTTGTGTTTATTTTGACTGCCTGGACTCACGCCCAGCATGATGTGGGAGACGATGAAAGAGGGTGGTCATCATAATAAGACCTAGATCTTAATAACAACAAATCCTGGAGGACACTAAAAAAAAAACAGCCAGCGGTTATTAAAGACATCTATCATGTCTGTTGGGCTAGTAGTCACTAAGTCACCGTCCCTCTCTCCTCCTCTCGCCACTGATGATCACTCCTCTGTTGATTATGAAAGCGAGGCCTTGGCGACTAAACTTTCTTTTCCTTTTTTTTCCCCCCCTCTCGCGCACAGCTTTCTCTCACGCAGCACAAGTCCTTTGTTTTCACACGCACAAAAACCCAAGGCAGACTTTCAAAGACGGTGACCTCCTACTCTTTCTCCAAAAGGAAGGCCAGGCCCAAAGTGGCATCACACTCCGAGGGAAGGCAATATCAACACGACGTACCTGGCATTGAGTGCACCTCAAAGCTTTTGGTGCACTCGTGGGCTTATTTTACAGCTCAGTCAGTGTGCGCTGATGAAAAAAAAAAAAAAAAAGAACGAAAGCCTCTTGGGACATAAAGAAAGGAATGCTGTAAAAGCTGGAAGGCCATGACAACTTGATGAGCCATCAAGACCGACTGTGAACAGCCAGAACAACGGAGGGAGAAAGGCTGACATCACAGAGCTCGGGTATACGGAGCCATGGATATATGGACAAAATAGAAAAACAAAGTGAGTCTCCAAAGAAAACAGTGAGTAATCCTTGGACAGAGTATTGTTTGGGCATGCACACGATTGTTGAAACACCTCGATGCCATAGTGAGCGATGGTGCACACTTGTCTATGCTGGACCAGGTACAAAGCTGGGGGGTAGAGGGGAGGTTGGGTAAAAACATGAGTAATCATCGAACCAGAGGGGAAACAAGTTCCTGTGAACGATATACACAATGGCGAGCTTTTTCACCCACAAAAAAACCTTCGATGGTGTAGCTTTAATAATGCATGCACAAAAAAAAAATCTAAAAGAATTCCAAGCGATTCTCTTCGGATGCTGAAGGCTCGACACAAAAAGGCCGACGCATTATTGGATTTGTAAGTGCTAAGTGGATCTGGGAAAAGTGCCTCTACTCAAGTACCGTACTTGTGTTTAATTTTGCTGCCCCTATCCTTGAACGTGTTTGCACTCCGTGGGACTTTATTCCCCTTTTCGAGGGAAGACTTTGCATCTTCAAAGTGGCTCCACTGATCGTACACAAGGTTCAGTTCAGTCGTAACAACAGCTGCGCCGCGTCTTCTGACACTTGGGAGCAACGTTTTAAAAAGTAACCCTGATGATGTGACGGTGAGGTCTAATATAAGACGCTCTTGAATTGCATTATGGGAAAATGAGTTACAAAAGTTTATGGAAGAGCAGCCCTTTATAGCTGGAACACCACTTGAAATTGTTCAACAATTTTGGGAACGACACTCGTTCTCTGGTGGAGAGTTCGATGAGAAGACTGAGCACACGTCATATCTGTCTGATAAATATAAGACCAGCTGGTTCTGTCAAACAGTAACAAAATCTGCCATCACAACATCTAAATATGCAGAATCATTATGTTATAACTTGTTTGTTTAGTTATAATTAAAAAAAAAAAACGTCATCGAGGTTATGGGTCAAAATATTTCTTGGCTGAGGACTCCTCTGTAGTCTGGTCCTAGAAATATGGAATTTAACCATTCATAAAACATTCATTCTTTTGTACAGATTTATTTATTTAGTTGGTGAGATTTAGAGATGCTGGTAGTCATGCTTTGTTACAGAGCCAAGCTAGCCTTTCCCCCCAGTTCCCCCCACTCTTTGTGCTATGCTAAACCAAACATCTACTGGTTGTTCGCTTCACGTTTAACAGACTGTAAAAAGCAGTAGCGATCTTCTCATCTGATTCTGTAACTGAACCACTTTCATCTAACACCCATACTGTTACTTTGCCTTAAAAGATATGATATGATAACGGCGTGCATATGCAAAAATGTATGAAGTAGTTTTACCAACTTCATTAAAATCTTCAGCTACAGCTTCACACGTTAATAAGTTACCTCTCTGACAGGGGCCATTCTTCACAATGAGTGCAGCTACTTTTGATACTGAAGCAGAAGATTGTAGTGCAGATACTTAAGTGCAATTTCATTTGTCATGTTGTACCTGCATTGTCACTGCAAATGTCATTTTTAGGACTGAATTGCAGTCTATAAATGCCAAATAGAAACTTAACGCAAATGTATTTTGACAAGTGGGGCCTCCTTAACAGTGCAGTATCATGTATTGGACTGCCTGCATTCTATTTAATGATTCACTCCTTCCAAACTTCAGTGGAAACATAATATTTTACATCCCCTTTCAGTGTCTTTTGTGGTGCAACAGAGTGTAATGTCGACTTTCATTACAGGAATGGAAGTTTTTGAAAGACGAAACCTTGTCCAGACAGCCTTGTTGAAATTTGCTGTGTTGATTACCATTTTTCTTAAAAAGAAGTCACTCACTGTCATGGTCACTACCCATAAAAAGTGGAGCCCAAAGGACATTAAGTGGAGGATTTATGGCCGCTATATATTTGAGTGGAGGGCTGCTAAACCTTATGAAGTCTCTCTTGGCACTGCGAGGTTTTGCTTTCTCTGTCTCGCTCTGTTGGTTTTTTCCCTGTTGCTACAGAGTGCCTACAATTTCCCTCTCTTTATTTTCATTGGCATTTAAAGAGCGCTGCGCTCTCTGTTGAATGTACTCATTCAATAGTGAGCTTTTCCAACACACACACATAAGCGCACAAATACATTAGAGCACACGCGCATGCACACACACAAAGAAAGCAGCCGCGAACACGCTGAGTAGACCCTGACTCTCCTGCTCAATGCCACAGGATGCTGGAACCCAGCAAGTTTCAGACGCACACCAGGTCTGAAAGCATTTCTCCCTGTCTGTGCTCGTCATTGTTGGGGGGCATTAATTGATTGGCTTGGTTTCTATTCCCTTTTGTGAAGTGGCTTTAGTCCTGGCTTTATGAAGGTTGCTGAAATCTATTCAGACCATTTTCTTTGCCTGGTGGAGCAGAGCACAGCGGTGGAGCAGCCACCGTCTCCACCTTTATTGGTGGAAATCACCCTTGCACATTTTAATCTGCCATCTCCTGGGGTCTCATAACACTTTATGGCTTTATATGTCTCATCAGGTTTTATATTCTAGGATCACACAAAAAAATGACTTTCCTCTTTTTTCTCTCTCTTTTATTCCTTCAGTCTTCGTTTTGACTTTAAAGTCGCCATCACATTTTTCAGTTCTTAGACATTTTCAGCAAAAAGAATGAACATACGAGCATCGAGAAGAGTTGAAAAAGAAAGACGATGAAAAACGTTGCATTTACGTAGAAACCTATATTGTCTGCCTTCTAAATTTACCTTTTATGAATGCTGTCTTTGTGTCAGTATGGATCCACTGATGAATAGAGGCAGTCTTCGAGTTATAATTGACCACACATGAGATCAAAGTGTGTTTGCGCAGCAACATTTTATTTTAATGCAGAAATGTGACAAGATGCTGAAAGTGTATGTACACACTCCAAACTATGTTCCAGTAATTAAACGCTGAGCTGTTTTTCCGCTCATAAAACGGCCAGCGTTCACCTTGAGGCTCTCAGGAGCTACAGTGATCCTGACGGGGGGTAATTGGAGAGGTAGGTGTCAGAAGCAAATCATCAAAAATGATCACATTACTCAATTTGAGTCATGTAAGCTGCAACGCTGTGTGACTTTTTTTTTTATACAAAAACACACTCGCAGTCACACACACGCACACAGTAACGGCTCATGCAGATGGTCTTATATCCACATCTGGCAACAGCTGGGATTGTGAGCACATCTGTTCCGTCCTAGGTGGAAACAGAGAGGGTTGCTGCTGCTTTAATACTGACCTTCTCTTAAATATTTTCACTTTTTTTTTTTTTCGATCCACTGTTGTACCATAGCAGCCAAAATCCAACACCAGCGGGGTTCTCTCACGTTCCCCCCGCTTCAGACAGAATGGCCTATCAAACTCGCCCAAGGGGAACAAATGTCTGCCCAAATCACATCGTTTACACCCGCATACACACCGTTTCCCCTCCTTCTTTGTGTTCTTGCTCCCGCGACTTCACTTACTTTCCTTTGTTCTTTCACTTCTTGATCCCCCCCCTTCTCTGCTTGCCCCTCGGTCTCCTTTCCCTCCTTCTTGTGTCCACATATTGTCGAGGCAGCTGGTGAATCTCCTTGAACTGCTCTGTACCGGCAGACCACAGGCAGCTAAGATCAGCAGCCGTGTGTGGGAGACACACGCGTAGTCATAATGCCTGTACGTGCAAGCTCCTGTTGTTTTTGTCAACTTTTTCTGGTGACATCTTGTCATCGGAAATCACCTCTGCATCACAACATAACAGACATACACAGATAGGTGACTAATTAAAGGAAATAGCCACCAGAAGAGGGATAAACACCATTCTTCAAAAAGATATTCCCTCATTTTGGGTTTTGATGATGATGATGCCGTCTAATACGTCGGTCCAAAATCTCCCATAGGTGCTCAAATGGGTTCAGATCTGGTGACTTCCAAGGCCATAACATGTGATTCACATCATTCTTCTACTCATCAAACCATTCAGTGACCCCTCGTGGCCTGTGTATGGAGGCGCTGTAATCCTGGAGAGGACCACTCCCATCATGTCCAAAACATTTCATCATAGGATAAAGGTGATCACTCAGAACGGGTTTGTATTGATTTATGATGACCCTTCCTTCTGCGGGGAACAATTGGACCAAAACCATGCCTGCAAAATGCCTCCTACAGAATAAGAGAGCCACCAAACCCCCCTCACTGTAGGGATCAAGCACTCAGGCCTGTGTCATTCTTTTGGTGTACGCCACACACACCCACTTGTGGAGAACACATCTGAACTCAGCATGTTTTTTTACATGTATACCAGTGCCTGGTGGGTTTTCGAGCCTCCTTACTGATGTCCTCCCCATAGATATAAATACAGATGTCGCTTAAGTCACTGAGGCACAAGCCAGTCGAGCACTCTTTACAACTTAAGCTCTGGCCCTTCGTTCCCAAATGACGAACCCTCAAAGTCACTCAGATCTTTTCCTCTTGCCACCTTGAAACGAAATCAAAATTAACTGGGCCTGCTCAGCATTTTTATACGTGCAACAGCGAAGCATTGGACGTTAATTGCTTAACTGTACCATGCAGTGCACCTGTGTGGAAACATCTGCAATCGTTATGTTTCGTGAATCATTTATCCAGGTTTTTCCTTTAATTTGTCACCCATCTGTATATGCGACGGTTATAAAGCTTGCACAGGTGGAAAAAAAAAAAGATGCCAAAAAAAACCCCCAACAACAACTAAGCTGAATTTTAAAAAACTTGAATTTGAGATACAGCCCAAGACACATGGCATGTCTCTTACTCATTTAATTTCACTCTCCCATTCTTCTTTCTGGAGATCCATGAGACCTATTTCCTTTCTCCTCCATCACCTTCTACTTCTCTACATCTTACTTTTTACTTGCCCCATTTTGCAATCAATCTGCTGTTCATCTTATCTAATGAGCTCATTAGAGTGTCTTAAGCAATGGTGATTGATAATAATGGCTTAGAAAATGTCCCATTGATTCACTTCTATATCAGGCCTGTAAAGTAAAGGCTCTCTGCATTAAAATCATGGGTCAACTGAACTCTCTCCCCTGTCTTACTGCCTACATCTTAGATGACAAGCCCTTTGTTTTGCGACACAACCCGCCCCTCCCCCGCCCCAGTTCATGATGAGCGAAACTGGTTTGTACTTAACACGTCCGCTTGGCCCGGTGATACACGTCTCTGCAAAGCCTCCTTAACAAAAGTGTGAAAATGCGTTACAGCTAAGAGGACATATGAAAGACTCTTTTGCAGTGTTTTTTTCCCCCTTCAACATGATTAAATTCCACCATATTTTACATGTTTACAGAGGCCGGTGAGTGAAACCGAATGTTAACAGTAGACATCATATTATTCCAGCCAATCAAAACAAAGGAGACGTGTTACAGTTGGTCAGTTTGCTGGAAGTCTTTAATTTTTATGGCCAGGCTTCTTAACAGCCATGACTGATGGAGCCATTTGACTTTAAAGCTGTAAGAGCTACTGTTCGTAATGCAGGCAACTTTGCGGGGCCACTGGCAATATGTCTGAGGATATACTGCAGCTTTATGTATGCCGTGTTGTGTGTTTGGATTTGTACGTGCAAGAAGGAAGGAAGGAGAGGGAAGAAGAGATGGAAAAAGAAAGAAGGGAGTAGAGGTGTGTGTGTGTATGGGGCAGTGGGGGGCTAATGATAATTTGGGAGTGCGCAAGCGTGTGTGTGTGTGTGACAAAATTTGCGCCCACATGAATAGCGCGCAGTCAGCATGCGAGCTCAAATCACTTCAATAGTTTCACATCAACCAATTTAATGGCACAATCCCGGCCAGTGAAGTTTTTATTCCAAATCCTGTCCATAATCTAATGGCCTTTGAAAGTCTGCCACTTCCCCCTGGCTGACAGGTTGTGCATTTGGATCTAATTGAATCCATTTACATCCTGCACAAATGGAAAGCACATGGAGGCCTACCCACCTGGTTCTGATCAGCTACTGAGTTGGGAGAGACACACTCTTCGGAGTACGCCCGGTGCCAGCAGGGGATACACTACACAGCGAAGTGCAGAGGGAGGGGGAAGAGAGAACACCTTTTGATATTACTCTTGGCTCTAATTTAATTCAGTTTGAGTTCAGTTACCCCCTCACATTTTCATGTATCCCTATCTGTCTGGCAGACTGTGGTCTTTCACAGTTGTGTGATACTTTACCACAAGGGGGAGTCCAGCAATACCCACTCATGTACAGTATCACTGTGTGTGCTATTGTGGACCCGCGAGCACTCGTCTACACTTCAGCAGAGGGAAAGATGAGCGAAGCTTTAAAATCTAGATGACTTCAGGGCACGGTGAGACATCTGGGTGGAGTCTTTTCTGGTCTGATGTTTGAGAGAATATTAATGCTTTCTTGCTGCCACATGTTAGTCACACAAAACATTCATGGGGTGTTGGCAAAATATTTTAACAACTAATAAACTAATTTAGCGAATTCATTCCCTTAATTAACGTTTCACATGCTGCTACAAAGTGTGGAATATTCATTTGGAAGCTAATTAACAGCATTAGTCAGTGACTAAGATTTGTCAACACCAACCTTTGAGTCTTCAAAGCAACGTGAGGCAACTGACAACTAACTGAGGTCCAACAAGGCTTGATCGTCTGAAGTCAAACTGCAATTGTGTTGGTCAAAATATACTGAAACCATTACAGTGTATTATGTGACTGACAAACTGTACAAACAGTTATGATAAGTGAACAAATGGTCAAAAGATGGAAATATAAAGCATATAAACAGCAGTGACAGTTATTGCTAATTGGTATACAAACTAATATTGTCCACCAGCATTATTTTAAATCGTTATGTTTTCTGTACAATAAAGTTGCTTTCCCTAAAAGGAAGAGTTTGACATTTTGGGAAGTTCTTACTCACTTTCTTGCTGAAAGTTCGAGATATAATGTGTTAATAAAGTGAGATATAGATTTTTTGATTGGCAGATTTTGGACAAAGCCAGGCGACCTGTTTCCCACTTTTTCCCGTCTTTGTGCTAAGCTAAGCAAACAATTAACAAGCTGTTAGTGGTAGCTTCATGTTTACCGTAAAGATGAGGTGCATTTCCCAGCACTATTCCTTTTTATACATTATTTTGATATAGTATCTTTGTAATTCACTTATGCGGGCAGAATTCTGGCAGGTCAGTGTCCACATCATGGATGGCATTTTATTTGAGTATGCACAAGAACACACTGTCCAGGCTTTGTATGCGGCCTGCATTAATGCGTATCTGCAAATGGATATGGTTAATGAGGGCAACGGGTAACATCATGACCTTCATCAGGCCCCCCTCACAGTCCATCCCGGCCCCACCTCACACCACATCTGGTTTGACCATCTCCACCCCAAACCCCTGCTAGCCACCCCCGCCTGCACCTCATCAATCCTGCGTGTCATCATTGCCACACTTCTGGCTATTGCCAAAGTAAGCCATGACACGAAGACGTGAAAATGATGAATGGACTTTTCCGGACAGGAAGCGGCGATGGTTGAAGAGACACCCCACCCTCACTCATCTTTCCGATCCATTTTTCACTTTCTTTCCTCTGCCACGTCTCTCTGTTGTCTGTCCTTCTCGAGTCAACAGGAGCCAAACCATCATGTTCCACAAATACAGTCCTCCAAAATATGTGGTTGCATTTTTTTTCTCTTTTTCTCCAGAAAGCCGAGTCTCCACAATGGTTTTGAATAAGCAGCCCTTTCTGTATTAAGCCTTGTTGTGTTGGTTTTAAGTGATGCTCGGGGGAACTCCCAAATTTCCTTTTAGTTTTTTTCTGAAAACTTTGACTGGATAAAGGGAACATATAAACCACTTAATACACCTAATCCACATGGTAATTTTTATATTCCATCCATCTGGCTGCCACTTCTTTTAACTTTTGAAAATCCAAAACGCTGTAGTCCGAGTTTACACAATTCGATCCACTACCATTTTACTCACCACATCCTTCACCACAAGAGATACAGTGAACCTTGGGATGCCTGTATACCATCCATTGTTGTGTCCGCCTACACATGTCCATTCACTGTTGGACAATACTATCCATTAACTATTATGTGACTTGCTGTAGTTTTATTGGTTGTTGATGTGAATAGAAGTCCAACTGTGCTCCACGGAAGACATTATCATCCTCCATTGCCACGGCCACGGCCACGGCTCGAGCTATGAGGTTTCTCTCCAACGCTTGTGTATTGTCCCTGAATCCCTCATAATGGCTCATGACTGATATATTCATCTTAAACTTTGGTCAGACGTGGTTATTACCTTTATAAATTGTCTGAATTTTCTCCGTCATATGTCATATGATTTTAATGTTTGTGTCTGGTATGTCTTAATGCTTTAGGGGCATGTTTTCGAACACAGCCCGCTCTTAAAATCCCTTCATAGTCAGTGCTCGCATTTCGCCTTCATGAACTCTAGCTTCCAATATCAGAGCAAAGAAGCACTCCCTTGTTTCTATGCTCCCTCAGGGCAAAGTGGCACTGGTAGATATTTAAGAGATTTAAGCCTCCTTTGTTTAGGGGAATGAAGCCACTCCTTCCCTCTCCCCCTAAAGCTTAGTATAGCAGCGCTTTCTTACAATATCTTCATCATCTGTACCTCTAATTTGGTACAGTGAGAGAGTTTGGTTTCCATCACAGGCGTGATGAATAAAACATCCACTGAAGTTAAATACAAGTTTTCTTGAGACCATTTGTTTTCCGAGCCCTTCAAAATAATTCTCCATGGAGTTGCACAGTTTGTCTGATATTAATTATTTTGAATAAGACAAACTACTCTCGTTAAATCTGCCATACACAGCGGGACAGATGTGAATATTCAATAAAGGGCATAAAACTGCAGGTTAAACACTTCCAACAGTAGAAGTTTTTTTGCTCCTCATATTTAATTTCTGTTATCCTGAAGACACATATAGAAACTTATTCCTCCTTTGGTGGGAGAGACTCCCTTTCATGTAATTTGATTAGCCTAGTGGACCAGGATTACAGCCAGCCCTCTCTCATTTACTATTACTGAGGAGAAAAACAATTAAGCTATACATGTTAGCTATCAAGGAGACAACGCACTCATGCACACTCACATAGGCGCGTGCACACACACACTAGTCTCATTTAATCCTTTATGATGCGCCTGGAATTTGTAATGATTTTAATTAGGAAAGGTGCAATAGGAGTCTACTGCGTGGCAATGCTGACACTCCAGGGCGCCTGGAGCCAATTAAAAATATGTGCTGATCAAACAGCCTGCCCTCGCCATGCACGACTATCCCCAGAGCCTCTGCTGCTGCAGAGGGACGGCCAAGCTCGGGGCCTCTAGCTCCCACCGAACAGGCTGCAGAGGAGCCGACTCCACCCTGAGATCTGGTTCAAGGCTCCGCTGCTCCCATTAGCCAAATGCTACGGTGGGCGACGGACGGCCAAGCAGGCCGAGTCGAAGCCCCATAAGAGGAATCCTTCAGTTCACAATCAAACGTCTGTGAGAAAATGTCACACACCCCATTTGATCCCCACAGAGATCCTTTTTTTCTCTCCCACAAGGGAACTGGCTCAGCCCAATTTTCCCTCACACTCCGAGTGAGAACGCCACATTAAATTAGAATTATGTGACAATTTAGAGTGACAATTAAGCCTGGTATTAATTACACTGTTCCTTTTGTTTCAAGCAATCCCTGCGAAGTTGCCAGACCCAGGAGAGCCCAAAATAGATAAATTTAAATGAATCTGAAAGCGACTTATGTATTTTCCAAATGTTAATATTCTCGAGGAATCCTTCATCTCTGTCATATCCTTTCCCTCCTCCCTCGGTGAAGTCCCTCCTCTCTCTATCATTAGGCATCTCTGTCCCCAGTGATTAATGATACTAATGAGCATGTGCAGCCACTCACTCTGCCACACATTATTCTATCCTCTGGCCTGGGCCATGTGTCATGTCCTCCTGAGAGCGGACAAAGCGGCTCCCTGGTCATATGTAGCCAAACAATAATATTAACTTATATCTTTTCCAATATCTGTGTCAGAGGGGAAGGTGACGCACAGGAAGGCTTGTAGTGGCAGCGCAGGCACATGCAGAAACATGCATACAGCTTGCTTTTATTTTGAAAAACTATTAAGATATTAAGTTTCTGGAAAAAAAAACATAATCATTATGAAAGAGATATTAGCATACATATATTAATAATCAGAGAACTTTATACAGTATCTAGACTGCATTTAAAGGTAGCTTTATGTTGGCAAATAATTCTCACAGTACGTCGAGCTGTTTTAATGTGACCTGCTGAAAGACACCACTTGTGTGGAGCCTGCACTGACTCTGTGTGCGCCATCAAGACAGCTGGATCTCTCAAACTCTCTCACTTTTTAGCACCGTTCTCTGCCCCCCTCTGCTTTGTGTGGGTCTGTTTATCTCAGATAAATCAGATATCAACATTCAAAGTATCCTTTCAAAAGAAAACAACAGTCTGAAATGCCACTTATGTGAAAATGGCAAAAAGAAAATCATTTGGGCATGATCCCACATTTTCTATCTGAAGGATATTTCACACTTTTTGGATTTTGGAGCACATGTTGCTCGCTGAAGTGACCGCTGCTGTTTCTACTTTTCTCCGCTCTGGCGTTGTTGCAATGATCTTGCGTTGTTAAACTTTTATCTCCAGAAGACGTTGTGGGCTTGTCAGGTGGGCAGCGAGGGCGATAACTGCATATTTGAAGAGCCATAAAAAAAAAAAAAAAAAAGATGAAAAAGAAGACAAAAAAATCCCTCATATCTTTGGGAGTCAAATCTGCCGGTACACTGAAATACAGCTCATCACTTTTATGTCGGAACCACAAATCGGCTATTGGGATGTGAAATTAATATGACAGAGGGGCCATCTGCTATAGGGGCGCACAATGGCAACCAGGAGGACTGTTTTAGGCCTTGCAGAGGACATTTTTAATTGGACGCTTCATGTGGAAAGCGCATACATGTCATATAAACTGATTCGTTGGTATGATGGCTGAGCTGGATTTATGACAGCGAGCAAAGAGACAGGGAGGGAGGGAGGGAGGGATAGAGAGAGAGAGGAGGAAGAAAAGTAGTGCACAGAGGCAGACAGCTGTACACTCAAGTTTTTACTTTGCAATCAATGCACCAAATCAGATAACTGTGAAGGAATGCTTCGTTTCATTCTGATTGTTCAAAAGTTGCTCGTCATCCAGTGGAGCTTCGGTATTTTAACGTGCTCTGACATTGAGGGCATGCTGGTTACTGTTGTTGCTTTTGCTGCAGATGAGTATCCACACATAACACTTTTAACCACCTTTTGACTAAGACACATTCTTAGTTGATTCTGTAGTCTGCTGTGCTGCAAGGGTGGAGACGCTGAATCCCCATTGGTCATATATCAGCAACCGGTCACACCTTTTTAGATTTGACAGCAGTTTACAAAGAGTTTAGATGAGTTTGGAGGTATTTTTAAAAAATCAGGTTGTCAGGTTGTCAGCTTGTGTATGATTTGTGTCATCCAAATATCTGTATGGACAATAATGATTCTTTATGTTGAAATGTACAGTTAAGACAGTAGTCAGCTGTAATTCACACGTGTCGCTCTCCGTACTTCTTTATTGTGAAATTCCATGATAATCTGGACTCTTTCGTCTCCTCACTCATCAGCATTCAGGGGATTTTAGCAGTCTGTTACGAGTCAACTTGGAGCAGGCTCCGCTGCAAAACGCAATCTCCTGCACGTCACTGTATGAGCAGGACAAATACATAGGTTTCATTTGCACCATTTCGCTACCAACAGGAATCCTGTGGCGTTATCAAACTGGCAGGGGAAATCAGACTATCCTAATAAATCAGGCCTAACAAGCATTTAGGGTGTTGTGAGAGGAGGAGGATAAAGAGTGGGTTGTGTAAAATGAATGCGGGGGCTCTGTGAAGGGGAAAGACGGCCTGAGCCGACTTAGACACCGGAAGACCTGGGTCTGGGAGATACCGGGCCCGTGTCTGGGACCCTGAACCGTCCTCCATTATCGCTGCCCAGTTCGGCCATGTGAGGCTTATGCAACGCTCCTCCAACCTGCAGCTGGGGGAGAAATCAATCACACCACAAGCCCCCTTTTCTTCTCTCAAACAAGAGCTTTTTAGTGACAACAGCCATCTCGGTCACATGACCACGGGAGCATCATGCAAACCCCCCAGCCTCTCCCCCTTTCTCCCAAGTGTCCCCCAGCACCCCTCACTGCAGATGTTGGATAACAACATGGCTGATGAGTTTAATAATGGAGGAACAATGTTGCTCTTGTGCGCTGGAAAGCCTTCAACAGTTGTGTTAGACATGTGCCATCGCAAGACTTGGTGCAGGAACATAATGACTTGATGTGTGATCCAGTCTGAGGCGATGATCAACTGAGCTGTTCGGGTGGGGAGTCAAATAAAGCTGCTCATTAATTCATCTTATATTATAAGTGCAAGTGAAGCCTGTATTTGAACGCCACATCAAAGAAACGCTTACACATACAGGCAGGTCCAAATGGGATAAATTGGTGCTTTGAGATCTGTGAGACTTCCAGAATTAGCAGAACTCATCACTTGTGATGATTTGAGCATTTACACAAGAGTTCACTTTAGAAAACTTTGTTTTTGCCCATTCGCTCAAGCGGTGGAAATGCGCTCGCTGCAGCCTCCAACCGGTGGTGAACTATGCAAATGTCGTCATTTCCATTGTGGGCCTGCGGGGCTGCGGGGAGGGAGTCAGTCACTCCCTCCTGCAAACCCCCAGCGAGGTAATGAAGGGGTTAAAATATGATGTCAGGTTCCCTGGGTGGGGGGCTTAAAGGTAAAGGAGGGCAAAGGTGCCAGAGGATGTCAGAGGACTGTGGGCTTGTGCAAATGATTAGATCTTCTATTTAAAACCTGCTCGCTTCACATTTACTGTGTGTTTAATATTTGGATGGAAAATTGTGATTTTACATTATATTTTATACATTTGAGCTGGGTGAATATATATAAGTGATTATTAGCTGATTAAACTCCATTACACTTTGGGTGCTGTGCACTGTCCTCTGAAGGCCCTCCTGTCGCCTTTTGTTTTCAGTCAAAGAAGGAGGCGCGATGGGGATTGACGGAGACCTGGTTTAAAACGCGGCCTATCTTTGGGGGGGTGGGCGCGCTGCTAAAAATTGAAAACGGCGTTGGAGCTGCCCTTTAGCGAGCGTTGCATCTCGGGCGAGAATCGGCGTCTAAAAATAAAAGTGAACAGTTTTCATTAGTGTGGCGAGATCCGGCTTTCTCTCCTTGAAGTGAAGACAGATCCGCGTTAACAGCGCCAGCCTTCAGTAGGCTTCTGGTTGTGCCATATGCCACTACAATTCAGGCGACGCGCGCGC
>JAOXYL010000045.1:9218608-9229853 GCA_028564955.1 Terapon puta
TATATATATATATATATATATATATATATATATATATATATATATATATATATATATTGTGTATTATATTCTGCATAGCTTTTGTTTTATGTGTTTATTGGTTTATTTATATTTTTTCACGTCTAATTTAACCGTTGTGCTGTAGGCAGTATTGTTGTAGGCTCATCAGACATATTCTCTTGAAATTCTTTGTGTTTTTATTCCGAATTCATTTACAAAATCATGCTAAACATGAGGTATAATTAGTCATTCAGGAGAATTCATGGGCGCTGTTCACCATTCATCTCTCACCATTCATGTTTGCTTTTGGCAGCACTCACACACACACACACTCACACACACACACACACACACACACACACACACACACACACACACACACTCACACACAGCCTACGTCCACATGTGTTTTTTTTTTCCTATAGATGTTTTGTTGAGAGCATGAAGGCTAATGCTGGCTACAGGGTACAGGTGCCCTCCTCCTCCTCCAACCAGATTTGGTGTTTCTTTTGTGGTGTTGTGCAGCACCAACATGAAGACCCCCCCACCCCCCCTCCAAATGTCATCACTGTTCAATGAGCAGCACAGGTGGTTTATTGTTCTCCCCAGTCTCGTCATTCACACATGGGTGTGACTGGGGAGAAGTCTATCTAATGTGCTCAAGATTTGGAAAACGACTTAATTCTTTACATTTCAGGTGTTTTATTGAATTAACGCGCAGAATAATTCTAGCTCGGTGCATCTAAATCCCCTCCAGGCGCTGTTAGAATTATTTTGCCATCGTGCTGGGCTGATGTGCAATCTTTGATTTATTATTTTAATAATATTTGAAAATGTCAAGCATGTCATAACGCAAATAGGTGGACGAAACACGGAGCATAATTCACAATTATTCATGGCATGTATTTTTAAGATGGTAATTTATCAAAACAGCACAATGCAAATTTATAATCCATGTGACTTAAGCAAAAAAAATAGTTTTTACCCTTTCAGACCCATTTTCGTGTATAACATTAAAATTTAAATTAAGCATGTTTTACACACACACACACATATACATATATATATATATATATATATATATGATCATCTACATCTATTTGATTTATTTTCAACAGTTCCTGCTCTCTCTATTAAGTAAAGCCGTTTAAATACTTTTTCAGTCAGTTTTCCCAAATGAATACAGGCCAGTCACACTATGTAAGTCAAACACTGGTAGGTTGTTGACCAAACTGGCCCCGGACTGCTGCTCGTCTTGACAGGGCAGGTCATTAGTGTCCCCTCAAGTGTCCTGTATGCCGGCAACATTAGCACAACTGAGAATGTTGTTTGCTGAGTGTGTTGGATCCCTCCAGTTTCTCTGCGCCTTCCCCCCGGGGACTAACTTGCACACTGGTTCACATGAATACTTTACAAAGAGCATGAATATTTCAGGGTTGATGTAAAAATGCATTCAGAGGCAGGTTTCTGATGTGGCTCCTTGAAAGGGCTCCTCTGACTTTGCAGAGGTATTTATTGTGAGCGCTCCCTTCACCCTCGCCGCTGAAAAGAGTGACGGCGGTTGCAACAGCCTCCCTTGGCATTGTTCTGCACCGGGGTTACAGAATTTCAACATATTTTTGGGGGGGAGGAAATTTCCTTTTCTTCCTGTTATGCACACTGGTTGGTTTGGTTGCAATTAGGCGACAAGAGACACACACTCCTACCTTGTTGCCAAGCGAACCGTGTTAACTCAGAACCGGCAGAGATTCTGTCAGCGTGCATTTGCCTCCGTCCATCTTCACCTACTACAAGCCAGTCGTTTGTAATGTGTGTCAGGTGGTCGATTTATAGTTTGCACTTGCGCTGTGTTCTGGGAACGTGGCACCGGAGCAACTCCCCTCCCTGTGCGCTCGCCGATACAGTGAGACACGGACCTGTAAACTCATCTAATGCGGCTTAATTCAGCCAGTTCGTTTACAAGGGCTTTGAAATAGTAATTTTATCTTCTGCTGGCTCCGGTGCAGGAGCTGGGAGACGGTCTCCGCTTGGCTGTGAGGCTGGGATTCAGATGTTGGACGGTGTCAAAGGAGGAGACACGGTGGAGCTGTCTTTACTGCTGGCATTTATGGTCGGGGGCTCATCTTTCAGCCATATTGTTCTGATCAGCGTGCTCTGGCTGAGGTGTGGCTGTGTGAAAGCAGCGGGGAGGTTCGGAGGCCGTCCACGGCCGAGCTCTGCTCCAAACACCCCGTGTAATCAAAGGTCATATTTGTGTCGTCCCGCTCGCCCGGTCTCCCCTTCCTTTACATCTCCTCTGTCTCCCTTTCCATGAGCTGTCCCCTCTCTCCTCCCCTCCATTTCTCTGTCTCCCTTTTCTTTCCAGCAGGAAGACCCTTGTGTCTGGGAAGCGGTGGTCTTCCTGCCACTTCTGTTTTAGCCACCCTCCCCTACCCCGGGCCATTGTTGCAGACCCCAGCTTTGTGTGTGTTTTACGGCTGCTGTTAAAGATAAAAAACAGTCCCTTCCACCCCCTTTATTGTTTTCTGGTAGGATGTCCCTGTCATTCCCTTAGTTTTTATGTCCTAGCTGGATATCCGAGCAGCTTCCCCCTTCAAAGGTTAGCTATGCTGTCTGCCTTCTCCCATTTTTTTTTCCAAGGGGGAATAAATAACTTTACTGAGACTTTTATTGAACGTCTCATTGCTGGAATATCCCATGGGTCTGTGGTTGTTAGGAAGGCGCTTCAAAGACAAACACAGGTGTTTGGTGGAGTTAGCAGAGGGCTGGTTACAACCAGGGCCTTTAAAAGAATAAACCTCAGTAAGTGGGTGAGGGTTGTTTGTGGGAAGGGAGGCTTCTTCTTCTTCTTCTTCTTGGCCTTGTAACTCTTGTCTTGCGAGCACTCACAGTCTATACCCTGCTTCCTTTTGGCTTTACCCCCCACCCTCCATCCTTGGTGACCCCAGACAAGAGTGGTTGCTGGAGTGCATTACGTGCTCAGCGTAATTATTTAGCACCAATCCCCACTGAAAGCCTTTGCGTGTCTTATCTTTCCAATTCTACAATTCAACAATTTGGGGAATTTGGTAAGAGAAATTTTAGAGCTGCGCCTCACCACGAGGAGAAAAGAGAGTCGATCTTCTGTTTAACCCATCTTAAATATTATATTAAAAGGCTACTTGTATCCGCAGTGACAGAACGTGGGTCTTAGGCCAAGTTCCATTTGGCCCGGGCCTCCTGCGCTCCCTCTCTGCAAAAACAGAGCGAGAACCTTGGCCTGTTGTCGGGCTCGTTTGTGGACTGTTGTGAGATGACACGGTTCAGACGCGATGTCACAGGAGTCCCTCCGAATAGTGGAGGTGTTGCGTGGCATCCTACACCTGGCTGAAATAGCACCTCGCCCGGTGCTGCCGCCATCTGTCACCTTCCCCTGACACTCCCACGGGAGACCCAAATGACTTGCAAGGGCAGCGAACTCTCTTTGAAAGAGCAAGTCCCTCACATATTTGCAAATGCCAAGTGGATTCAGGAATTGGTGTCACGAAAGACTTTCTCTGAACGTTGAAAAAAAAAATTGTCACATTTGGATCATCATACCAGGTGTCCAATAACCAGGCATCAAAAAATAAGTAACAACATCTGGAATTCATTACACTCAGGTAACTTAAGTGACAGATTTGATGTCAGGTAAATGATTTAATCAGTTGCTTTCCTTTGCATTTCTTTGCTCATCAGCAAAACTGTCCACAGAAAGTGAAGGCTTTGGCTGAGTGGAGGGGGGAAAAAAAAACAGTGGGCTGGCTTTGCGAGAGGAATTTGGCGAGTGAAGTGGCCATGCTGCCTCAGAGACGGGCTCTTCAAACAGGCCTCGAGCGCGGGGCGTGTACACGGGACCAACACAAAGGAGACCCACGGGCGAGAGTGACGGGCAGGGCAATACCTTCCTGTATCAGATTTCTGGGCATTGGGTTTCAAAACCTTCCCATCTATTTTTACACTCAACACGAGGAAGTGAGAAGTTTCATCCGACGGGGCTACGAGCGTGTTTTGTTCACTTCCCATGACAAACTCACGCACACACACACACACACACACATGCACACATAAAAAAAATAAAGAAAAAAAGAAAAAAAATAGCTGGACCGAAAAAATATTGTTGCAAGATTGAATAGACTGATACGTTTGCCCAAAGTCAACCACTGCTGTTTTGTTTGTGATTTGGATCTCTTTCTCTCTCTCTTTTTGTCTCTCTCCCCCCATCCCTCCTCATTCTCCCTCCCTTTCCCAGTATCAGGCTGCTTCTCATCAGGCAGCCCCAGGCCCACCTCAGTGCATGGCCGTATTGCATGTGACAGCTGTTAGACATTATTAACGGCTCAAGCAGAAAATCCAGATTACTTGTTTTTTAATTTAAATTTTATTATTGTAATCGTTCAATGAAAAGAACAAAAAAAAAAAAGAGGGGCAGTTGCCCTATTGTTGCTAGCAGATTTGTGGTCAGTGACAATGCTGCTTGCATATGAGTGTGTGTGTGAGCGTGTGTGGGGTTATGTTTGGGTGGGTTTGCACGCATGTGTGTGTGTGTGCTGGGCTGTGTTCTCCAGACACCCCCTCCACTAGAGCCAAGGCACCCCGCGGTTGGCTGCGAGGCCTAGACAGGTGCATTGTTAACCCTCTAACGTCTGAGTCTGTCCCTGCTGAACGCCGCCGCGAGCGCTCCTGCCGGGATCTCACGCTTGTGATGCAGCGCATGCAGCAGTCCCACTTTGCGCATCCCAACGATGTGCTCTTCCTCTGCGCATAAGAGCTTGCACAATCACAGTTTTTGTCAGTCTCCGTCTCACGCCAGTTCTGCAAAGAGCTGGCTGAAGTTCTGTCTCATGCTGTTAATGTATGGGTTGCGTTTGGAGAGGGAAACAATTACAACACTCAGCAGTTGATCCTGGAAAGCTCTTCCTTTCTCTTCCTGTTTGTCTGCTCTCATTCGTAGATGTTCTGCATTCTGAGCTTCCCTGTTTCGGAAAAAAAAGTAGACTGCCATCCCGTAAAGGCAAAGGGGCACTGGGCTGAGAGCAGATAAACTCAAATGAAGGGCCGCGGTTCGGGGACCGGCGGCGGCACAGCGGGCGGCGGTGACACGGTACCAAACAATGAGGTGTGCTAAATATATGCAGAGATTTGCCATTAAATATACATGCAGCACGCCTCTCAAGGATGTGTCAGCCCTTTTGTGAGAAAACAAAGATTAGCATCAGGAATTCCATTTTAATAAGTCTCTTGGGACCCTCCAACCAGCTGCCTAGTCCTCAATCCAAAGGGGACTTGTTGCTCTCCCTCTCCCTCACTCTCTTTCTCCTTTTTCGTCCTCTCGTTTTCATGGATTTCCTGTGCTCTTTCTGACACTGATTAGAACAAAAAAAATCCCTCATCTCTCGCTCCCTTCTGCTTTTTTTTCCTCCATAAAATCATTTGTTTTACACCACAAATTCTTTCATGCCTGCATGTTCCCTCTTTGATGATCCATGTCCACCCCCCCCCGCCCGTTCCTCCTCGCAGCCCACCCACCTCCCACACCGCTCTCCTTTACATTCATTGCCCCCCTTCAGTGTGGGACCCTCTCTGCCCTTCACCTCCTTCTGCAGGTTTTTTTTCTTTTTGTCCCCTCTGCCTGATGTGACCACTAGGCTACACTGCCTCCTCTCTCTGATCCAGCGTGTGTCCTGAGGATCTGGGGCAAATGACTGGCTCCTCAGCAACAGATGTGTGTTTGTCTGCTGGTGCCGCATGCATTAGCTTCCTGTGCATGCCATGCACGGCCACTGACCTACCCTCTGGTGAACGTGGGGGGAGGGGGGAGGGCAGAGCGAGTTTGCGTATCTGTGTGTGTGTGTGTGTGCATGAGAAAGAGACAGACAGAGAGAGAGAGAGAGAGAGAGAGAGAGAGAGAGACTAGATGCACACTGTCACATGCTGTCATACACTTACTGGTGCATTGCGAGCAGACGCGCACAGAGGCACGCACACACGCACGCGTCGCGGCGCACACTCACACATCTCGCTTCCCAGGAGGCCGTGGGGCCAGTGGGACAGAGCAAGCTTGAGAGTCTGGTTCGTCTGTTTACATCTAATTATAGAAACAGGACTATTTCTGCAACCGCTGTTCCAGCTTTTTTATATTCTTACAAGAGCGAGCGAGAGAGAGAGAGAGAGAGAGAGAGAGGGAGGAAAACAAAGCTCTGACAGCCTTTTCTCACAATGGTGAGCGGTTATCTCATCCCCTCAGCGCTGCTACAGTCTGCAGGCTCTCAGTACAGTACAACAGGAGACACACTGTGGGAGAGGAGGGGAAGGGGGAGGGTGTCATGTATATCGTAAGCCCTCTCATCCTCATGTAACATGAATGTGCAAATTTACGAGGAGCACGCAAAGGCAAACAAGGTGACGCATTTACCCCCTCCTCCTCCTCATCTTCTTCCCCATTAGCCTCACAGATACATTCAGCTGTTGATTAATAAAAAAAAAAAAAGGAGAATTGTTTCATTTCAAACAGGCTCTCGCTGCAACCCCCCCCCCAGCGGAAAGTGCTGTCCATCACTATAGTCAAAACAAAAGGGAAGAAAGAATTGATGTGGAGGATTAGGGCTGTGTAAAGTGTATCTAGTGTGAAAGAAACGGGGCCAGTATGGTGGTTAATCCTCAGGCTTGGTGGCTGATATCCAGCTGAGTGGCTGTTGTTGGCCCCAGGGGGCGGAGTGGGGGCTGTCAGGGAGACGTTGCCTGTCTGGGGTGTGCCAGGTGAGAGCAGGATCAGGGTGTTGGGTCTGTGGGTCTTAGCCAGATCGGTTGCACAGCCTTTCGCAGGTGCTTTCGTAAAGACCCCCCCACCTCCACCCCCCCCCCCATATGCCCCTGCGCACAGGCCCACTGGATGCAACCTGAGCCGGGGTGCTCCCCATCCCCCACCTAAAAATACATGAACCACTACATAATGGCAATGTGTGCTTGCATACATCGCCACCCTGCTCCCTTCTCCTCTCCGAGACGTGGCAGGTAAATTAATTGGCCGTGAGCGTGTAACGCAAACGCCGAGATAAAGGTGTGCTGTCTGGCCGAGGCGCAGCGTAACGGCCGTAATGATGGCTCCATTGTGTTGATGTTGGGATGGGGGGGGTGGGTAGTTAGCGGCACAGCCTGCAGGGCCCTCGCTTTAGGGCTGGATGGTCTCTGATTAATAGTGGGGAATGCTTTGAAGTGACACAAAAGTGCACCAGCTCACGGGCTAATAGCAATACCATCAGTGCGGGGAGCGCTCCCTCTTCCTTAGTCTTCATTAGCTAACGTTTCCTCGCCCCCTCCCCTCTCCTCGCACGCCTGCCTCATCCAGTCACAGAGAGCCTTTTTCAGGAGCTCTCAAGTTGTTTTTTTTTTTCTTTTTTGCAATATTGTTTCATGATTTTGCTGTCATTTCTCTCTGTCGTGTTTGCGTAAAATATGAGGTTCTTTCTACACGCAGGTGAACTGTGGCACAGTCTAAAGACGTGCAGCATTCAGCTGGGACATGGCTGGTGGCGACTATTCCCAGGGTCCCTTTTTTTTCTGATCCCCCTCACTGACAGACGAGCTACAGCTGTGGGTGTGTCTGTGTGAATGTGTAACCTGTGTGTGTGTGTGTGTGTGTGTGTGTGTGTGTTTGGGAGGCAGGGCTGGGTCTGTCAGCTGTTGGAGTAAAGTAAACTATTAGCGGTGGGAGAAGGCAGTGTTTCCAGCGAAGAATTAGAACCACTTCTAATTGCAGTGAGGTTGGGCTATGATTACATGCTGGCTAATGCACTGACAGACCTCTCACTTGGCTGGCTCTCAGAATGCTGCTGAAATGGCTGAATGCCTTTTGGTTATACAGCATAATAGGAGGGTGTGTGGAAGCACGTGTGTGTGTGTGTGTTTGCTGTGTGTGTGGGTGGCTGCCTGTGTGTATCTGTGATTAAACTTGCCTTTCTTTGCGTTTTTTTTTTGCATGTTTTTGCCAGTTATGCATTTTGCTTGCATACGTGTGCGAGTGTGTGTGTGTGTGTGCGTTTTGTGTGATAACTGTGCTCCGCTTGTTTCCTGAGTGCCTGTCGTTATTTGTAGCGGAGGCAACTTTTCTTTCCAAATCAAAACTCAGCTGGCGCAACTGTCTCCTGAACAAGAAGTGTGCGCTTTTTTGTTTACACATGTGTTGTGTTCATTGTGTGTGCGTGCGTGTGTGTGTGTATGCCCACGGGAAAGAGCAATCAAAGGAGCTGTGTGGTGGAGAGATTGTATAAAAAGGGAGTGAGAGAGGAAACAGAGTGGCAGGCAGCTGAGAGGGCAGCATGTGGGGGTGGACGGGGGGCTGATGCAGGTGCCTAATTCTACCTCAGCCCTGGGCGTTTTATATTCCATCCATCTCTCTCCCTCTCTCTTCTCTCCGCTCCTGCATGGGGCTGCTGTGGCATGTAGTAAATCCACCTGCCTCAATTAAAACGTTGATTAGCCGATATATCCGTGACAGTAATCAGAATAATAACACACGCAGATGGATTTATACAGCATTGTGCTGTAAGTCTTGTGCATAAATAATCAGGTAAGAATTCTAAGAAGCTGTGTTCAGTTTTCACCTCGTAATTTTAATTACTCTTTTTTTTTTTGCTTGTGGAACAGCTTGTTCTCAGGTGTGCAGACCCCCCCTTCCCCTCCCCCATTTGCGAGAAGCTACGGTTTACTGTTTTTGCTGGCAAGTGCTTGTAAATCACATTGCATTCCCAGCATATGGGGATGACAGTTACAGGAGTGCGTGTGCGTGTCATTTCTTCATCAGGTCCCTTAGGCCGGTGTTATCTCTCTTTTAACCAGACTAGAGGGAATACAGATGCTGCTGTGGTTTCTCCAGGGGTCAGGAGGTCAAAGAGAAAACTTTTCCGCGCATTCACGGGAATTTTGACGACTGCATCTCTGCCGACTGCGGTTTGATAGTCATAGGTTGCATTCTTACCACTCAAAGGATCACACGAGACATTTTCTTGCGGGAAGGCTTTGGGAGGTCAGTAGCCGTGCGGTTGTTAAGGAACAGAATGTGTTTGGCTTGTTTTGGTGACGTGAAAGGGCCGTGCCGTCCTGGCTACTGTGTGACAGACCAGTGAGGAATGAGGAGGGAAGCCATCATCCTTGGTAACGCGGGCATCACCAGACCAGAGTCGTCTCTACGCCCGGAAACTGGATGGATCGATGCCACTGGCACGGTGGAGGTGGAGTGAACTATGCAGCTGTGTAGGAAGGAGAGGTTGGTTGGGACTTACTGGAACATATGAAGGTGCAGCAGATGTCCATTATTTTGGAGAGAGAATTTTATTTAAGCTGTGAGGTCCGCAATGTATTAACGCCTTCTCTTTTTTTCTTTTTTTTTTACCATGTGTGTGTGTAAATGTGCGTATCCCCATTTGACAGATCCTCTTTCAGAAAGTGGAGCTGCTTTGAGGATCAATACTGACACACTGTGTGCACGAGTACACACACAACACACACACTTTTACACTCACTGTCTCATCTGTCAGTTGACAGAGTTTTCTCCAGCTCTGTGGGTTCTCTTTCCAGCCAAGCAGATGGTGAACATTCAGAATGAAAGCAGATCCTAAGTCCTTTTGGATCTCCATCAATCCGGCAGTCTCTGGGACTGTCCTGCAAGGGGCTCAAGTTTCTCAGCACTGACTGACTGAGCCTCCCCAGCCCTCCAGCCTGTCCGTGGACGCCGCCCTCCCTCCGCAACGCACATATGTCCAGTCTAACGGCAGTGCTTTGTAATCTCACGTTCCATGGCGGTCCACAGTCTCACACACACACACTCGCACTGGAGCCGAGAAAGGGGGCTGCTGACAGTTGCCGCCACCGCTCACTCCTTTTGCTCCCCACCGACTCAGCAGACACCTCCAAGCCCAGCAGGGTGCCTCCTCGTTCTGCTCTCCCACATCCTCGCGCAGCGTGTGGCACCCCGCCGCCTGCTCACACAGCAAACGCACTGAAGAGCTCATTTCCCTCGCCTGTCTGTCCCGCTTACCTGCAGTAGCGGCTACACCACCCACCCCCATCACGCCCCCCTCCACCCCATCCCCATCCCCATCCCCAGGCCCTCCACCCAGTGTGTTTTTATGTGACAGAATGAGCAGGATTTATTTCAGCGCGCGTGCTTGGACCCTTTAACGGGCCTGGTTAGAAAGCGCAGCGCTTTGAAGCCCGCGCCGCTCCTGACTGTAAGTGATTTTTACGAGACGTGTTTCTGTGCCAGTCAGCCAGCCAGGCCGCCGCGCCACAACCAGACTGGTGGAGAGCAATGGGGATGCCATTCCAGCACACACCATCTGGGAGAGTGTGTGTGTGTGTCTGTCTGTCTCTGTGTGTGTGTGTGTGTGATTCCGCACATATGTTTGTGTAGGTGTGTGTTTGCGTGCATGTTAAAGGGAGAGAGAGGTGGTTAGCGCTGGCTGTGAAAGGGAAAAGGGAAAAAAAAAAAGTTTGGCTTTTTGAGGGAGGCCTCGCACTGCCCCTGCCTGCTTCTACTGATTTATGAGCTTGTGAAGGAAATCTCTCATTTGTCACTTTTCATCTCTTTTCTCCACGTCATCCTTTTTTTTCCTCTCCCTCTCTCTCTCTCAATGGAATTCTGCCTTCCCCCAAATCATCCACTGCTCCTGAAGAATGGAGACGAGAGAGGGAGGAATGGAAGAGCAAAAGAAAAGCAACCAGTAGGGAGTTGCTTTCTTTCCGTATCTGGTGTAAACCATGTTGAACAAAAAGGCTTGTCTTAGTGGATATGTTTTAGTTAATATTCATAGGTGTTGACATGTCAGCGTAATATATTTTGTTTGTGGTAAGGATGCGTGTCATTAGGCAGTGTATACTTTCTGCCTGTAAATAATTCAAAGCACTTGTTACGGTGCTGTTCCTGCTATGCTGTGGTTTGAGTATTTGGTTGGGGGGAAAAAAAAACATCTGACAACATTGGGTCTGAATCTTACGTGCCATACTGTGTCTGTTTGTGTGTGTGTGTGAGAGGGTGAGAGAGAGTGTGCACAAGAGGGACACACGCACATAGTCTGTTTGCTGCTAATACCTGCTGCCAAGACATTACTGTACTGGGGTCACAGTCAGGTCAACTGCAGTCTGGAGCCTTAGCGCGCGTGTGTGTGTGTGTGTGTGTGTGTGTGTGTGTGTGTGTGTGTGTGTGTGTGTGTGTGTGTGTGTGTGTGTG
>JAOXYL010000045.1:9248615-9263748 GCA_028564955.1 Terapon puta
GCAGCAGCAGCAGCAGCAGCAGCAGCAGCTTCCCTTGTCCTGGCCAGATTAATGGCTGAATGGGCTCTGCCGTGCCCAGCAGTCCCCCTCTTGCCGCCCCAATGGAGGGCATGCTGAAACTGAGCGGGCTGGCATTATCGGGCACAGCCAGACCACGCTGTGAAAAGGGATTACGCCGTCAATCGTCACGCTCACAAACAACATGCTGCCGCAGAAAAAAAGCCCCTCTCCCAGCTTGGATAAAGACTGCCAAACAGCTCTCCGCTTTTCTCCCTCCCAAAATCAGAGAAAAACGTCTTGCTTAAACAAAGGATCCCTCCTCCTCCTGCTGTAGATGAATTGGCATAAATGTGTGTGCTTATTAATCATGACAGAAAAGAAAAAGACAGAGACAAAAGGGGGAACACACGGATAGAGTAAGAGAGGTAGGAAAATAAGTGAAACAAAGAAAAAGAGAGTGAGGGTATGTAATTATCACCCCATTGCCCTCCTCAGAAAGCAGCACCTCTTGTGTTATTGCAGGGCTGTTTGCCCTCTCTGTGCATTTCATTAATTAAGATGGGAGCATGCGGAGGCCGCTCTGAGACGAGGTCATTAAGCCCACCACAACACTCCTCCCTCCCTAGAGCCGGCTCACAGCACCGGCCCCATTGTTCCACCGGCAGAAAGTGAGACATTCAACACTCGAAGCTCCTGTTAAAACCACGGCACTATACATGCAGACACGCACACGCACACACACACACACACACACAGGGCCAAATGAACTGCATCTGCGCTTTCCGGGATCAGGTTGCATGCTTGCCAACACAAATACGTCTGTCTTTCATTTAGCTTGTAGAGCCATGTTTTCCTCGCTTTATCCCCCTCCTCCTTCCTTCACTCCGTCTGTGACTTGTGTTTGAAAGTGAGGCCAGAGAGTGAGACAGGTGCAAAAGCAGGAAAAAGGAGACATGAAACACCTGGACTTCTCCAGATGACTGGGAGGTCACTGAGATGCTTGCATATGGCCATGGTGGACAGTAAACGTGCTGCCTGCCATTCATATTCACATGGATTAGAAACTAAGCAAATAACTACATATATAACATATACATATAAGCACATTGATTTGTTTACATGTAATAACCATCAGGGAGTGGAAGTAGATTGTCATGGTGATATTTGTTTCTTTGTACTAATATTGCAATAGGCTTTTATCTCAATCCATGATTTCGCTTTCCTCCATCTTTTGTGTTTTCAAATGTCCTGTTGCAAAATGAGTTTTGTATAAATCCTCCAAACATGCTTGAGGTAATAACCCCAGGTGCACTGGCTTACAGACCCAAAATTCAAATGACCCTTGATGTAGGTCAGTTTAAGGTCAGCTGTTCAGCTCTCTTCATTGTAAAAAAGCTTCAAATTTGTCCATATCACTTCATTCATGGACAGGGGTGTTGCTGGCACTTCTGAAAGAGAGATAATGCATGCGCCATATGTTTCAAAGACAAATCCCATACATTACAGCAATCACCAAGCTTGTCTTGTATTGTTTTCAATCTAAACTCATGCAGGAAAGACAAACATGACAGGCAGAGCCAGTACCTATTTGCGTATGAACACCACCAGCTGTATTGGACCTGGAACATTATGCTGGGTTAGTCTGGATAACTATACTGGTGGTTATTGTCCTGTCTTATCAATTCTCTCCCTCTCTCTGCTACCCATCTCAGCAGCTCCAGGGTATCCTCGATTCTCAGGGAGTCTAGCCCACACTTTCCTTCCTATGAGCCACTTGGATCACCATGCCAACAGTGGAGTTCTCTACGGGCAGCACCGTTTCTATGACACCCAAAAAGGTGAGGCATGAGATGATTAAAATTTAATCAGACAGAAATAAGACATTTAAATCCAATTTATACAACATAGTACGGTGTAATTTGATATGGGGTATTGATATGAGGATGCCTAGGGACACTATGATGGGGGCTGAATAATCTAATTCTGTCATTGCCTTTTCCTTTCTTGACTAATGCATCTGTCTTTGCTGGCCTTCCTTCCTCTCTTAGAGAACTTTTACCTTCGAGGTCTCCCGTCACAGCCACCTCTTATTTCAACCAACCACAGTCTGCCACCAATGTCCAGGGCAGGTTCAGGACACTCCCAGGGGTCCTGCAGCAGAGACAGAGATCCAGGGGTGGGGACAGGTCTGCATAAGGGTCTCAAAGAGGGCTCGGTGGAGAGAGGAGTTGTACCTGTCAAGGACAAGGAGAGGTCCAGTAGCAAACAGGAGGCAAAAGAGAGACAACAGCACCAACAGCACCACGGCCACCAGCCACCTCACCCCACACACCACCACCATTCCCACTCACATCAGCAACATCCACACTATCCACAGCACCCATTACCCCTGGAGGAGGTCAATAGTCGGGCCCTGGAGAGACACAAGGCATCACTCACAATGGAGTACAGTAAAGAACACCCTCAGAGTATGAGCAAGCCCCTTAGTGCCTGCTTGCACAATGGCAAGATGCAAAATGGAGATGCAGGAACAGGAGCAGGGCCTAAGGCCTCCATGTCTAGCTGTGGCGGGGAGGGTACAGCCCTTGGGCCCATGGGTGGAGGGGGGAGCAGCCAAGGCAGACATATGGGGTCCAGTGGCAGTAGTCGCTGCACCAAAGAGGGGGTAAGTGGAGAGATGAGGATCAGTGAACAGCCTTCAGACTGCCTGGAAAGGGGTCAGGCGCCGCTCCACCACTCTTTGTCCTACTCTGTACCCCCACCCTTACACATGGGTTCTGCTGCTGGAGGGGCACATCCACATCCCCATCCTCACGCTCACCCCCATACACATCCTCATACAGGGGGTTTCCACTGCCTTCAGCTCCACCCGAGCCACCCACACCACCCACATCATTCCCATCACACACACCACCACCCGGACTTCTTCTGCCCACCCCCTCCTGCTCCCCTAGCCAACCCTGCCTCACATGAGAGGGGGCCAGCCAATGTGGGGAGAGATCCTAAAATCACAGGGCCTACATTTGTGCCATCTGTGGCAGACCTGGGAGACAAATCTAGTGGCCCATTCCAGCTTGGTAACCCTGACTGCCAGGGCGTGGGTGGTGGAGGTGGCAATGCCAAGGACAAAGTAATAGAAAAGAATGCAGGCGGTGGCCACCATAGTAGTTGGCACAGAAAACAACAGCAACAACAACAACAACAGCAGCAGCAGCAACAACAACAACAGCAGCAACAACAACAGCAGCAGCAGCAGCATCCGTACAGAAAGACAGAGAAGGCTCCAGACTGGATGCAGTCCCACCATCAACACCTTCAACCCTCACAGCTTCCTCAACCTCCCCAATTACAACAGCCTCCACATCCCCAACAGCAGCACCAGGTTGTACGATCACGCAGTGCTGAGTGTATCAACAGTGGCGTGGACATGGATGCGTTCAGAGCCTCATTGCCCCAGGGCCCCAAGACTGGACACTCCGTCCCTCATTCTGTCAATACTTCTCCTTTCAGAGACTGTTCCCATCCAGGCCCACCACCTAACTCATCCCCACTTGGAAGCAAAAGCATGGGTCAACATAGTGGGCCTGGAGCAGCCCATGGCCCTGGTTCAGGAGGAAGTTGCTCTTTACAGAGAGATGGTCAAAAGGTAGCCAGGATACGCCACCAGCAGCATGGCCGACCTGGCCCTGATGCTTCTTCTCCTGCTGAGTTGAACCAGGGGAATCCTCAGGAGTTGAAAAGAAAGATGGATTTGTCTTCTTATGGTTACAACAACAACAGTGGGCAGCACCACCACCAGCAGCCCCCAGTGCCACCCTGGGCCATGAGACCATCCCACCATATGTCACAACCTGAGGAGGAGCAGAGGAAGTCCTACATGGAGTTAGGGAGTAGTGGTGGGCAGCACTCCCAACAGCAGCAACAGCAGCAGCCGGGGATGAATCTGCCTCCTCCACAGCCTCCCCCTGCGCCTCCCCTCAGTCAGCAACAGCAGCAGCCACAGCAACAACCTGAAACCCAGGTCCCAACTCAGGGGGAGAGCAGTGCCATGAAAAACTTACTGAAGTACAGCAACCAGCAGCAACCACTGCTCCTCTCCCAGAAGAGCCCCTTTGGGGGGCTGGGAAGCCTCAAATCAGGTCCCGCTGGGGGGAGCTGTGCACTGCAGGGTAACAAACAGACTCTACCTTCCAGGAAGGGCCCAGTTAATGACAACGAGCGTCCAGATTATAGTGGGCGAAGCCGGGATATGGGGGAAGCAGGCCATGGGGAAAGTGAGGTGCGGCAACCGCCAGTGGGAATTGCTGTGGCTGTGGCTAGACAAAGGGAGCCACCTTGTCGTTCAGCAGACAGTCATCCCAACAGCCGACAGGGCAGGGTACATCCCTCAGTGAAAGGTAAGCAGTCTAGGTAACTGCCTCGTGAGGAAAGGTGCAGAAAACTGTTTTATTTCTTTTCACTGACCTCCTAATGACCCAGCCATGAAAACAGAACTACAAAGAAAACATAAAAAACATGGTCTAAGGCTGAGAAAATGTGAATATTTATGGCACGTTTTTCAAGAAGTTTGTATGACGTGAAATTCTCAGTAGCCATTCACTAGTAGTGTCAAAGTAATGCAGTTATGATGGAAGAAAGGGGTCAGAATATAGGAAAATTAGTGTAGAATTAAATTTGTATTTAGAGGTAGGATACAAAGTTAACATGAAGGGTAAAACTAAAAGGCAGTGCTAATGTTCAAAGTCTCCTGTGAATCATGGTAGTGTTTTGGGAAATGGAGAAGGGCTTGGGAATATGTCCTCATAAGGAGTCACAACGGTGGAAACTAATGGCAAAACTAATATTTGTCTCACAGGACTGCCCCGCTCCATGTATCCCTCTGATCCCACCACTGAAGAGGAGAGGAAGAGGATGAGCGGGGAACAGATAGGTCTGACTTCCTTGGACAGAGACAGGGATGCATATATCAGGTAAGGAATTGGAAAGACTTTGCTTAATACCAAACTGAAATTTGTTATTGTTTGAATCCTTCCATAAATGGGGCTTAACTTATATTTCCTTCTCTCTCACTGTGCTAATAGGGATAATAAGGAAAGGGTGGAATTTGCAAGAATCCACCCCTCCAACAGCTGTCATGGAGACCTCACCTCTCATCTCATGGTCCCAGGCGGGACTTCCCTCCAGTCTGGCCAATTAGGAGATCCTGCTGCACATTCTGCTCACCATCATTGGATGCCAAGAACTGGAAGCCCCTCCCTCTGGATGACAGGACATTCATATGGTAGGAGAATATTAACACTTTTGGAAATAAAGATGCAACAATGGTATTTTTACAGCATTATAGATGCACCACCAGCTTACAGGTCAATTATTTTTTTTATATGCTCTTGCTCAGTGTCAAAAATTAATTTCTTTTGAATGGCAAAAAAAAAATTCCTATCATCTCCTATCAGTCCAGAGTTAAGCAGAAGGGATTTTACATTATGCTGAATAAAACACATAATTTCAACTTTAGCAGGCTTAGAAGTGATTTCATGATTTAGAGATTATTATATGTAGTCACAGTATATTTACTACTGGATATATCTATTTTTTTATAAAGCAGGTATAGGCCACACAGCCCTACACCAGAATCTGCCCCCAGGTTTCTCTGCAGCCATGCCAGGCCCTCTGCAGCCAGTCCTGCCTCTGCCCCAGGATCCCTCTGCCCAGCTTGTGGTCCTGCCCACTGAGCCTCCCGCCCATCCTGCAACTCATCACCTGGGTAAGCCATAACCTTGTTGTGTCCTCTGTGAAAGTGTATTTATAAAGCACTTTGAATAAATGAGTCTGCCATATGTACACAAGCTATGCAGATACAGCCATAATCTGCCACACAAAGGTAAATCCCCATAAATTAGAAATCCACTAAATGTGGACTGTATTCCATAGCTTTGCTTCCCACTGACAAGTCATTAGACACTAATATTAAACGAGCTGTTGGTAATCATAGTGATCCTGTGAAAACTGTTGATGAACCTCTTTATCAACAAACCCCATTATGAATCAGGGTCTGTGAATGGACCCCACCAAAAAAGTACACACACATACAATTAGTACCACATTGGACGAAGAAGAAGCGCAAGAGTGAGGAAAAAGATCTCTTCTCAAAACGTTGTGTAGACACATATTCAGCAAACAGGCTGTGGCATTTAATTAGCTCAGTGTTCAACGGTAAGCTTCCTTCTGTGCTCCACAGGAGATTCAGCTGAGAAAGGAAGTGCATTCACAAAGGCTTTCCCACAGGAAAAATTTGTGAATCTAAGTTTATGTCTCTGAAGAAGAATATTTCGGTAGAGAGGCAAGTCAAGGAAGGGCAAAGCGAGAGAAAAGTAAAACGCCAGTTTTGAGGTTCTTATACTGTTGGTCCACTACATCCCAAAGGGGACCCTGTCACATCACAGCTCATCATCCACATCAAGCTTTACTGGAACATAGAGGTTGTCAACCCTGAGACATGGGAACTAAGCTTCCTGCTGGGCCCTTTTACAGACCCTTTTCTGTGGTTTGGCTGGGCAGGTGGGACCTTTCGTCAAAAAGTCCACACTGCATGCTCCAGTGAGACGAACAAGCATTTCAGGCCCAGTATCTTGACCTCTAATCAACCTACAACCATCATCATCTGTTTGCATTTCATCATTGTCATGACTTTTTTTCCAGCATTCCAGCAAATTCTCATGGCAGCTCTTAAGAGACAGCTTTCTGTTCAGAGCGGGGGAGAGTGTGGGATTGCTGCTGCCTGGGGAGATGTTGTTCTGTGAAGTCAAAAATCTTTTTTTCAACAGATTTGTCTCTGTCGTTGCTATAAAATGTGAATACAATGATTTTTAAATGATCCATAATGGTTTCACTGTTTTGAAATGGGTGTGTGGGAGGCAGATAATGAGAGATATGGATAATGCAGTGTTGCATACCAGTGTCTTATGCGTAGTGTTGATGTGTATAAATCCAAAGAAAAGTGTGCATGTGCATGCATGTCTTTTTCTTCTAAGGTAACCCCCTCTGTCACATTCCTCCTTCTTTTTCTCATTAGATGTGATGGAGCAGCCAGGGCTGTGGCCCCCTGTGTATGGCGCCCGGGGCCCACCCTCCCACATGCAGCATCCTGCTGTGTACTCCCGATCCCAGTTTCTACGGCAACAGGAGCTGTACGCTCTCCAACAGCACCAACAGCTCCAGCATCAGCATCAACATCAACATCAGAGCCACCAGTCACAGCAACCACAGCCACAGTCTCAAAGCCAGCAGCAGCAACAACAACAGCAGCACAGACCTGCACATGGCGGCATGGACATGCAACATCATGCCACTCACAATTCCCAGGTAATTAGACAGTCAAGAGACATTTTAGTATGGAGAGAGTTTTTTACATCGACACATACAAAAGAGAACAAATCTCAAGCAGACTGAGTGAGTCAACTTAAATTCTCACATGACTGTTAGTCTATTTTTAACTCTCCTAATATTTTTCTGGGATATGCTGATTTCCTCTCAGGAATGGAGTGGATCATTAAAAAGTAGGCTGTGGAGCAAGTAGCTTTTTGTGTCAGTGACTAGATTCAAATTAATTGGTCATTACACTACTAATATAGAAATCCTCTTGCTTGTGATATCACATGAAAATATTTATCATTTTATACCAAAGATGCAGAAGAGGCCGGATGAGCCCTCAGTTGAACTGGAGGAACTCATTTCAGAACCCAGGACATCTAAACCTGCTAAGCCCTACTCTTACAACCCGCCTCAGAAGAACACCTCTCCCCCTGGCGCCTGTGCTGCTCACCTGTCCCCCTGTTGCCAGTCCCCGTCGTTACGGCCGCACCCCAAAAGCACTCCTTCTACACCCTGCCCGGCTCCAAGCCCTGCTGCAGCAGCCCCCCACTCACCTGCCATCAGCCCTGCCCCACCGCAGATGCCCAAGGGGGCAGATTCCCAGGACAAGAGGGTAGAGGGGCAGCTCCCACAGGATTACCCAGAGTCTCTTGAACCCGGTAAGCATTAAAGTATCAATAAACCAAGGATACAAAAAGGCAACGAACCTGATGTGTCCCCTTATTGGATATCAGTTATTGATTGGATCCTACAGCTGATTGGACTGATCTGATCCATTACAACATCACTGGAGTTTCACCCTAGAGTGAAGGCAGATAAAGCATTCAAAATGTATCACTCTTTATATTTGATTTGAGTTAATTTCATGTCTGAAGAACAAAAGGACGACAAACAACTTTACTCATTTGTCAGGAAAAAATCAGAGAGAGTAGGAGAGTCACATGTGAGGCTGACCATTCCTGAGTGTCAGGCTTGATATAAGTTACATCATTTTGATTATCCCTGAAACATTTGGCCCTATAAATTGAAATTGAAAAGACACTAATCATATTCCAGGTTATTATATAATGAATTCACAATCAGAATATCAATAAATGCAGAAGCAAAAAATGAATAAATAATATAAACGCTTTCAACAAGTAGATATGATTCCTGTGCCTCTCAGCAGGACACAATACACAGAATAAATACAGAATGTAGCTTGTTCTTCACATGCAGGTATTTGTTAAACAGGTAACGGGCTGTAGAGAAAACACTGTTGCTCTGCTACTGATGACTACGTGCCTTTATTAATGTTAGTACAGCGCACATGTCTCTATCAAAATTCTTTACAGCTATTAAAACCACCTGACAGCTGATCCAGCTGTGAACGGCTGCTGGCGTCATGAGAAACGTTATGCCTCACAGGAAAGGACGTCTTATGTCTCTAAAAACATATTTCCTCATTGTTTCTCTCCATACAGAAAAGACGCAAGTTAGGGAAACATGGGTGAAATTAAGAGATGTGCAAACAAACATACAAATGTGCCTCAAAATGTGCCTTTAATGCTCTGCCTGCAGTGGCTTAAGTGTCCGATAACATCAGATGAAAGCCTGTTAAAGAACATTCTGTTTGTAATCAGTTTATGATGCTGTTAGTGTCAGATGTGAGGCCAAATAACTCGGAAACAACAGAGAAAGAACAGTGATTTCTGGTGTAGTTGCACCATGTACATTACACCCAATGGTAATTGGAGCCACTGTTATTAATGATCCTTTTCTTCTGCTGGTGTTGTGGTAATATGTGTGGGTGGCTCTGCTGGCAAGCCCCTGATTGACGGAAGAGCTCAAAGCTGCAGAAAATGGCTGCCGGCTGAGCTCGGGCTTTCCACTATCGTTACCTCGGTAATGACTGAGAAACACCTCAATGGCGGCCCTTGCTTCTCCTCCACCCCCACGGGCTCTGCGCTCTCTTCATCATCATTAATGTCTGGCTAACGGCCGCCACAAGCCAGAGGAATTGTGTCAGGTGCTTCGATAAAGTAAAGGCCTGGCCCACTTTGCATAAAATGCTCACAAAGTTGCATGTGGTTTTCTATCCCCTCCCACAACTGGGGAATGAAGGCATGCATTTCCTTTTCCTGGTTTTCACCCCTTGTGCCCTTGAAGTTAAGCTTAGAGATGGCCTGAGGGTTTCAGACTGGCGGAACTAAATATAATGTGCTCTCTATATTTCGGGTAAAATATCACTGAAAATAATATTATGAATGTGTTTTGTGGGAGGTTAAATCAGAATCATTACACCAATATTGACAATTGATCATTAATTTATCTATATGTCTTCCTCTCTATAGACTTGCCTCCTGGATACACCTACCCTGCTATTAACATGGGCTATAGAAGTGGGCCCTCCTCCCATGATGTTCGACTGGCTGAGCCAGCCGACCTGGAGGCAGTCCAAGTGGAGCCTGCTGAGCATGCTCCCCAGTCTCTCTCCAGCCTTGGGGAGGAGCTAGAGTGCCAAGCGGTAGTCAGGCCCCTCCCGGAGCAACTCCCACCTGAGGAAGTGGAGCAGGAAGAGGAGGAAAGCGTCGTTGAGAGAGTTCTGGAACAGAGGGAGGAGGTGGAGGTCGCAGCGGTGACAGCAGCCAACTATGTGCCTGGAGAGGAGGCAGTGGAGGAGCAGGGGCCCGCTGAGGAAGAAGTCCTGGTTTGCCCTCCTGCTGAGAGCCCAGTGTGCGAGGCTGCTTCCTGTCCAGTCCCCCTTTCAACAGAGGAACCTGAGAGGCCAGAAGCTGTCATCACCTTGGAAGAGGAAGAGGATGATGAGGCGGTGGGTGAGGAGAGCCAGGTGGAGCACGCTCAAAAGGTCAGCATGCCTGGAGAGCAGGAGCCAGAGCTGCCCACCATCATCGAGCTCGACCCCGCTTCCCCTGCGGCCCCCGAGCCACAGTCTCCAGCCCTTGAGGTAGCAAAGGACGGTCTGCAGCAGCAGCACAAGAAAGAGACGACCCCTGAAGATGCCTCTGTGGATTTTGTGTGTCTTTCCCCTGCCTCCGCTTCTGCCCCCAGCCCAAGTCAGACGACGGTTTCCCTGCCCCACAAACCTCATGTGCCCTGCTACTGGAGTCTGGAGCTGCTGATTGCTGCTGCCTTCTGCACAGACGTGCCTCCGTTTCCCTTGTTCTCTCTAAACACCCCATCAGCTGCCCCAGCACAGCCCAACCCCCACCAGGGTATGGAGCTCCTGAGCGAGCTGGCGGATCTGGAGCTTCAACAGCAAAAGCGCACCTGTGGGAAAAGCCAGGGTGAGGGACAGTGGGTCTTCTATTACTCATGCACATTAACATGCACACAGACGCACGCTCATATCAGCCGAATGCACTCCTCTCTCATAGTTTAGCCTCCTTTTCCTCTGCGTCCACTGAGACAAACTCCCACTCCCCCCTCAGGCCTAGCCTCTGTCACTCTGTGTTCCCTCCCAGATACTCCTCTCTTCCTACTGGTCTCTGGAGCCTCTGGTGGATTCTAACATTTCCCCAGAGAGGCCGTCTGCATGCCTGCTTACGGTTCCTCCTCTTTGGTGTGTTAAAGGCACTTTTATTTTCTAAAAGGCTGTTCTAACGATGCAGAGGCCTCAGGAGAGGGAGAAGAAGCATGAGGACAGGGCTGAACTGCTAGCGAGGGGTGTACACCTCCCTCTCTCGCTGCCTCTCTTTCCCTTCCAGCTTTCCTCAGGGAGCTGTCTCTCTGTCTCTCCATCCTGCCGCTGTTTGATCCACACGTGCTCACGAATGCACGCATACACCCAAACACCACATAAGCGCACGCACACACACACAATGGAAAATACACACATTTTAACAAAAAAAAAAAGAGACGCACCAATTGGCTTCCCTCTCTCACACACACAACACGTTACTGAAAGTTAGTGTGTAATCACAAAAGCAGTCGATGTTTTCAGCACCCTGGAGCATTGCCTGGCTAATTAGACCCCATTGTTTTAAAGTGCCTTTAAAAGCTTCCTTGTTTTTCAAAGCGCCATGTGTTTTTTTTCTTTTTTTTTTATTCATGCAAAAGGATGTTTTGTGTTTACCACAGCATCCTAATGCATTTAACTGCTCCCAAAAGAGGGTTCTATAAAAAGGGTATCATCAACTGATTCCAGAGTCAGTGATGTCTTTGTGATGTGGTGCTGTTGACAGCTCAGGGAAGTGTCACATGTCGAGTCACAACAATAGTCTTCGCCAAAACAAGTACTAAAACAAGTGAGAAGAATCAGTGTTTTCTTATTTATGTACGTAAAGATGTAACACAGTGTTTCTTTGTAAACAAAATATAATGTTTCTCCGTCTCAGTGACGAGGATGCAACCCCCAGATATGCAGCTTTTAGTTCAGTCCATTATGGTAGACAGTCCTGTCAGTGCCATAGGCAGCTAGGGCAATATAGAAAGAGCCTGGCCCAGATGGCCACTGACATAACAGCATCTGGTGAGTCCACATTGATATGACCTCTGAAACGACACACTGAAGCCTCCTCATGCAGACTTAATGGGCCCAATTTCCCTCTATTTCTTTCTTTCTCACCATTTATTCACTAAATCACAAGATTATGGCTAAGATATTCAGTTTCACATGTTTCAATAGTGAATGTGCACATTCAGCGCGCACATGCACAGGTTCATCATTTTCACTCACTCTCACTTTTCTTTTGAATCTCTAAATTAAGCATACAAAATCAATGTCTTTTTTTTTATTTACTCTGCAACAGAAGAGGAGCTGCTGATGTTTGACCTCCAGAGCCTTGCTACTCTGGCAACAGCCCGTGCATTGGAGATGGGCTCCCAGGAAGGCGGCAGCGTCAATTCAGGGCGACACTTTCCCGCCCGCAGGATCCTCAATTTACGTAGAAAATGCAGCTGGACACCTCGCAATGAACCAGTAAGACTGCAGTGCTTGTGTTATTGCCTCAAAACAAAAATGTCCTATTGTAGCTTTAATGTCTTTCACTTAGATAAATAAACATAGAACCAGGTGAAGAATGGATTTTACTTGAATTTTTTAGGGTTCTTTTATGTTAAAAATAAATACAATAATGTGTCTCTCAGGTGTGCCCGGCCAAAGGTACCATGGAAACAATGGACGGTCCTGAGCTCACAATGCGTGTGAAACTGGCTGAGCTTCAGCGTCGCTACAAAGAGAAGCAAAAGGAGCTGGCCAAACTTCAGAGGAAGCACGATCATCAGTGAGTATGACCTTACCCTCCACTCCCTGAAAGCCCATGTCCACCCTTTGCAGTCAGAGATTTCAAAAGCAATAAAAACATAAACACATTTGCCTCAAGATGTCAGAAGTTTCCTTTCTGTACTACTTTGCTGCTAAAACCATTTGGGTTCAGACATGTGAAGTGTGTCAGAGTTCCCTTCCGTCTGCCTCTGTGTTTACATCTGCCTATGCAAGCAGGAAGGAGGAAACACCTCGCAGCCCAGCGCGACGAGGACCGGGTCGTCCAAGGAAGCGGAAACCCACCCTCACCACAGGTCCAGTGTCCTCATCTGAGGGCCATAGAAAAGTCAAGTGAGTATCACTCAACCCATCTCTGCTGGCTGGCTCTACTCCAATCTTCCCTGATAAGCCCCTCTGTATCACTGGCACACAGGGACTGCCTCTCATTGGCATAAACAGGAAATGGGAGAACACAGCTGAACCATTCAAGGAAGTCCACTTGAACTCTTTCTAATCTAATCAACACTGGCGTTAATTGTATAACAGCATAATCAGTGTCAGTTGTATGTATGTCTACGAGTACAGAGTTTATACTTGTATAATATATGGACTACAAATAAAGAGAAACACGCTCACAGGTCTCATTAGGCGTCAACCCAGCTAATCTGAAACCTCGGTGGCATTACTGTAGCGCATGTTAAGCTTAGCTGGGCTTGATTTGGGGCGGGGGAGCCAGGGGCTGCTGGGGGGGGGGTGACAGGCAGAGGATGTAATTAGAGTACTGTGAATTCTCCTGTAATCTGTCCCAGCAGCAGGAATGTGACACACCACTGCCATTACAGCCCCACCGGGTCACCAGGGGTCCAAAGGATAACATCATGGTCAGGCAGTCCAGGCACTCAGAGATAAGCTGACATTTGGAGCTCTCATACAATGTCTATATGGGGGAAAAAAAAACAATTAGAGAAATAGAGTGAGTAGGACAGTGGAATAAAAATCAAGAGGGAGATGAAGAGATTGGGGTATATTCAAGAAACAAGGACCTGGTTTTATCTCCAATTGTGTTGATGACATTTGAAAAAGTGCAATCATCAGCTTTTATCAAAACAGGGGTACCATTGCTGTTTGGCGGTATTGGTGGTGGTGGAGGAACTGACGAACCAAATGGGTCTAGGGGATAAAGGTTTGCTGTCTGGCTTCAATTAGCCTTGTCATTAGGGTTTGGAAAGGCTTAGAGTGCTAAATGTCACCTCGCAGCTTTCTTTTTCCCTCTGTCTCTCGCTCTTTATCTCTCTCTCCCGCCATCCTCTCCTTTCTTTTCTCACTGTGGTTTCTGGGCAGCGGTCCACAGTCTTCCCAGCTGCCCCTCTGAGATGTCACCTCCACTCTCCTTCCACCCATGTACCCCTGCCCCCTCGCTAGGCCAGCACTGATCGTGAGTGGGGACGCTGATGCTGGGTGACAATGACACCCAAATGAAAGGGTAACAGGCCGGGGACCCTGCAGCGAAGTGCAGCGGAGGGAGAGTGGGTGAAGGGTGAAGGGGTGTCATGGGGGTGTTCTGCCAGCCAAAGTACAGTAAAGTGCAGTCTTTCACTCTATTGTGTAATTAAAAATCCGAGCCACAGCTAGCTCAATTATGATTTTCTTCAAGGCGGCGAGGGTGTACAGCAGTGTGTTTCTGCAGATGCGTGTGTGTGTGGGTGTGTGTGTGTGTGTGTGTGCAATGCAGCAGAGAATGACATGACACTTCTGAACAGGGAACAGGCAGACTAGGGACTGATTAGCCCCACGTCGCGTTACATGGCAGGGTTATGTAAAAGCATGTACTGCACCTGCCACTCATGCCACTACAAGATGCTGACGCTTGGGTGCAATGATGGAGGGCAGTGGGTCAGTGGGTAAACGCCCAGCCTTTTAGTATCTCCTTCCTTCCTCGCTCGCTCGAACCAGAGGGAGTGTGCGGCAGTCTTTGGGCAAGCGATAAATTTGAGCATGTGCACATTCTATGCATCTGTGCATGCAGCTGTGTGCTTCTGAGCATTTATGTAGGCATTGTTTGTTTTTGTGCGTGCCTCTGTTATCCCTTTGGGTTGAGTACTGGGGTCCTTTGTGGTGCTGCTTTGATTGGAGAGAAGGGGGTGGGTGGGGGGGGGGGATGGGGGGATGGAGCGAACTACTGCTCGCCAGCAAACCCTGCTAATCAATTCTGTTTAATTAGTCACTGTACGCTCAGCCCCACCAGCCCCCCACAGAGGGGAGGGACTCTGTCATATTGTGTTTGTCAGCAGCGGAAGGCAAACCGTGGCGGGATCTGCCTCACGGGGACAACTCACACTTCACTGCCACCTCTGTCACTCTCCTGTCAGTCAGTGGGGCAGACAGTCCCACTGCCCGGCAATCGCGACTCTTTTTTTTTTTTTTACGTTCGGCAAGAGATACACACTGACACAGTCTCATTATGAGATTTACGCATAATTGAGGCATATATACAAATAGTGTTCATGCGTGGTGTTCCTATGCCAGCTACCCACGAACAAAGAGTCACACGCACAC